>CAVLJG010000004.1:62459462-63018170 GCA_963669975.1 Acanthoscelides obtectus
GCGCAACACAGCCATACGATTTGCAAACCAATCCATACAATCTGCACCTCGAAAGCTCGCGAAATAAGAAAGGCTATCATCATAGCTGCATTTTACATAGAAACCAGCACTATACGGAACGTGTTTTTGATATTTTATGGTTTTAGTTAAATTTACGACGCTACTTTCTTTATGATTTTCTAATTGACATTCAAAATCTGCATAAACAACAAAAGGAGTATTTTTGGTATGTAAAGTTTTTAAATTCAACGCAGCTCTCTTTAGGAAGGTTAATTTTATATTTATTAAATTTAGAACACAGTTTTTCATGTTCAACTAATTTATTTTGCTGATGGAAATAGTTCAGACATCTATCGCAAATAAATTTTTTCTCACGATGTTTATTTAACTGGCTACTAATAAGACGCGAAAGATTTTTAATCCAACAATAGTGATATTTAATTTCATCGATTGAATCATTATCTTCATTTGCTGGCGCTGGTGGAGGAGCATCATAATCATTTAAACGCGGATAATATTTATTTTGAGCTAAAAGTAAATTAACATGCGTATCCCGTTTATTTTCCGTTAATCTTGCTGGTACTACTATGTAAAATGATTTTTTTTCTGTTTCGATCAATTCTAAAGCGTAAACATTGACTGAAATGTTATTCATCTTTTCAAATTTTGAAATTTTTGTTAGCAGCATAGGACTATCTAAATTTTCTGTTTTGTAAAACGTCAGTAAACGTGTGGATATGAGGAGGTTAGTCTGCATGTCTTTTTTTGCTAGGAGTCCGAAGAGCGCTTACAATGGCCCAGTAAAAGCAATTTTGATCTATATTTTTAATGTTTATACAAGCATTTTTCCTTATAATCGGTTCTGGTAGTCTAATATATAGATAACCGTTTCCCAAATTGATATTTACTGATATTAACAACTAAGGAAATAATTTTATTTAACGCAAATCCCGATCTTTTCAGCAAATTCCGATAATTCGTTTAAAAGTTTATCTTTCACATATATCTTAAACCACTCGTCTATTTGAGTTGATGTATCAATAATATGATTTTTAGTATTAATATATTAATCCCAAAATTTCATTATCCCCCGATTTCCTAATAAACTCCCCCGCAAAATGTTGTATTTACTTTGAGCGCACAATGGGTGTTCAAAATATTCCTAATTTTTCCTTTTAAAAACAACTACACAATCTGCTAAAAATTGATTCAAGTCCTTATGACGCAAATTAGCTATGGAACCGGTTTTATTCTACTTTGAAAGCTCGATTCTACATTTCCCATCTAACCCTCTGACCCAATGTTAAGTGAAGTCCTGCCCCAATATGTCTAGTTAAAATCAACTTTCTAAAATGTTTTAAAATGCCCCAAATTTGTTTCTACTTTTCTACAGGTCCCTACAGATAATTTATTTTGCCTTCTACTACGATTACCCGTTTACATAATCTAATTTGTTTTTCTATTCGTTTCAGCCACACGTCCGCGTCTCTGATTGTAAAATTATCAAATAAATTTTCCGTAGACTAACAATTGATAGTAGAAACACCGTCTGTTTGTTTGATGATCTTTTTAACCTTATTTGAAGACATTTGAAAAGACGACATTTTTTTTTCAAGCAAACACATTACTCAAAAATATATAAAAATGCTCACCCTGTCCTCCTCCTGTTCTCTGCTTTGTTAATTTTCCACTATTTTGAATGATGCTAGCGGTCGGCTTTTCCCTACGTCCACTTCCCCTTGGAAGATGATCGAGTATTTTCCGTGAAAAAGTTCGTCGATGACCGGCTGTACGTTTCCGTCACCCGCTGTGGTAGAAATAGCACTTCCGGTCCTAAATCTAGTAGCACGCTTCCCCAAATTTCGACTTGACCACTTTAGCTGCTTGGATTGCAAATGGTGTCCCAACTGGTAGGTCCTTTAATTTTCTGATAGGTTTGCGGTCTACAATCGAAGACGCAGCATTAATTTTTGATAAATCCATCTATAAAAAAAATTGAGTCGTCTAACTATTTTGAAGCATAACACGAAAAAAAAACAGTTGCATTTAGAGACATAAAAAAGAAAAATATTAAATAAAATAGCACTTACTTTTTTAAAATTTCGCTATCCTCGTCTCTCTCGAAGCACTATTGTATCCAGCTTGCAGCGTTGTGCGTTAAGTGTGAAACAATGATGACTATTGCATGCGCTCGCTAAATATAAATACGTGGTTGAGATAACACACGCGTGCATGAGATAATTGTATCGTAAATATGCATATTATATGCATCATATTCTCAGTACCATTTTTATCGAGAAAACAACATTCATTGCGGTTGCAGTATTTTTTATATAATTTCTTAGTAATACATGAATGTATCGTTTGTCCGGCGGAAATTCCAATTACAAGTTGCACATGAGAGTAGAATTTAGAAATATAGTAAATCGTGTATGATTATTGTATATTTGCTGCCTAATTTTTTTTCAGTCAAGATTTTGATTGGGGGGTAAACGAATTATATTTGCTATCTGAGATTTTTGACATCATTCTCTATCAGGTGTTTGGTTCATGAAATTGGACATGCTCTCGGCATAGCACATAGTGCTTCTCCGAATGCTATTATGTTTGCCTTCTATCAGCATGAGATTCGTGGTCTAGATGTTGATGATATAAATGCAGTACAATATCTATATGGAAGAAAAAACAATATGATTCAATCCCAACGTCTACCACCGCATCAGCAATACCAAAAACAACAACAACTATAAGATCTACAACTCGTAAGCAGCCGATCCTCAAAAATTTGTGTGATATTATTCCAGATTTTATGTTTTTAGCTATTGCTCCAGAGTTTTCAAATTACCGATTATATATTGCACATGATATGTTTATATGGAAACTAGACTTAAACGAAATGATTATCCCATCTCAGCCTGAACTTCTTGTCGATTATGTTCCTACAGAATTACGTCAATACACTTTACAACATATTTTCCAATCAACAAACGGTGACTTGATTACCATTGTGTCTCCAAACAACTATTTCTCAGCATCATTCCCTACCATTAAATTTCTTGATAATTTTTCAATTGATATACCCGATAGGGCTCGAATCAATGCTATTTTTCAATCAAACGCAGGACGGTCCTATACCTTTTATAATAATATGTCATATATAGAATTTTCTAACGATTTTACTGATGTGTTGAACAGAGGACGGATAAGAGACATATTTCCTGAATTACCTGAAGATATTTCTCTCGCATTTCGATGGATTGATGGCCATATTTACTTTTTCCGTCACGCAACTTACTATAAATTTAATGAATTTACAAGAAAAGTTGTTGCGACCGGACCATTTCATTGGACTCTATTTGGAGTACCATGCCCCAGCGAGGATTTGTTACATCAACTAAAAACTCTGTTATCTAAACTTGTATCTGTATATCATTAAAAAAAATACATTTTTATGAAAGCTATGTTTATTTCGTATTCAGCCTGTTGTCAAACAAAAAAAAAACAGTCGGTTCCTTCGACTCCCCACCCCCCCACCATCATTCTACTACATAAAGTTTCATTTTGAACGGTATCATCCTGTATAATAATAACAGTACATCGTATACAGGTTATGAGACATTCTGACCGACCGACCGACCGACCAGAGGAGCCCACCACGCTATTTAGGTCATGCCTTGCTATATACGATTTAACGATATACCGTCGGTCCATCGATCCGCTATTTGTCGATGCACCCCTGTATACACGTTGCCCCCCGTAATCCACGCCAACACCAGACAGATGCGGCATCGGCGCCATCTATGCGCGAGATGCCCAACCCATCAATGGCAGCTGTCCAATGACACATAGATTCCGTTTGGTTTGTACAGCGCCAAACAAATCGGCGCCATCTATGCGCGAGATGCCCAACCCATCAATGACAGGTGTCCAATGACGTATAACAGATGACGTGTAACGCCATCGAAGCGTGAGATGCCCAATGACGCATGACAGGTGTCCAATGACACACAGATTCCGTTTGGTTTGACAGCGCCATCTAGCGGCGGAATCCCCAACTCATGAATACAGATTCCGTCCAACAACCTGTCAATGGCGCGCGACGCCAGCGCCTCTGGTGGCGGATTTTGGAAGTTTTGAGACCGAATCCCCATAAGACATCTACTCTGAACACAAAACGAAAATTTTATTGATGGTAATAACACTAGGAATCATAAATATGGAGAGGCAAATCATAGCAGATGTTCAAAATGTTTTCCGTTTTTGTATATGCAAAGCCTGTCTCTGTACATTGTTCACTGCTCGATTTATTTTCCTTCATCTCAGTCTTCCAAACTCTGTTACTATATTTAATTTGAGGTCTGGTCTGGTATACGAAACAAATTAAATCTGATAATTTCAAGGCCTGCCTAGGAACTTACGTTTTTGTTGAATAACAAGGTTTAGCAATGTCAATATACGACATACTATACATTTCTGAAATCAGAATTAAAAACTCTATGCGTCTGTGCAAAATTTCAATATGGCGTCCATAAGAAAAAATAAAGTTGATGCTTGAAGACAAGACGCGAAACGTCATATTGAAATTTTAATTATTACATCTTGTAGAGGAAAAAATATAGCAATGTTATTGTGCAATTAATTTTGGAATCCCACTACATACGCAACTTTGTCCCCATTTAAGCGACTTCGTATCTCTTACAGTTTCCTAGATTCCAATGGTGAGGATTGAATTTGATACACGCTGTATATAATTTAATAATAATAATAATAATAATAATAATATTCTTTATTGCCAGCAAAATTTTAAAGAAAAAACATAAGCAACGTCAAAAAAAAAATGTAGTACAATACCAACGGGATATTATATGTAAGTATGTTTACAATATTAAAAACTATTAAAATGACAAATAAAAGTCCAGTATGTCACAACTTAGCTTAAAATGTTATTAAAATAAAATAATGGAGCTCAAATGTTAAAATCAAAGCTGTACAAACATCTGTCCAGCAAACACTTTTTCACCGCTCTTTTAAACCTAATAGGCTTGCTCTCGGATTTTATATCTATAGGAAGCATATTGAAAGTTTTGACAGCCATGTATAATGGAGCCCTCTTAAAAAATGCGGACGAATGTGCAGGCACACTCAGATTTTCTCTGCCTCTGGTCACAACGGTCATACTTTTAGCATAATAATGTGCGTTACTATTAAAAAGATACATATGCTTTTTAACAAATAAAACAAGTGCCAAAAAATACAGTGATGGAACCGTCAAGAATCCCAATCTTGAAAAATGTTCCCGACATGATGTTCGAGGATGAAGTCTCAAAATGCACCTCAGGATGCGCTTTTGCGCTATAAAAACTGACATGGCACCCCGCGAAGAGCCCCAGAACATTATGCTATAAGTTAACAATGACTGTACAGATGAATAATAAAATTGCCGTAAAGTGTTCAAGGAAACCTCATTTCGCAGCCGCCGCACCAACGCACAGAACTCCCCTGCAATGGCAAAACGCAGTAACTCAAGTTACTAGGTTTTGGCTTTGTAGCGCCAGATGGATTGGTCACCTTCCGAGCTATTTGCTACTACAAATAACTTTATTATAGGCCAATTAGAATCATAGATACAGGCATAGGAGGAATCGTATCTCCCACAGTTTTGCTGGAATTACTAAATCAAAAAACTGTATTTGAAGTTGCTGGTAGCTGTTCGGTTATTTTACACAGTCATGCGCTGAATGCTAAAAGAAAGCAACGTATCTGCAGTTGCTGTGTTTTGGAATAGCAAAATGTTCTGTTATTTGTCATATACTGCTACGTATCTCTAGTTGCCCTATTTCAATATGGTAAATGCAGCACAAATTTGGCAACATTAGTAGGAGTTAGTTTTGCTAACCAACAGATATATCATTTGTGAGTGAATCAGTTAAAAACGCATTGTATAAGTTCCAAAATCATGAACACACGAGGAAAACGTTTGGTACAGATGGCCCTGAAAAGGTAAGTTTAAAACTTCACTGTAACTAAGCTCTGTTTTTCAAATCCGTGAATATGCTAAAAATATAGCATAACCTCACTCCCATTTCATAATTCCCAACGGCTGCTTTGCCGATCCCATAGCTATTGCAACGTTGTCAGACTTGTAATATCAGAATAGAAAAAATAATAACTGATCAATCGTATTTCGAGTTGAGAAGAAACCTGCTGTAATTCATTGCATACCCAAAGATTAAAAAAAACTATTGGAAGCTTAAGTATAAACCAACTAGGTATTTGTTATTTCATTCTGTTTCATCCTAGTTTCACTAACATTTAGAGAGGTAAACATGAAAATGCACGAGTTGTAATGGTTTGATTGGAGCGTAGTTTAACTATGACCAAGAAATTTTTGCGAATAGCCTAAAATGGGCAAAAGTATATTTTTCAGGTCGCTACCTGAAGAAGTCGATTCCGACTCAGAAGTAGATGATTCTGATCTTGATCCAGACTTCGACCCAGCTCTGGAACACCCTAAGAAAATTAAATCTTATTTTGGTCCAGAGGACTTGCTCCTTGATATTTCGAAAGTCCATAACGAGACAACACCAACTAATCCATCTACGAGTAGCTTGAACGATAAACCTGTTGTTAGTCATTTGGGTGACCTTCCAGAAGTCTCCTCTCTGGTCGCAAATAACAATGAAGATGCTACTGAGTTGTATTTACGTGATATGCTTGAGGCAGCATTACAATCAGTTTTTGAAATTGTTGAAAATCCGAATAAGAAGATGAAAAGACTTCGCAAAGAGAAAGAGAAAGTGAGAAGGAACCTCGAATCACATAAGCTGCTTCCTCCTTGCTTGGAATCTTGTCGCAAGCATTGCAGTACAAAAATTGATGAATATTCAAGGCAAAAAATATTAGAGAGCTTCTGGAAACTGAATTTTTCTCAACGAAGGTTGTATTTGACAGCATATCTTAAAGAAGAAAACGTTAAAACTAGAACTACCCAGGGAAACTTTTCTAAAAGAACCTCCACGTTAAAGTACTACCTACCTCAATATGGAGAAGATTCTCGATCAGAACTCAGAGTCTGCAAAACAATGTTTCTTCATACTTTAGGACAAAGAAATGATTCCATCATCACTCAACATCTGAAAGCTAGAAGGAGAATAGACAGCAATGTAGAAATCAAAGATAGAAGAGGAGAATCAGCTAGAAGATCTGCGCAAATTCAAAAGGCTATGACAGATACCGTAATCGAGAACCATGTAAACTCTTTCCATCCATATGTTTCTCATTATAAATTAGACCATGCTCCCTTACGACGATATCTTTCACCTGAGATAAATATTTCGCTTATGTGGAGAGATTTTTGCACGAGCAGACAAAAAATATCATACGAGAAGTATAGACAAGTTGATGTGGAGTTTGTAGTAAGTACTCAATTCATAATGGAGAAACAGCTGTTGATCTTAGTCATAATCCTGCCGCATGTGAAACTTGTATCAAGCATAATGTGCATAAGACACACTACACTTCAACTAGGCGTGCTTACAAGGAAGATAAAGACCGTGACTGGCAAAGAGGAATTGAAATTTATACTGTAGATCTACAGAAAGTTCTGCTCCTTCCCAAGATGACTACTAAAGAGTCATTTTTCATACCAAGGCTAGTGACTTTCAACGAGACATTCGCTCCCTTGCACAAAGATGATAATAAGTGTTATGTCTGGCATGAAGCTACTAGAGGACGCAATGCTCCAGATATTGCCTCAACGTTCTATCATGTCATTAAAAATTCTAACCCAAACGTTATGTCTTTTATCTTTTGGATGGATAACTGCTCCGCCCAAAATAAGAACTGGACGTTGTATACAATGTTTGCCTGTTTGGTGAATGCAGATTGGGGACCGGAAAACATCATTGTGAAGTACTTTGAGCCAGGACATTCTTTTATGAAGGCTGATTCAGTACATGGACAAATAGGACGCGAGTGGAGAAAGCGTAAACAAATATTGGACGTTAATGATTTTGTTGATGTGATAAATGCATCGTCTAAGAAAAATAAACCAATAGTTATGCGTCACAGTGATTTCTATCCTTTTATCGATGGCTCCAAACAACGCCGTAAAAATATATCTGGGGAAGTAAATATTCCGCTGTTAGACCAAATCAAGATTGCCGAGTTCAGAAAAGGTTCCAGGTCTCTATTCTACAAAACATCGTTTGATGAGACTGAATACGCTGAGGCGAACTTTTTAAAGAGTAAGTTTGATATAAATCAGCAGCCTGTAGCTTATAGTAATGATAGAGGGATCAACACAGCAAAAAAACAAAAAATAGTTGAAGAACTATGTCCTGCGATGGAATCCAGAAAACAACTATTTTGGAGACAATTACCAACAAATGATGATGTTCCTGATCTTTGTCGATCGGGAGAATCTGCATAAAAGCAACAGCATCCTGGATTTTCAAGAATACTAATTCGCAGCCCCTTAAAACTGTATAGAATCGACAAGGATCTTGAATTCCAATGTGAAAAACAAGTAACTTTATTTACTGTAGTATTTACTTGTTGTATTCTATGACAATAAAATTTCCAAACAAAGTATCTAATTTAACTTTATGAAGACAGTTTTTAAACAAGAATTGTTTCAATGGATGGAAAGGACAAATTTTTGTCCTTTACAAAAGGCTTTTTCTACTATTAGTGACTTAAGTCTACTTATCGGCTTGAGTAGAAATGTTCTTCATTGATTTCTGTAAAAGTCACAAAAACAAGTTACTATCTTTTGCCATTGCACGGGAGAGAAGCTGTGGAGCTTACCAACCAAAACAAATGTTTGACAATCCCAATTCAGACTCGAATCCAGGTAAATGCCCAGAAACTTTATATCGGTCATCTCTGGTATTGGTCCGCTATTGCAACGAACCAACAGCAACTCATCCCTGGCAGATGATTTACTGAACGTGAGAAGTCCAGTTTTATCAGCATTCAATCTTAATGCATAATCCTTGCACCAATCCTGCATGGTCCCCACTGCACAAGAATAGACCCCGGACAAGCCAGACATGTCCGACGCAGTCAGCACAACAGTAGTGTCGTCCGCACACTGGAAAATCAGACCTTCGATAAATCTGTCACGAAGACCATTCACATAGAACAGGAACAACAACGGTCCCAGAATTGATCCCTGCGGCACACCCTGTTTAATCAAGGTAACTGATGAAAAATGCCTAACACCATTTTGGGTTATGCAGACAAGCTGCTCCCTACTGTCAAGGTATGACTCTATAAGCTGTGCACATTTACCTCGTATTCCATGTTTAGACAGAATTTTAAGGAGTATTTGATGGTCTATGGTGTCGAAGGCCTTAGACAGATCAAAAAACAGACCGGCCACTTTTTCATTCTTATCCACATTTTCAACAATATAAGTAAGAACTTTAAATAGTGCTAGTTGTGTGGAATGATTTGGGCGAAAGCCAAATTGATTTCTTGTTAAAATGTTGTATTTCTTGATAAAGTTCATTATCCTTGAATATATGACTTTTTCGAAGACCTTTGACACAGAAGATAACAGTGAGACTAGTCGATAATTAGCTGTCATGCACATCTCCTTTTTTGTAAATGGGAACCAGTTTGGCCCTCTTTAAATGTGACGAAAAAATTCCTGAAAACAGACATTCATTAATAATATAAGCTAACGGTTCGCATATATAGTCAGATATCTGCTTTAGAACTACCACCGGGATTTCTTCCAAACCAGCTGAACATTTGTTTGGCAATTTAACGTTAACAGTTGAATATTTCGATATGGTGGTTCATTCTGAAGCTCCCTATCAATCTACAGGGTGTTTCAGAACTAAGGGATCATACTTCTAGGGGTTATTCAGTGTAACAATAGAAAACATTTGAGTATAGGTAGGGACCCATATTCGGAAATATGTCACTACGGCACTACGGCCCTAAGCCGCGTTAAGATTTAGAAAGACGATGAATTGCCTAAATAGGATTTAATGCATTTAATTTTTGCCTTTTGTACATGACATAATAACAATTGTTCAAAATGTCTTCCTCCAACCTGAATACACCAATTTAAACGTCGCACATGATTTCGGCGGGCCTGACTAAAAATTTGATACTCGTTTCTAATTATTTCAAATGCTGCTGTAATTCGTCCAATTAAGTCATGCTCTGTTTCTACTGGAGTTTTGTAAAAAAAAGACTTTACATGTCCCCACAGGAAAAAATCTAGCGACTTTAAATCGAGCCAAGAAGCTGCTCTACCTCTGGCAATCTAACGGTGCTCAAACCGCTGAGCGAAATGCTCACGTACTTGTACAGCAAAGTGAGCCGGCATGCTGAAACCACATTTACTGTCGAACTTTTGATGGAACATTTCAAGAAGTTCTGGAAGAACTTCCTCCAAGAAACGCCGGTAAATAGGTCCTGTTAACCGTTCCGGTAGAAGGTATGGCCCAATCATCAACAATGCCTGCCCATACGTTGACCGACCAACGTTGCTGATGTTTTCTAGAAAAAATTGCATGGGGATTTTCTTTGTCCCAAACGTGGCTATTCCTACTATTAAAAATACCGTCTCTTGTGAAAGAGGCTTCATCGGTCCATAAAACATAGGGTAAAAAATTTGTTATGCAGCAATTTGATGAAGAAGCCATTGAAAAAATTGAACTCTAGGATGATAATTGTTTGCAGTCAATCCTTGAACTTTCTGGAAGTGTAGCATTCGCCAGACGAACGCGCTACTCGTATTCATATCCTCAGCAATGTGAAGTGTGCTACTTGATGGTTCGTCGGCAACTCGCTGAAGAACCTTTCTTCAAATTTTACCGTTCTTACGGTTCGAGCAACACCAGCATCATGCATGTTGGTTTTAAATATGCCTATCTCGGAGAGCCGCCGATGAATAGCAATAAACTTTTTGTATCCCGGATGCTCTCCTTTGGGATAACGTTCTTGATACAACCGCGCTGCTGCTCGTGCATTGCAGCTTATTGCTCAGTTTGCCAAATGCATATCCTCCAATTCTTGATTAGTAAAGTTTTCCATTAGCAACAATTAATTTTTGTTAAATTCTTGCAAACTACACAAATACGATAGCACTACTAAGGCGATATGGAATACAGCTACAAAAAACAATCTCTGTTATCGTTTTTAAAGATAACAACACACATGGATATGGGTCTCTATACTCAAATGTTTTCTACTGTTACAGTGAATAATCCTTACAAGTTTGATCCCATAGTTCTGAAACACCCTGTAGAATATGAGAATGCCGTATTTGTTCGGTGTCATAAACGAGCATTGTCAATAACTAATCATCAAAGTGTTATAGTATTTATATCAATATTCCTGCTAACATATGGGTTATTCAGTTAAACATGACAGGTCTTAGCGTCTTTATAGAATAGTTCAAATTTTATTACATTCGAGGGTCACGCTATATATTTTAAGATACACGAAAACTAAAAACTATTTTTCGAAAACTAGTTTATTTATGTTTAAAGTATTCTCCTCCAGTATCAATGCGCTTCTGTAACCTGAACTTCCGCAGATGGAATGCTTCTAACTAGTCAGTTCTTGGAATGCCTTCAACAAACTGGTTAATTGCTTGATCGATTTCTTTATCGGAAAAAATTTTCGATCACGTAGATTTTTTTTTCAAATTCTTAAAGAGCCAGAAGTCACACATTGCCAAATCTGGCGAATAAGGCGGATCTTCTAACATTTTGATGTTTCGCTGGCTTAAAAAGTCTACAGTTAGTTGGGTAGTGTGGCTAAAGGCATTGTCGTGATGCAGTATTGCACCTCTGAAATAACTTTTTTTGAATGAAGATGATCATGCAAAATAGTGTGCACTGTTGCGGATCCTACCACAAAAGTTGCCTCTATAGTCGCATATATGCAGCGAGAATCTTCTTCAATTAGCCACTGAACTTTAGCAATGTTTTCCGGAGTCACACTAGAACATGGCCTACCACTACATTCTTCATCAGCCAATGAAACACGCCTTCTTTTAAATTCGGCATTCGGCATACCAGCGAAACACACTTGTTCGGGACGGAGGTTTATTTCCAAATGCCTGTTGTAGCCGTTCGATTCGTTGATGTTTAGTCAAGCCGACTTTAAGGTCATGGTAAATCATAGCGCAATAACTATCTCGAGACAACTCCATGTTTCGTCTTAAATTTGTTTACACCACGTGCCCTGTAAGACGCTTGCAAATGAACTGAATGCGGCAACTAGTATAGTTAATGCGCATCTCAAAACATACAGCGTGCCCTCGTATTCAGATGGATCCTTCCAAAAGAACAATGATATAAAATAGTATAATAGCATTTTGATTCGTGGTTGCGCTATAATGTACAAACAACTCGACAGGTCTCTCGTCAGAGAGGAAGTCGTCGCTAGTCTTCTTTTTTCCAGCTCAGCGGCAGAGATCGGCTTGTCACTCTGGATTCCTGCATGTAGAGTGTGCTCATCAGCTAAGCTGTGGATTGGGTTGAGGACGATACCTACGGAACACCCGCATTGACGTCGTGGGATGAAGAGGAGAACTCGTCAATTACGACGGATATATCTTTGTTATATTTGTTTCTGGACTCGACGTCGGCTTGTCTGACCTCTACAGTGGGATTTTGTGAGAAGGCTCTGTGTGCCTTGATCTTCTGCTGGCAAGCAGTGTCACACGATTTGTTGAACCAGCCGTTGGACCCTTGTTCGGGTACTTTCACTGTATGAGAGATGTATTCCTCCATTCCGATGTGGATAATTTCGTTCATCGATGAACAGACAGCCGACGCATCCGCATCAGCGAAACAAACATCGATCCAAGGAAAGGTAGAGAACAAGTCTCTGAACCCCTCCCAGTCGACATGTCCGTAATACCAGATTTTGCGTCTTGGGCGAGTGGCTGCTGCCGCAGCGGGTTCTAACTGAATCCTAACATCCACAGCACCGTGTTCTGAGTTACCCAGGGGGGACAGGACAGCAGTGCTGTAAGGGACAGGATGGGTAGTCAGAAACAGATTCAGCAGGTTACTGGCATTTGACGAGAATGTCTTTACGGTCTGATTCCAAAGGAACGTCTCTGGAGCAGAAAAGACTGCTGCGGACAGAAGCCACAACTTACCCGTTTTTTCTCCATTTGGAGTGCGCCTCGCGAATTGCAGACTCAGAGATTATTGTCTCCGCCAAGAAAAGCATGGCAGCATGAATGTTGCTGTTTGTTGACGAAGATAACCGGCTGTGTAGATTAGATGTGGAAGTCCACAGCGAAGCATAGTCCAGTATCGGAAATTTTCGCGAAGAACTAGAATGGGGGAAAACGAATGTAACGTCATCAAAATGTCATAAAATAACGGAGAGGTGAGGTACTAGCGGCACGAGTATTACGTATCTTGAAAAGCGACATTATACCGATTATTTTTTATCCTATTCGTCATTGTCTGTCAAGGCGATCCATGAGACCTTTGCCTTTGCGTCAAAGTATGTCGGTCAGTTTGTTATTCTGTCGGCCTGGTCACCCAGAAACCAGAGATGATTAATAGAAAGCAGAAAAAAAAGAGTATGAAAAAGGAGAGAGATCAAAGAGTAAGAAATAGAACTGTTAGAAAGGCGTCTGAGCATTGTCGAAAATTACTGTAATAATTTTGGATGCCGAAAAAGAATTTGGTTGGATTTTTGTTAAAATGTTATTTTATATTATACGAAATTGTGCGAATGGACGTCGGGAATCATATTATGATCCGACGAGAAAGTCTGAGGATGACGGAGAATCACCTTTTCAGCGAGCTCAGATGGCGCTGACAGTAAACTAATAGGACGATAATCGTGGGGAAATATGGAACCAGCCTTCTTTGGGATCATGATAACCTTGGCCACCTTCCATGCCTTAGGGAAATATTGGGTCCTGAGCATTGCATTGATTACTGTCACGAGATACGTCAAAGCTTTTGGTGAGAGCAGCTTCAGTGCCTTGTTAGTAATCTGATCCTCTCCAGGTACCTTACGCACCTTGAGGTCTTTAATATGACCACGGACCTCCGCTGGTGTGCAATGTGGAATCTCAGATGGTTCCGCTGATGTGCTATCCGAATCCTCTGTCTAGGAATCTTCCGTAGAAGAGTCCTCTGAGGAGGATCCACTAATACTGGCAGTGATGTCACTGACGCCATTAGCTCTGAAGTATCTTCTGACGGATCTTACAATCTGTCGCTCCTCGTCGAGGTCATTATCTAGGTCATAGTTGGGTGAAAACTGTCGTTCCATAGCATCAGCAAAAACTTCCAATTTCTCCTCAGTGCTGAAGACCATGCCCCCAGGACCATGGATATCCGGTAATTGTTCTTCGCAACCTTCCAGAGAGGAGTACCCGAATCTAGCATTCCCACTAGAAAAGCGCTCCATCGCTCGTTACGGAACTCATGAAGAGCATTTCTTACTAAATGGACAAGATTGGTGGCTCTACAAATGTCATCTGGGTGACAAGACCTTTTCGCTTGTTTAACTGCAGCTCTTTTGTCAGAAATTTTCTGACGTATATCCACAGGGAGAAAGGGCCTGCCGCGCCGCTGTACTAGAAGCACAGTTGCACGCTGTAGAGCTTGTTGAATGGAATTTGTCCAGTCCATCTGAGCGGAATCTATTTTGTTCTCATCATCTATGATTGGTATATTGGGAAGTTCTCTGAGGAGCGATTTGTACAGCTCCCAAACAGGTTTTCTTGAAGGGGTTCCCTCCTCTAAGGTTTGCTCGTTAGCCACCTCCATCAAGACAGGAAGGTGATCACTGAAGATGTCATACATGATTCGAGAGGTGATACTGTATCGACAGTTCCTGGAAATGGCGAAGTCAATGACACCAGGTGCCTGAATGTGATTGAACGGATGGTGCGACGGCTCCTCAGTACTATGTATAAGACATCCATTTCGTACCACATGGTTGTAAAGCCGAATTCCAATAGTGGAATTCAACCTGGAATTCCATGTTCGATGCTTGCTGTTGAAGTCCTCTCCCACAAGAAGTGGACCCGAGCAGCCCAAAAGGACTTCCAGACACGCTTCTCGCAGCCTGGCACCACACCTAGCATACACCGAAGTGATCTTCAATGGAACGCCTCTCGCCATATTGAGCACCACAGACGCTGCTTTAATGCTTGGCATTTCAGCCTTTGTGCTTCTGTAATAGTCAATACCACGTTTGACAAGCACTGCCAAGCCTCCGCCTCGTCCATTCAGTCTGTTAGCCCGGATAACATCATAATTCGGGAGAACTAGACGATCTCCCGGATTTAGTAATGTTTACTGCAACAAGGCTACGTCCACAGTTTCGCCCAAAAGAGCTTGATGACATTTCCGTCTTTTGGGAATGTCCCTCAAACCCAGAAAATTCCAAAATAGGATTTTGATATATTATTATTATTATTATTATGATAATTGAGATGAGCAGAGTACACAGTACTATAAGCTCATGCAGTAAATATAGTGTACGGACACGTAACACAAATACATCAAATAGAAAAAAATAAAAAAAGACAGTTCATAGCTATAAAGTTTGTACACTCCTCCAGCTATCATACTGCACTTTGAAGCTATTAACCGAAGTAGCACCAACCACACTTTCAGGTAAACTATTCCAGGTGTTGAATATGCGGTTGGGAAGAAACCACTGTCGGACTGTTGTTTTAAATGGCTCCTTATGCAGTTTGAAGCTATATCCGCGTAGATTGCTGCGCGACAGACGGTATAGATGCATGAGGTTGGTGCCCATCAAACCATGAAGTATCCTGAACGTAACTATAAGATCGCCACGAAGTCTTCGCTCAGAGAATGAGGTCAGGTTGAATAATTCAAGGCGATCTTCATAGCTTGGTCTTCGTGCTCCAAAAGGGATACGAGTAGCCCGACGCTGTACTGATTCGACGAGATTTCTATCGCGCAGAAGCACAGTGACCCATACCGGGCCAGCGAATTCAAGAATTGGCCTCACGAATGCCTTGTAAATGTAGGCGCAAGTGTTGACATCGGATCCTTTGAAAGACCTCTCCAGCATGTATAGAAGTTTCTTGGCTTTTGATGTAACGTGGTGAATATGCTCTGACCAGGAAAGACGATCGTTGACTACAACGCCCAGATCAGTGTGGCTGGAAACTGGTTCGATGTTGTGGTCAGAGATCTTGTATGTAAATGGCGGATTTGTCTTCCCGAGGTGAAGGACACAACACTTAGTTAGATTTAAGGGTAAAAGCCAACTGACTGACCATTGACAAACAATATCAAGATCTCGTTGAAGCATAGCAGACTTTACGACAGTATTGTAAATCTTGGTGTCGTCGGCATAAGCTGAACATGTGGAGGAGATCAATGCGGGCAGGTCACTTGTATACAGAAGGGACAGCACTGGCCCCAAGACAGAGCCTTGAGGAACTCCACTTGCTACATGATGAAGGTGAGACTGGCTATCACTGACGCGCACAGAGGAAGTCCTCCCTGTGAGAAAAGCCTTAATACACAGTAACAACTCGCCTCTTATTCCCATACATTCCAACTTAAACAAAAGCCTTCTATGTGGTACGCGATCGAAAGCCCTAGAAAAATCTAAGTAGATTATATCAACAGGAGTCTTTGTGTCCAGATACTGAGTCCAATCGTTGAGAGAGTGGAGAAGGTTGGTCATTATTGATCGACCAGGGAGAAATCCATGCTGATTCTTAGTGATAAGGTCATTTTCGAAAGCAAATGACAGGAGCTTATCTAATATGATTCTTTCAGCTATTTTGGCGGCGATAGGAACGAGACTTATTGGTCGATAATTTTTAGCGGAGGATTTGTCGCCCTTTTTGAATACAGGGGTAACAGAAGCACTAAGCCAGCATGAGGGTAGGGTATGAGATCTAAAAGACGATCTGAATATCAAGCTTAATGGTAGGGCCAATGCTGAAGCGCAGTTTTTAAGTACAGCAGCCGTCATCCCATCTTTACCAGGGGAGGAAGAGGTCTTCAGATTTCGCAGGTGCATTAATACATCTTCAGGCAGGAACTCAACTTCGCAAAGGCTGTTGGGACACCTATGGCAGATAGTGGTCGGTAGAAGGTCTCCATTAGGGTCATCGACGAAGTCATCACTAAAGGACTCTGCCAGTAAGTTGGCAGATTCGGTGGCATCCATGTGGAGATGACCGTCAGCGTCGCGGATCTGAGGTGATGAAACTTTGGAATTCAGGTTTGTTCTTAGATACCGAAACAGCTTCTTCTTATTTTTGGAGGTAACGAGTTTTCGTTCATAAGCATGTTTGGCATTATGTAACGTTCTAGATAGGAGGTTAGAAAAGGATCGATGAGACACGTATTCTTGTGAATGGCTACTCCTCCTAAACCGTTGCCACAAAGATCTCTTGTGACGAAGCATCCTCGATATGTTAGAGTTCATCCAGGGCTTTGAGGGGTCACAGTATACCTTCTTTTCAACAGTATTGTCAGCCGTTTCGCTCAGGACTCGTTGAGCGAAAGTGTTCCACATATCTTGGGTGCTACGGTTGTTAAGCAAAGCAGGCCAGTTGACTTCACACAGGGCTTGGTTAAGAGCATCGTGGTTTACAATTTTGATGGTTTTAAACTTAACGGTTGTAGAACGACTATTTATATTGAACTGGAGAGAAGATAAAAGTGAACAGTGGTCAGACTTGCCAAAAGATGGCAAATAATCTAAATTAGAAACAAAGTCGGCGTCGTTAACGAATATCAAATCCAGAGCCCTAGGCGTCTGTCCTTCCCTGAATCTCGTTGGACGATCAACAAGTTGAGATATGCTAGAGTTGCGTAGCAAGTCGATGTAAGCAACAGAAGAAGAATTGCATTCAGGAATGGTTGACATAGGCCAGCTAATGTCACGTAGATTGAAGTCACCAGCTATGAAAAGGTTGGTGTTTTTATTTAAGAGGTCTGAAATGAGACTGCACAGGTGTGTGTCTCCCAAACAGGGCCGTGGCCGATATATGCAGCCTATCGTGAAGCTGAAATTTGGGCACCTCAATTCCAAAAATGGATTGTCAATGCCATCGAAAGGACTGAAAGAGGGAGATACCGAGAAAGCCGACGCGATTTCCGTGCGAACATAAATGCATACTCCACCAAAACCAGGAGTACGTGGTGAATCCATTCTGTATAAATAGTATCCAGGCAAGTTGATGGAAGAATCGGACACGTTGGAATGGAGCCATGTTTCAGTAAGTCAAACGAACGTTGGATTATTGTCTCGAACAAATGCTTGGAGTTCAAGTAGCTTAGAAAACAGAGATTGTATATTTGTGTAACAAACCGTCCAGTTTGCCACAGAATTTATCAGTTTTTTGAAGGTGTGATCTCCTGGGTAGCTGTGTGTACTATAGAAGGTTTACAACGAACGTATTTTATAGTAATATTACTTTCGCCTGTTGTTTGACGACGTCTAAGCTCTTCGCGAAGGTGTTGTAGTTCTTGCATTTGACCTCTGGTTTTGTCGTCAGAGATTTTTACGTGACGAAGCGTGGGGTGGCTAAGGATGGAGTTTTTCTTCCGCAATATTGCTGACGATAATAGGTGAGGAAAACACAACTCTAATTAAACGATTGCTTGAAGTTGTTGTGCCAAGGCGAGTGATGCTGAGTCGGTGATTTTCGGCAGATGGTTCAATATGCCTAATTATCTCTGATACTATGTTTATGTCATCGTTCCCTTCAGCTATGCCCCTCAGAATGATATTGTGGGAACGTCTAAATAACTCCTTTGTCTCAGCTTGGGAGCTTGGGGCAATAGGGGTAGAAGAAGCGCCGTTGCCTGAGTGCATCGTCTCCATAGATCTTGCAAGCTCTGTTTGAGTAACCTGGATATTTTGTATGTTGGTTTCGCAAGCCGCTATTAAGTCATCATGCCGAGAGATCGAGTCCGAATGTTGCTGTACCAAGTTTCTACAATAAGCAACATCAGTTCTGAGTTGAGATTGAGAGTTCTTAATATCCTTTATGTCGCTGGCCATAGTTGATAATTGGTTAAGTATAAGGGTGAGAGTATCGGTAGGGGTAGACTGATCTGGTTGTAAAGGAGCAGTGGTTTCTGAACGAGCACCGCATGTGGAAGAGGTGGATCCACTTCGGGTAACTCGTCCCTGTTTACAACAGGCTGGGCAAGACCATCGTTCTTTTCCGTCCGTCAGAAAGTTGATCTCATTGACGGTTAAGTTGACACAGCTCGAGTGATAAACTTTTTGACATTTAAAGCAAGAAATGTTAGCATGGGAGGTAGCAATACTCCTGCTAGAAGTTGCGCATATCACTGGCATTGTGGGTGCAAAAAAAAACGTAAATATATATAATGGTGAGGAAAATATATGGGAAAACACGCTTCACTCTATTGGGTCGGTAATAGAGACTTAAGACAGATAGGTAGACCACGGAGAGGAAGAAGGAGAGAAAGAGAGAAAGGATAGAATCCGCGGCGCAAAACAAATGTCGAAGACGAACGAGATATCGCACAGTCGACTCACAATAGCTGTTAGAAAAATTTGGGGACGACGAACGGGACGCACGGCGTGTGGCAGAATAATAATAAAAAAAGAAAAAAAGTGAAGGTCAGCACAGGTCTGGTGTTGATTACGCTCTGGTGTATGGCTGATCACAATAGAAATACATAAATAAACCGATATCGCCTAGAATATACTGATTAAATCTCAAATAGCGTACTCACAAAGGATTCCTGGTACTTAGGCACTCACGACAAAAATTGATAGTGATATATAGGATGTATAGCGTGACATCAAATTACACAGAGAGAAAAATAATACACGTCCGTACACTGAGATGGATATATGTAATATGCTGGCTGTCTATTATTCTACCTAGCCACTTAGTGGCTGGGGTAATATTACACACAAAGCCTGAGAGGAGTTGGAATAGCAGGCGCAGTCATAGTTGCTTCGCTAGTAGCTTCCGCATATGATTTACTTCGCCCTTCGGCAATGACATGCAGATTCCTCCTTAGAGTCAACCTACAGGTCGGACTGTTGGCTGGATGCTCCCGACCACAGTTCGCGCATTTGCGCGCCTCTTGGGCAGTATCACCACCATCAGAGGCATAGAAATGCCGCCGTTACGCGAATTATGTCTTATGCCTTTCTGCTCCAACTCCTCCTTGACCTCTTGTTTATTAAACGACGCAGGGATACCTCCTTTTATGGCATGTATATTCCTTTCAGATGGAAGCGGAAATGTGTGGTGTGGTAGCTCTTCCTCTTTGAAAAGACGAATTACCTTCCTATAGTCTTCTTCTGTTTAAGGTATAATGCGACTCCCCACGTCAACGGCGACCACTCGCTCTACTTTAATGCCAAGACTTAAATATATAAATAAATAAATAAATTTATAGCTTAGCATCCGCCACCTCGCAATAACAATGTTATCTTGAGGGCTTGGTTGAAATGTGGAAAAAAGCACAGGAAAGGTGTTGGTAGTCGACCTGGTAGTTGTCTAAGATGGCAGCGGAGGCATTTGGTTAGTCACATTTCGTTTATTTTTCTGTCTTACTGGAGTGAATCCGTCTTCGTTGGTACTTTCGTCGTCAGTAGAGGTAAGATTTGCCGCTTTCAGACTGTCGTAGTCCATTTATTGGAAGTTGTGTTGTCGTTTTTAGAAAGTAAAGCAGAATTTTGGGAAATTAGGAGAGATACCTAGGTGGTTAACTGTTCTAATCTGTCATGCAGTGCGGTTATTTGGGTCGCTTGGTTCTTGATATTCTCCATAAGCTGCTGAATTTGGGCCCCTTTCTTTATGATTTTGACATCCCTCAGTTCTGTCACAGGTTCTAATAATTTTTCCTTTTTTCCTTTCTTGGCATTGCTTTTGGAATCGGTTCTGTTTGGAGCAGTAGCTGGATCTCCTGTCGACCCGTCGGAGTCGTATGTTTAATATTTCGCTTTTTCTCGACTTTATATGAAAATCTCTCTAGCGCAAAAAAATTGACTTTGACTTTCAAGTTCCCTATACAGGGCGATTTTTTTTTGACATTGTATTGTTTTTTGTGACATTATGTAGGTTTTCTACAAGGTGTTAAGTTAGCACCAGCTGGTGGACACGTTGTGAACTCGTTTTCTAGTTCTATGTGTTGTCTAAACGTCATGAGGCTTCAGTTATCAATGTTTGGCTCCAATGTGATGTAAAATCTACTTCATAGATGGCATTACTGGAGGTCTAAGCTGTAAGTTGTATGTGTTAAAGATAATTCTATAGGATTTTTGTCTCAGATACACTTACTTGAAATTCAAAGCTAGAAACTAGTTACGCATACACTTTTTCTTATCCATTCTGGAGATTACATATGCAAATTTGCTGCATTTAAAAAATAAGAGAGATCATTATATTCACTGTACACTATCGAATTACAAGTCAATGCTAACAGTAATTACACATAACTCGGGCGCGGTGGTGATTTCCCGTAATTCTCCTCAAAGTTTTTCGTAATTTATAACTTTGAACATAACCTCTCTTCAGAAAGTACAACACAGATAAACCGTCGGGCACAGCTAACAGATATACTTTATTGTCAGCATATTCAGTAATGATTTTCTCACACAGCAAATATCAATGATTATGTACACATGCAGACCAATACACATAATCACCCAGATGCGATCTTGCTATTCAACCAAATTTCTTGTCCGAGATGAAAACTACAGATTATTCAGATTCACAAAACACAAAACAATGCGTGTAGATGAGTCATTCCTCGATAGATGGACGCTCACAACGATCCTGGTGAGCAAACGTGGAATGACTGCTGACATACTACCCGGTGACGGGTCTTATGTCAATGTCATACATGAAAAAAACGATAACTCAGCTGAAAATTTGTGTTCACGGTGCCAGAAATTAAGTGAGTTAAATTACTAAATTGTAAATCAATAAAACGGAGGAACAGCTCCACCTAATTTTGAATGACGAAGGAAAAGACTATGAGGTCGTCGTTCATATAGAAATCGCACATGTCATATTTAACGGTAGATTTTATTGATATATACTAAGTGACATATAAATCCGATCACACAGTTTAAATGGTTTTATTTTAATAAAATTTTGTATAAGTACTTAATGAAGCATAATAAGTAAATGATAAAAATTTCAAAATGATTGCACTGCTTTAAAGCCCTTTGACCTTTAATAATGTGTGGATGCACCCTGATGTGCTACGCATTCTCCAACGCGCCTAGGCATGCTTCTGATCAGGTGGTCAATGTCCTCCTGTGGTATCTCATTCCAGGCAACCACCAACTCCTCTCGAAGTGCTTCTAGAGTCTGAGGAGGACGTTGCAAATTGAGCAATCTCCTACCCATCATATCCCACACGTGCTCAATTGGTGATAAGTCGGGAGATCTTGGTGGCCATGGTAACAATGTGACATTATGTTGAAAGAAGTCTATTGTGACTCTTGCAACATGTGGTCGGGCATTATCTTGTTGGAAAGTTGGATCTGCCAGGGTGTCAAGATAGGGTAAAAGATGGGGTTCTAGATCTTTGTGGATATAACGCTGCGCGTTCATGTTACCTCTGATGAAGATTAAAGGTGACCTGAAACCATAAGCTATAGCACCCCAAACCATAACTCCAACAGTGTGATGAACATGTCTTTCAACAAAAAACTGTGGATTCCTCCTTTCACCACGTCGCCTTCTAACCCTGGCACGACCATCGTGCATGCCTAAACAAAATCGAGACTCGTCACTAAAGACAATACTGTTCCATTCCTGATCCCAGAGTGACCGTTGTCTGCACCACTCAAGGCGATTACGTCGGTGTTCTCAAGTTAAAGGGAGGACCCAGTGTGGCCGGTATGAAAACAAGCCAAAACTTCTCATTCGTCGGTAAACACTTCGCATGCCAATAGGTCTTCCATGTTCTGCAAACCATTCATTTGCAATGGACCTGGTAGTGGAGAAACGGTCCCTTAAGGCCTGTTGGTTCTACGGCGGCGTCCAGTGCCCCTTGCTCTTTGCGTACGGCCTTCTCGAAGCCATGCCTGACAACACCTAACCACAGTGTCACTTCTTTTTACTCTAACTGCAATTGCCCGAAAAGAAAGTCCAGCTTCCCGAAGTCCCACTATACGGCCCCTATCAAACTCACTAAGTTGACGAAATCGTACAGGTCTCCGTACTCTAGGCATCGTAACCGATCGTACAGGGTGTCAAGAACCAAAATCCGCCAACGTGGATTTTTTACTGCGGCTGAAATATTCATTTTTAGAGCGTTAGTGAATTAAAAAAAAGCAGTATAAAAACCTGAATGTCCAACTGATAAGGCTGAAAATTTTTTCACTTGTTATTTACAGTAAGACAAATACATTCACCAACTTTTATTAAAATAATACCATTTAAACTGGGTGTTCGGATTTATATGTCACATAGTATATACATTGCACAAAATACGATCCATCCTCTTATTTTAGATTCAAAGCAGTCACCTAAGTATCCTGGATTTCCATATAAACCAAAACTTTGTCCATCCATTATTCTAACCAGGGAGCATCAACTTTGACATAAATATCTCTGAAGGATGGTACTATTGTAAAGTCCAGATGCAAAAGTTTCACAACTAAACCGGTCGAATCGAAAAAGAATTCGTGTAAGAGAAGTAGTAAATACTCAATCATTTTTAAACGAACGTCAACTGAACTGATTGGCTGCATGTACTACTTTTTCCCTTAGTCGAGAAATCTCTCAAAAATCTCAAGCCGCGACCATGGTACCAGCTAGTTGATGCGTTTGCCTCACTCGTATGATTTTCTTCTTACGTACAAAAATAAGCGATCGAGGTTACACATACCTCTTTCATTTTCAGCCCTCCAAATATACCGAATTGTAACGTTGTATTAGCGCTGAAGACAGTCTAAAAAGCATTATTGATACTGGATAATGTCCGAGCAATAAATTATAGATAAAAGGAACCGCATTCCATAGGGGTGCGCGGCTTGGTTGGGTTGTCTCCAGTGGCGGTGGGTTGTTGCTGTTGATGAGTTGCAGGCTTAATTCCCATTATGATGTGATTTTCAAAGCAGACGACATCTTTATATGTAAAATATCTCCAGGCTTTTGAAAAGCAAAATACTTCTTTCAAATTTCAATATTCAGGGAGAAGCAGGTTGTTTGATTAATTCTGATATGGTAGGTCGGATGTTTGGTATTTAATAGACAAGCCGTAAGCGCTAGGCTACCGAACATAGTTACGTATGGAAAATGAACATTCTCATCTGAAATGTATATACGAAAAATATTTAGATTACGAAATTAACGCTGGCTATTTATCCCTCTTGCAACTAATTTCATTAGCTATGAAAAGTATTTCACCAGTATCTAGTTTTACCACTTTCTGTGTCAATACAAAACTGGATTCTGGTCTACATGCTTCTTAGTTCTTAGACCTATTAGTAGGTTCAGCCACTTTAAGTAGAAATCCAAGTATATAGAATGTTTGCTTTTATAGAAATAGTCCCAAAGCTAACAAACAGTTATGATTTGTTAATTATATTCATCTGGGACTGCCTAGTTTAGTCTGATGACGGAAATTTGAAACGTGCTCATAAAAGTGATTTGTAGGCGTGCCATTGTTGTGGTTGATTTTGCGATAGTAATTGTTTCTTATAGATTGAGATACTTCTCAACCAGAGGTGTTATAAAGGAAAAAATCAGGGGGAAGGCTCAGGATCCAGGGTCAAGAAAAATTCCGTCTCAGCCCAACTAACAATTATCACTCCTATTAGAGTTGCAAGAATGATTATACAGTATTATTCCTTACACAGCATTGTACGCTGTAAAAACATTGGCAAAACGCTCTTAGAACAGCTATACAATCGGAATAGGCACACCTAATAATAATAATAATAATAATAATAATAATAACCTATACATTACGTACATCGACTATCAGAAGGCATACGATTCTGTACCTCATGAGTGGCTTGTCAGGGTGCTGAGGCTCTATAAGGTAGATGAGCATGTAGTGGCCCTATTAGAACATATGCTGAAGACCTGGAGAACCAGAATAACACTGCATACAAACGGGACCAGCACCATTCAAACTGAGACTATCTCTATCCGAAGAGGTCTCTTTCAGGGTGATTCATTAAGTCCCCTATGGTTTTGCCTAGCTATAAATCCCCTCTCAAACCTCTTAAATGCAACAGGGTATGGATATAGTCTGAAAGATAACAGGAACGCATCCATAAAACTGAACCACTTGCTGTATATGGACGACCTAAAGGTAATAGCTGCTACTGAGAATCAAATGAAACAGCTGCTAGAGATAGTCGGTCAGTTCTCAGATGACATAAGTATGCGATTTGGGATGGATAAATGCAAAACCTTATCTATACGTAGGGGGAACATCTACCCTGGAGGATTTTCAAGCTGCAGAGGCCAAAACATTGACGCAATGGACGCAAATGACACATACAAGTACCTTGGAATGGCGCAGGCCCGAAGGATAGACCATAAAAAAATGAAGGAAGCTATATCGCAGACCTTCACAAAAAGAATACGGCTACTTCTGAAAACAGAACTCAATAGTAAGAATCTAGTCAAGGCGATTAACACCTACGCATGCTCTGCCTTGAACTACTCGTTCGGTATAGTTCTGTGGAGTAAAACTGACATCGAGAAACTAGAGAGGCGGGTAAGGACTATGCTAACAAAAAAAGGAGCGCACCATCCTCGCAGTGCAATAGAGCGCACAACCTTACCCCGACAGTTAGGAGGAAGAGGTCTAATGGACATCAGCAAGCAGCTAGCTCAACAGGTACTCGCCTTGCGATCCTACTTCTTTGAGAAGGCCGAGATCTCTGAGCTGCATCGCATCATATGCTCAATAGATGACACAACGCCCTTACACCTTAGTAGACGAGATGACCAACCGAGTCACCAAACCAACGAACAGAAGCTACAACGATGGATTGAAAAACCTCTACATGGGAGACATGCCAACGAGATTAGCCAAGAAAACGTTGACAAGAAAGCGTCAAACTATTGGCTTACCTCAGGCCAAATGTTCCCTGAGACTGAGGGATTCCTTGTAGCTATACAGGACCAGGTCATTCCTACCAACAATTACAAGAGGTTCATACTTAAGAACTTGCAACAGTCTGATAAATGCAGGTACGGCTGTCAGGACTCCGAAACAATACAGCACGTAACTGGTGGATGCCAAGCATTCGCTCCAACGGACTATAAGGAGCGCCACGACATAGCTGCCAAAATCATTCACCAGGAGTTAGCATACAAATTCAAACTGATCGAATGCAAGCTACAGTACTACAAATATACACCGCAATGTGTCCTCGAGAACGACAAGTATAAACTATACTGGGATCGCACTGTGCTTACGGACCAATACATAAAACAAACAGACCTGACATAATCATTGTCGACAAGGACGCCCAGAAAGTAACACTGATTGATGTGGCCATACCTAATAGTAACAATTTAACATACAAACATAATGAGAAAGTTGCAAAATACAGGGAGCTAGAATTTCAAATTAAACGCCAGTGGAAAATGAAGTACGTGGAAACAATACCAATAATAATGTCATCTACAGGGGTGATACCAAGAAGGCTGCTAGAAAACATCAAAGCGCTGGAACTGAGTGAAAACATTTACAAAATCATACAGAAAGGAGTTTTGCTGGCAACTGCCCGCATAGTAAGAAAATTTATGGGAAATGCAAGTACCTAGGGAGGTCACTATTGAGGCTTACCCCTTTGTGCTTGAAGCGTCCGGGTTAAGCCAGAACACCCCGATTAACGGGAGTAACAAAGCCCTACGGCTATAAAAATAATAATAATAATAATGTTTATTGTCAGAAAATACAGGTAAATATCAAATATTGTGCAAAATAAACATAAAGCACCCAAAAAAAGGTTGCACTTGTGTTTGGGTTTGTACAAAATAAAAACTAATAGTACAGTCAGTGTATGAAAAAAAAACCCGTTAATACTGTATAATTTGGTGAATTATTATGGTAATGTCAGGAAAAATATCCAGACGATTGATTGTTGTAAAATCCATTTTTTTAGTTCTTTTTTAAATGATTTATTTGATTTAATTACTTTTAATGACTCTGATATGAAGTTATAGAATTTTGGTCCCAAGAAAAACAGAGATTGGTTTTTGATGTTTGTGGAATACACATTGAATTTTGATTGAATCTTGTTGGGTAGTTATGGATGGTACGATTAAAGTATTTTGAATATTTGAAATAATGTATTAGACCACAATAAAAATAAATTTGTCTGCAATCTAATAGCTGAGCCTCCACATATAGAAAATCACTTGAATAACTAATCTCCCTATGGAGGATCAATTTTAGAATTAATTTTTGGATTACATCAACCTTTTTGTAATCATTATTCATAACTCCCCCCCCCCAAGCCAAAATTCCGTAAAGTAATAGAGGATAAACAAGAGCATAATATAGATTATATAGATATTTCTTATCTAGAATATCGCTGAAGTACCTGAATTTTGGAATAATACATCTCAGTCTCTTCACAAGGTACTCTGTATGGGTATCCCATTTTAAGTGTTTGTACAAAATCACGCCTAAGTATTTTATTTTATCGGCTGACTGAATCTCTTTGAGACCACTGCTTGTATGAACTTCAAGTTTTTCAAATTGTGGTGAGAGCCTGTCGTTACAAGAAAATGCTATATAGTGTGTTTTGTTGTAACTAATTGTCAAAGTTCTTTCCGAAAAGAAATTTATAAATGTTTTGAAATCATGTTCGATTGTGGCTTTTAGTGTATGCCACTGGTTGCTTTCATAGAGAATAGCTGTATCATCCGCAAAACCGATAACTTTACCTGTACTACTTATTTTGAACAAATCGTTGATAAATAGATTAAATAAAATGAGCCTTGAGGTACACCGTATGATATAATATGGGGTTCACTGAATGTGTTATTAATTTAGACGCACTGTGTTCGATTTGACAAATAATTTTCTATAAGCTTGTATGTTATTCCCCGGAAACCTAAGTTTTCTAAAGTTGTTAAAAGCGATTCATGAGTAATAGAGTCGAATGCGTTTGCCAAGTCAACAAAAACACAAGCAGTTGGTTTGCCAATATCGAGATCCGTGTATATTTTACTTGTTAATTTTACAATAGCATCTTGAGCAGATTTGCCTCCTTGAAAACCATATTGCTGTTCCGCTATTAAGTTATATTTTTTTGCAAATTCGGTGAATCGTTTTTTTAACACTTTTTCAAATATTTTAGAACAATTTGTTAAGATGGAAAATAGCGCCTTTTAAACATGAAGAGAATATTCCTTTATACATACAAGAATTTATCAGATATGACAGTATGCCGCAGATGTTGCAATTTATTCTCTTGAGAGTATACGCTGTTATATTATCTAGACCTGGAGATTTTCTTAATTTCAATTCATTGATTATTGTCTTTATTTCATGCGTATCGGTTGGTTAAAGATATAAGGACACTTCAGTCATTTAAGAGGTTGCCTAAGGGCTGAAAGTAACAGTTGTACAACCAACGTGTAAACCTCTTGCAGCCGCTGTAAAACATTTGCGTCAGTGCAAGATTCAGTTTGTGTCAACAATACAACTATTCTGTGACATGATTCTACTTTATTGCAACCAAACTATTTCTTATGTATTGTATAAGCGAAGTGAAGAATATATAACTGCATATCGGCCATTATGAATTTCATAGACAGGTATATGATAAACTTATACTCGTACACTGGGATATAGGGCTACTGAATTGCTTACTTTATTGTGATTATCGTGCAAAGTAGTTACGCAATTTCTACGGGCTTCGTATTTGATTCATATTTTAATAATGATCAAAAGTACGTTTAGATTTTTAAGATAAAAAACTGAACTTATCTGCGTTAAATATTCCACAAATCCTATATTTAGACACAATTACACTAATGTTTATCACTTTACATCTGTAATGTCGAACTGAAACATAATTATTTAAATTTCAATAGAGGAATATATTTTTGCCCAATATGGCGGGTGGTTATGTGTAATCATGGCATCGTCCATGTTGTCTTTGGTTTATTAGAATATTTTGGTGTTGTCTGCAGGTGTTGTACAATAATTTGACAAATCTCTGAAATGAAATACGGATAGAGTCGAATGATTTACCCAGAATTTGTACCAGATCTATATCTTATGTTTGAACAGTTTATAAAACCTTTTAAACTAGTATGCATGCATTTTTTGTCTTAAAATATTGGTTATGGGATTTTAACTAAAAAGATGACAGCAGAAAGTTAGGTTATGGTGAAGTTGTATACCAACATATTTAGCAACAAATGTATTCCGAACACAGCAATTTTGTACTAAAAGCTTATATATATGTTGCAGATGTACACTGTACAGCCTTACAGTTACTAAACGACAGTTGTATAATTGCTTCCGTTGGGAGCAATTTGTTGGCTAAAGTAGTAAATTTGCACAGCCAAACAACAAGGCTCGAGTTTGTTGTATAAACGTTACCATGGATGCCACAACATAACTATTTTGACTACCGCCCAAATATGCCGTATAAATTAGTTATATAAACGTTTATAAAACAGTTCAAAATTTATCCTATAAGGCTTTCTATAACTATGCTATTAAAATATTTTAAACACCTCATTTTAGAGCAAATATGCTGCAGAAAACAACTTTGCATTCCACACAACATTAAGCTAGCATTTTGGTGTTCGGGCAACAACAATAGAGAGCTTTTACGGCTGAACGGTTCTTTTACCAAAAGCTTATAGCACTACTTTGCTAGTTGGGGGAGGGACTTAGAGATTGAAAGCTGAAGAGCAGTAGGGGGGACTCGCTTAGTCCAGGGAGCTGCACTTTACAGAAGGCTGTTGCGCTGAGGGAGGGGAGACTCCGAGGAGCCCCAAAGCCCTTCCATGAATACGCCAGTGTGCCCATACCAGAACAGGAACAGAGGCATGGAATCTGTGGGCCTAGCTCAAAGAGTTCCACGCTTCTCTCTAATATCTTTGGGATTGCACTGATCCAGCGGCGGCAACGAAGTAAATAGGAAATGAATAATTCCTTCTTAATTCAATTTACATATTAATGCATTGATCAAAGAAATTATCCCGTTTAGTCATAAAGCATTACAAGACATTTGAGAAACAAAATAGTCTTTTGAATTTTAGGTATTAAGAGTAATGCATGTAGTTTTTTCTTATGAATGTGGGAATGGAGCATGCATATCAATCAGTTGTTGTTTGAGTGTTTTGGAAAGCAATAGTGTTGGTGAAAAAAGAAAATGCATTGTTATTGAACCACTACCTTGTTATAACAGTGAACTGGTGGATCTTAATTTATTATTTGCGCAACCTACCTATTGAATACCAAATGTTTGACCTACCATAGAAACATTCATCTCTCTTAACCTCTGTTTGGGATCTGACCAGTTATTAAACACACCGTCGGCAATGAGCGATCAGGGGAGCAGACAGGAGACACACTTCGACCGGCGACCTGTCCGTATGTAGAGCGTCTCTCTTTTTTCGGGTGTAATTTATTGCCAGTTTATTTCTTTCATTTCCTTTGGCGGTTATCTGCGTATTCGATAACCACCTGATAGTGCTACCGCTGTCTGGAAAGGACATGCGATAAACAAGTAACAATAAGAAATTTTACATGGAGTACCCTTCAAAGCAAAAGTGCGTATATTTCATATTTTCATCACTTTCAAAACTAGGAAAGATGATATACCATTATATTAATAACCGCGACAACTTCTTCCAGCCTCAAATCTGACGTTGGTAACAAAGGAATGATCAACTTAAGCATTTTATAGACGAACTGCTTATGGGTGAAAGACAAAAGGTAAGAAATCAAAGACCCTGGTTGGAATGAAGATTTTCAAACGCTGGGAGGTTTTTGGTATGGGTTCGCGTAGTGCAACGGCGGAGTGTGGGGAGAGACACAAGACACAGAGCGACAATTGATTATGATTTGTTCACCAAAATATAAATACAGATCATACAGTGGCGGAATCATGAATCGGAATATCCATAATAGCTAGTAAGCCAGGCTGCTATGCATATCATTAGCGAGTATGTCCAGCTTTACATACACACTTCAAATGGATACATACACCAACACAAATGCCGCTATATAATAGGCTTTTTTTTCTTTATGATTTACTGCATGTAGGCTACCAAGATATACTCCAATAAAGAGAAGGGCTACTGGCGGCTGGTTCATCTGAATGGGATCCCTACTTTTAATTAGTTTCTGCAGAGTAACGTGTAGTTTGATATGCCATATAGTAATTATGTTTACATAGGGTAATCGATACTATTATTATTTTTACTGTCTAAAGGATATATGATACATAGAATGTTCTGGAAAATAGGCTTGAAAAATAGGTGCTTTAGCGTTTCACCCATTGAGATAGCTCACCTGTCGTTGTAGTTTCCTTGACACTGTGCAATCTTAGTAACTGCTGTACTGATTCTAACAGAGCTTGGAATGGATTATTGTACGGTAACATGTTTGAAAATGGGTGTAAGGGCGGTAAAGTTAGTAACCACAAAAGAAAGCAGATTCTCGAAGCTTCGTGCTTACATCATTAAAGGTTTTTCAGTGTAGATGAAATCAATCACTTTGTTGACACGTCATAGCCCCACGGTACCCAATGGGCGCTTAGGCCTTAGGCCTTCGTGGTACTTGGAGTTTAAAAAAAAATAAAAACATAAAATTCAAAATACTTTGAAAATAATCGCCTTTGCTCATTGACGTAGGATATAAAACTAAATAACAAATTTCTATCGTGCTTTCATCTTTTTGCTACTACCCACACATGAATCGCAAAAATTTAGTTGTTCAATAAAAAGAGTTCCAGCACGGTGTAACTTAAAACTAATAAATTTTTAGGAGATCAAAAAGAACGGTGGCTCTGCATTTGCTATCGAATGATCTTATAGTCCTCCATGTTTTTCTAGTCGCAAATGAAACCTGTTAGGCTAATAGTGCCAACTGATGACGTTCCGGCAATCACATAAGTTATTGTTTTGAGTTCCGTGGTGTTACAACTTGAGCGACGATGTCTCCAATTGCAAATATGTTGGAATAACAATACTTGCCTTTACATCATTAGCGGAGCAACGAAATATCAGCACCCTGCTTCCTGCTAGTTTGGCGACACGAAGAACACCCCTAATAATGTTCTGCGGTCAACTACCTGCATGTGACCATTACCTGGATGCTTACCTTCCTCCTCAGTAACTGTTGTATCACAAACACCACAGTTAAGATTTTGTATACCACAATATAATTTCGCCAAAAACTGTTTTAACGAGGGAGTGACGCTACTCTTCTATAGCCCATATCGTTCCGCCACTACCTAAATGCCTATTGAACCACCTTAGCCCTAATGCGACGTTGCAATTCGGTATATTTGAAGGGCAGAAGATGAAGGAGGTATGTGCAACTTGGATGGCTTATTTTTGTATATGGTAACAGTAATTAATTACATGATCAAACGGACTTAACTGTAAGTGATGTTCGATCTTAATTTTGTGAAGTCCTCGTCTAAGTAAATATTCAGAATACAAATCGTAGTACCCTCGTAGTAGTATCCAACCGCCACGACTTCAAAGCGCGCACGCAGAGAAGGGAAGTGGCACCGCGCCTCTTCCGCCTACCTTTCTCCCCTCTGGCCGCCTATTTACTTCAAAGCCAAGTTCTTGCAACAATTGGGTAATACATAGGGAGCGAGGAAGCTGTTTACTTCGACGAGGACTTCAGATAATTAAGATCGAACATCACTTACAGGTAAATTTGTTTGATCATGTAATTATGTTATGTTATGTAACATGCTACTAACGCTCTGCAACAGTAAACAATAGGTTGTACACCACTACACAAATTGTACGCAATGTATGTGTTAACTTGATGTACATTTCCATTGTAACAATTAATGTTGAGGCTTTTAGCACAGGTAATATGACGTACCTGGTTCAAAACTTATACTCGTATTTACCATCCATTTTATGGTAATGAGCAAATAACGTAATAACATAGTTATGTTTAAGGTGTGGAGCCTTGGTTTACCTAAAATGCAGCTTGAGCAAAGCTATTATTTGGCATAAGAGATTTGTGATATACCTCAGAAAACGCCCTCCAGCCCTCCGCGAGCCTGAGATTACTGTAATTTAGCAGGCGGAGAGGTAGACGTATTTCATGTACTGTGGGTTATCAATTGTGACACTCTGCTAAAACCGACTTCATCCATCTGGGAGCCGAGGCACCATGATGCAGTTACTATAGAGTGACAAATAAATACTTTGGACAGATATTTGGGCGTAAAATACGGTAAAACTTAAGTGGTTGCCACATGAGTGAGACCGAGACTTTCAAAAACTGAGAAATCCCAATTTTAGTATTATTCAACCCAATCCGGATGTTGCCTGTTTCAATTAGTTAGCGCACTCTGACCTGAGGTTAGAGCTAGCAGTGTTGCTGATTTCCTCGTTAAGATATCTACAGAGCTTACCAGCAACCCCTTTGGTTGGCTAAGAACAACCACAGTATCTATATTTCAGTAGAGATGGCCTCAGCCTGTAAATGTCCAACAGCTTTCCAGTGACGATAACCAGGATAAGCTTCAGAATTAGTGGGAACGGCGTCCTGCGTCCCTCCATCAGATCCTTGCGTTACTTGTAGAAGTGAAATTTCAGAAACACCGAATACTTAAACCACAAGCAGGAGGGTGACAGGTGCAGCTCCCATTCCGTGTCCACGTTCCCCTGACGCAAAAGCTCAGCTGTTCCAGCATTACTTCTAGAGTTTATATTTGACGTGAGGGCAATAAGATTTCTCTCTTTATACAGTTGCCATAGTTTTCCCGCAACCTGGTCCAGACGTGGAAACCAGAAGCTCTCCATTCTATTGATGTAGGATGGGATATAATATACGACAGCCCATCAATTCGGTAGCAAAGCATTCACCACAGAAGAAAACTACCAGTTGTTCTTGATGATTAGTATGCGGGATCTTCTCGGGTGACCATAAACTAGAGACTCCACCGTCCAAGAAATTATACAACAAAAAGTTGGATAACTCAATACCTCTGACCGCATCTGTCAGTTTCTTTGAGCCCCAGCCGAGGTAGACCATAAGTTATATTATGTTAGTGGCATAGTAGCATTAAAATTCCCTTGAGAATTTTACAAGGCAAGAAATTTCACTCCTTAGTGTATAGTCGGCTGAAACGAAATCAGAGACAAGCTGACATCAAGATCCCGATATTCACCGCAAAGTTTCGGACTCTGTCTTGGTTGCTGTCCATTATTGCCCTTACTAGGTTTAGTAATGTCTGCATCGTCCTCTCAAGTAAAGTTACTGTCTTTCTGTCGCAATTTAATACTAAGCTTGAAAGTGCTCAATTTTTTCTTAAGGTATTCCAGAAATGGTTTTATTAACTTTGTGAAAACACAAGGGCTATAATTTACCCTAAACGGTACAGCATTGTATTGGAAGAGCTGTCCCCTGAATATGAATCTGAAATATATTCTATCACTCTCCCTAACAGGTACTAAAAGCCCTGCATATTCCAAATCCATACTCGTTAAGAAAGTATCTCTACGGAGAAGTCTGATCCAAGTTCAAGACGTAAGTGTTTTATCCCTATAAACAAACAGTCTTGAGGTAAGGAATCAAACCTGCTGACCCATCAGACTTAGGGGCGACAAAAAGTTGGATAGGTGCTGATTTTTAGTTAGCTCAACTTTTTTACTGATAGCACCACAGCTAAGCAATTCATAGATGGACTATTGAGATTCAGCTCTAGCAAAGTGCTAAACCAGCCGCCGTCTGAATAAGAAGTGACTACTTGAGTCCAACTCAGGACTTTAGCACCATTCCTAAAGCTCTGTCATTGATGATGAATGTCCATGATGATCTACACACCTCGTCTGCAATAGTGGGTTGATGTTTTCAGTACGTTGTCTGACCGGTTGGCCTTCAGGTGCTGCTCTGTTTATCTGATTTCTTTTTAGAATTGACTTACTTGGTCAGACCTACACCGAAGACCAAGATATCACTGGAAGCCTCTGTTAGAGTACTCTTGAGTCCTTTGCTTTAATGTGAATATCTGTCAGCATGCACTCCTCTCCTTTTTTTGAACCTAGATGATAGAGTATTGCCACTTACAGTTAATAAACAGCTCACATGTTGCTGTACACAGTCCAAGCACGCATGCCTGCGTGCGAAAATTTCTGTTATGGCTTCCGTTACCTCAAGGTTCACTTAGGTGGCTAGAATGGAACAGAATTTATTCACCTATCGTCATCAACAAGATCTGTCCTCCAAACATTAATTATACTAAAGTCGCCGCATCATCGTGGTGATGCGTCATTTATTGAAATAGACTACATGGCCTTTAAGAGAACACAAGCCACAGCGCCCTGCTGTTCGAGTGCCACCTATGCAAAATGTAACCTTAATCGGGCATAATGATATTTAACTTTCGGTATTACTGAACATTAGAACTTTGGTGGTTTCCTAACCGGAGATGTTCATACGTACAGTCCTGTTCCATAGTTATCACCAGCCATGTGGAATTTGCTATCACAAGCAAAATGTAACTCTAGTCTACCATAGATGTACCTAATTTCTATATGTTGTTAATGAAAAATAGTACTTCAGCTGTCTCATAACCTGTATTGTGCATATTATTGATCTGTTCGATGGTTATTTCAAAGCATATGGAATTTGCTATCACAAGCAAAATGTAACGCTAGTCTACCATAGATGTTCCTAATTTCTATATGTTGTTAATGAAAAATAGTACTTCAGCCGTTTCGTAATCTGTCATGTGAATATTATTGACCTGTTCGATGGCTATTCCAAACCATAAGGAATTTGCTATCTCAAGCAAAATGTAACGCTTGTCTCGCATAGATAAAACCTAACCTCTATCTGTTATTGACGAAAAATGGTACTTTAGTGGTTTCCTAAACTGTCCTGTGCATTCTGACAAAGATATTCCAAGGTTATCACAAACCAAATGAAATTTGCTATTATTTATCTGGTGGTAAGAAAAATGTATACATTGGCGGTTTTCTAACCTGACATTTTCATAATTACACACCTGTTCCACGGTTATCACAAACCACGTGGAGTTTGCTATCACAAGCAAAATGGAACGTTAGTCTCGCATAGATGTAGCTAATCTCTGTCGTTCTCTAATGAAAAATGGTACTTCGGCTTCTTCCTAACTTCTAATGTGCATCCTTACTATATTGTTTCATATTTATCACAAACCAGATGGAATTTGCTATCCCAAGCAAAATGTACCGCTAGTCTCACATAGATGTACCCAATTTTTATCTGTTATAAATGAAAAATGCTATATTGCTACACTCCAATTACAAACTAGTTGGAATTTGCTATCTCAAACAAAATGTAACACTAGTTTCACATATATGAACCTAATCTCTGTTTGTTATTAATTTCGGCAGTTTCCTAAACTGTCTTGTGAATTCTTATTATGCTGTTCTAGGGTTATCACAAACCAGATGGAATTTGCCATCCCAAGTAAAATGTAACGCTAACCTCGCATAACATACCTAATTCCTATCTGGTAATCAGGAAAAAATATATCTTAACAACTTCCTAGCCTGCCATGTTCAAACTTACGGTCCTGTTCCATGGTTATCACAAACCAGATGAAATATGCTATCACAAGCAAATGAGAAAAGATTGTTGACCATACCTTGTTGCTACGTTGACCTAAACGCTTTCAGTGTTGTTATTTATGCAACGTAGTTCAGTATTGAGTCATTTTTCCAATCATCTTCATTCGTCCTTGTTGTGGACTATCACAAGCTAGGTCCATGTTGCTGTCCCAAGCAACCGAGTCCAATGTTACAACGTTATCCCAAATGTCTTCATTCATCCTTGGTGTGGAGCTAACTATCCCAAGCCAGGTCCAGGTTGCTATCCCAAGCAACTGAGTCTAATGCTTCCACGTTATCCCAAACGTCTTCGTTCGTCGTTGGTGTGGAGCTGACTATCACAAGCTAGGTCCAGGTTGCTATCCCAAGCAACAGTGTGAGAACGTTATCCCAAACGTCATGCTAGGCAAAATTTGCAGCACCGGTAACGCATCCATACTAATAGTCATTTAACTTGCACCTAAAACACATCGGTTAGTTGACAGTTACCTGATGGTGACGCCCCTTCAGACAAAAAGGCCTGCACGCCACTTTCTAATTTTGGCAGCGACGAAAGCAACCTTCTGGCGACCGTCGGTCGGTATCTCGTTCGACAATGCACATCTACCTTCTGTCCTGTTTTCTAATTCTAAATGTTCAGGAGGATCCGACACTGCACTGCACGTAGCACGTAAACGAGGCGCGCCGATTAACGTCTTGACGGTCGGGCACGAGAACAAACAATGAAGGTTCATTGGCGGCCAGAGGGAAGGAAGGTAGGGGGAAGAGGCGCGGTGCCGCTTTCCTTCTCTGCGTGCGCGCTTTGAAATCGTGGCGGTTCAATACTACTACGAGGGTACTACGATATGTATTCTAAATATTTACTTCGACGAGGGCGGCACATAATACATATTTGGTTTAATATGGCGGCCAGGTAGTGAAGCTGTATACTGAGGAAAGGTGATCTATCAAATACTTTTTCTGGAAAACTTTTATTACCTGTTATAAATTTTTCAATCATTCTAACTAAATCATTCGACTTAATCAAACTGTATTTTTTGGAACAAGTTCAGTTGTTATATAGGGTAAGTCCGGGAGAGATCGACCACATTTTGGAAAAAATATTGTAAATATTTTGGTTTCTGAGGTACACGTTTTTTTAACTGTTGAAGCATTACCTAAAAGGGTTAGGATACTAAATAAATCACAATTTAAGATATAATACAAACATAAATGTTTATTTTGAACTAAAAGTTTAAACATTGTAACTGGTCGATCTCACCCGGATGTCCGGGTTAGACCGACCACCAACTACGGGTGAGATCGACTTCGAAAAATAAGAAAACATAGAATAATAAAACATGTTTGAACAGTATAATAATAAGGGTAGAATTAAATCGTATAAATACATTTAATTTTTTCGACTTCTCTTGTTAAATTTTCCGCATATATCGCAAATATTCTCGAATTTTGAGCATCCATTATGAAACCAACGACTACAGTTCATACATTTGAGCCATTCGTCATTCTTAGTGGTTTTAAAATAATTTTCCCCACATCCTACGCATTCGTTTTCGTCCCATTCATCTGCTGATGTATCACTTTCCTGCAATACTGGACTTTCGCTCTCCGAATCTGAATCTTCTAGTGTTTTTTTCTGTTTAACCACAGTTTTTTTCTGAATTGGACATTTGTTTTTTTTTATCCTTCTGAATCTCAATTCGTTGTGAACTGTTTAAAATAGTTGCAAGCTGCCTACCTCGTGTTTTGACCACTGCTCTCGCGTTAGTTTTGGGAACAAGTGGGAACAGTGAGAACATTTTCTAAAAGGGTAAAATAGTGTTTCACAAACAGACGGTTCATTCCAGTCGCTCAGTTAATAGAAATTCCTTCGGCTTTTCTAATCGATATATCAGGATGTCGACGTAAAAACGAGTTAAGCCAATCATAACCGGCCTTGCCTCTTTCTTTATTAAATGTGTGCTTCAGTTTTAATTTTTCTACAAGTTGAAAAGCATATATTCTGACGGACTCCCGATCTGGTGCAAATCCAAATGTTTGCAATTTTTTATGTGTCGCACCAATTTTAGTTCTGAATCTTCTCCCAACGCTGATGACAGACCTAATCTGTGTTGTTTTATTGCGTTCCCCTTCTTAATCCTATCTTTTAGCGTTGTTTTAGGTATTCCAAGTTGTCTGGCGGCTTCATTTACACCCATTGTACGATTTTGTACATGTGAGAAAATTATCATTTTCTTAGGGAAAATCAAACACTTCATAACTTGTATCACATGTATTCACTCCAGCATCTGTTACAAGACTGACTATGACTAACCACCTTGCCCACAAAAACACATCGCAGCACATCGGAATATTCACGGTCGCCAGAAGTAAACAAAACATATTCAATAGACAAAACATATTCAATAGACAAAACATATTCGATGGCATAGCGTAGCGATTCAGCGAAAGGCTCACACGGCCAATCCTGACACTAAATTCGTTCTCGAATTTTACCTCCTGACCCATGTTACAAGAACACCATTTAGACTATACAGGGTGACTTTGAAGTTGAGTCATTAATTTTCAGATAATGATTGTAGAAGGAAGATAAACCAAAATATGTGTGTAAAAATAAAAAAAAATTAAAAAAAAAATGTTACCTTGTTTTATAAAGTATCCTCCCGACAAGTATTTCAGTGCGGACCTGTGCGCCCAAAAGCATGTCACAAAAACTGTTCGAAATGATTTCCGTTTTGCTCGACGCACAGCTGGGCGCGTCTTAGCCATGTCTCTTTACAAGCACGCAATAAAATCACTGGTTGATTTCTGATCACTGTACTCATTTCCTCAATTCGAGCACGTAATTCTTCGCGTGTATTAACCGGTGTTTTATACACTAGAGTTTTTAGCCAACCCCACAAACAAGAGTCTAAAGGATTTAAGTCCGGAGACCTTGGCGGCCAAGGTACAAAACCGCCACGGCCGATCCAACGATTATTAAATTGTCTATTTAAAAATTCACGCACATTTCTTGCATAATGGGGTGGTGCCCCATCTTGTAAAAACCACATGTTTTGTCTAATATTTAAAGGCACATCTTCCAGTAAACCAGGCAAATTGTGTTGCAAGAAATCAAAATAATTTTCACCAGTTAAGCGATTTGGTAATTCAAAAGGCCCCACTAAAATTCCATTAACAATTCCCGCCCACAGGTTGATTGGTTCAAATCGCTGTTGAAAATTGGTTTCCCTTATTTCATGGGGATTTTCAATAGCCCAAACGTGAGAATTACGTGAATTAATAATTCCGTTTCTAGTAAAGAGGGCTTCATCACTCACTAAAATTTGATTTAAAAAATTGTCATCATTTTGATGTTTATTTAAAAGCCAATTGCAAAAGTCAACCCTTTGTTCATGATCTTCCGGTTGTAAGGCCTGCACTTTTTGTATGTGAAACGGATAGAACTGATTTTCACGTAGAGTTTTCCAAGTTTTATACTGACTAATCGCCAATTGAGTTGAAATTTGTCGGGTGCTTACTGTTGGATCATCACTTACTAATTCTAAAATTTGTTCTTCTAGTTCTATTTGATCGTGTGGTCTTGGAGCACCGGCATGATCTCTTCTGTGAGGTCTTAAGTCACCTGATTCACGAGCTCTTTGCACTACATTAACAAAGGCACGAGGGGTTGGTTGCACTCGATTGGGAAACCGATCCGCATAGATCCGTGATGCCGCGGCAGCATTTTGTAAAGACTCCCCGTAAATAAGAACCATGTCCACAAGTTCAGCATTTTCGTAAACATGTGCCATTTTTGATTTGAGCCTCGCAACAGACACGATTATTCACTTACGCGTTACCGACTACCGACTGATACTGACTGTATACAACTGAAGAAAATAATTGTAAAAAGATCGTTCCAAATTCTTTCGCTTTTTTGTTTCCGATGCGATGAACGGATAAGGCGGATTATATCTGTTGTTGCCAAACACGAGAACATAATATCATTATTGAGACAGGGCGGTACTCAAACTTCCAAAGGGCTATAACTTTGTTACTTTAATTTTACCAGAAAAATGGTAAAGGAAAAAAACATTTCTTTTGATCAGATCTACTCACTGTTAAAATAAATGACTCAAATTCGAAGTCACCCTGTATAATGTAGCAAAGAGCACGTCATTTCAACGTTTAGACCCTCACGATCTAAACGCAAAGAGCACGTCTTTCAGCTTTTAACGATACATCACTCACTATTGCAAAGAGCACGTCATTTCAACGATCAAGTCCTAATGACCTTGTCGCAAAGAGTACGTCTTTCAACAAGTAGCAAGGTTTTTTAATCAGCAAGGTAAAGAGCACGTCATTTCAGCAGTCAAGGTCTCATTACCTTGATGCAAAGAGCACGTCTTTCAACCCAAAACTTTTTTTTTTTTCATTAATTTATTTTGTCAGGTTTTTGTAATATCAAGGCTCACACGGTTATAGCCTAACAAATACTTTATAATAACAACAACGTAAATCATAATCATTATTCATGTCTCTAAATATAACATACAACATTCTCATAATACCAACAAAAGAATGTACAAAAAGGGATAAACAAATAACAATGGTTATTAAATGTTATCTTATTCAAATTCACCTGGCCATACCCGCATCATATCATTAGCAACAAATCCTTTGCGATTGGTCGCCAAATTTTTAATTTCTACTCGGTCATTAGGCAACAACTGTAAGATGGACCTTCGTATCTAGGGTCTAGTTTAGCTAGGTGCGAATTTCCAGATGGATGGAAAACTATGTCTCCTACTTTAAAACTGTTAGTTGTTTTTCGGCTTTTATCAAATCTGTCTTTTGACTCTAAACCTCAACGCAGAGAGCGTTCATAGGCAGTTTTACGATCATTAATTAAATTTTGATCAGTAGTCGTCACTGGTTTTATACTCTCTGTTAAATTCTGAATGTCCATGGTATCCATAAGTTGCCCTGTTAACAAATAGAGCGGGGAAAATCCCGTGGTTTTTTGGATAGTAGTATTAAGGGTCAGTTGTAACTTAGGGAGAACGCTCGCCCATTCTGACTTATTATTATTGACATTTACTCTGAGCAGGTCTAGAACTGTTGAGACGTATCGCTCTACCTGCCCATTTCCGCGTGGGGCACTTTTGGCAATTAGATGTTGGGTAATGTTTAATTTTGAGAGTAACTCTTTTACTTGTTGGTCGCTAAAGTTAGTTCCCCTATCACTTATCAACCGTTTAGTGTTCCCAAAAATATTTAAATAAATTTTTAGGTTTTTACAAGTCTCAGGTCCAGAAAGGGTTTTTAATGGAATTAGAAATAAATATTTCGTGAATGCGTCTATTAAAAGAAGAACATGTTTGTAACCCTCTGATGTTAGAGGAAATGGTCCTACACAGTCGCAATGCGCTGTGTGAAATGGAATTGGGGTCTTTTCGATAGGGTGTAATAGTCCTTGTTTGCGCCCAGTGTGTTTTTTATTTACAATACATTTAAGGCAGTGGTCACAATACTTTTTGACGAAACGTGCCATTCGCGGGAACCAGAAATAATGGTTTAGCTTTGCGAAGGTCTTATCCGGTCCAACGTGCGACTGTTCGTCGTGAAAAATTTTTAACAAACCGAGTCTACTTCCCTTTGGAACGAAAGCCCTGTAAATTGGTGGGTTTTGGCCCGGGTTAATTTTTCGAAATAGAACTTCGTTTTGACAGAAGTAGTCGAGGGTTAGCTGACCTTCGAGTAATTTTGATTTGATATCACGAGTTTCGGGATCGCGCTTTTGGTTAATTTTAAGCCAGTTATTAGTTGTAAGAACATTCACGGGGGCGACGCATTCGATTTCTTCAAATGGTTGAGGTGGGTTTCGGCTAAAATAATCGACGTGTGGAATATATTTACCCTTCCGATATTCGATATTAAAGTTAAATGATTGCAGGTAGAGCCACCACCTCCCGACTCTGGGCAATAGGTCTTTTTTTTTCTGAGTCAATTTTAGCGAGTTGCAATCAGTGATAAGTTTAAATGTGATTCCATATAAGTAAACGCAATAATGTTTTACTGCATAATAGACGGCTAGAGTCTCAAGCTCGTATGAGTGGTAGTTACTTTCCTCCTTTGAAGCACGTTTTGAAAAATAAGAGATGACTTTAAGTGTATTATCTACTTTTTGGAAGAGTATAGCCCCGAACCCCAAAGAGCTCGCGTCTGTATGAAGTTCCGTGTCTAAAGTCGGGTCAAAGATCGCTAGGAGAGGTCGTTGAGACAGAAAGGCACAAACGTAATTTTTGGCAACTTCTTGTTCGGTTCCCCACGCAAATTCGACTCCTTTTTTTGTTAGGTTTCTAATACAAGCTGTGCGCGTTGAAAATTCAGGGATGTACTTGCGAAAGTACCTGGCTAGGCCCATAAATTGGCGGACCTGTTTTACATTTTTTGGATCGGGCGCATTGAATAAAGCTTTTAATTTTCCTTCGTCGGGCCTTACACCATCTTCGGAAATTTCTCGACCAAGATAAACAATTTTTTTCTGAAAAAATTTGCATTTGTTAATGTTTAAGCTGAAGCCCGCTGAGGTAAGGGACGCTAGGACCCGATCGAGTTTTTCTAAACCTGTCTGGATGGTTTTTGATGGAATGATTACGTCGTCCATATAAACCAGCGCATCGGTATCTTTGAGCTTACCCAGAGCTTTACAAATCGCCCGTTGAAATACTGCAGGGGAATTCGATAGACCAAATGGTGAACGCCGGTATTCAAAATGCCCGTCAGGCGTGACAAAAGCTGTTTTGGAAATAGAGTTATCAGCCATAGGAATTTGATGAAACCCCGCTGCCATATCGAGAGTCGTAAAATACTTGCTTCCCCCCAGCTGATCAATTTGGTCGTCTATACGTGGCAATGGAAACCGATCTTTAATGGTTATTCCATTAAGGGCGCGATAGTCTACGCATAAACGTCGGCTGCCATCTTTTTTGTACACCAGAATAACTGGACTAGCAAAAGGCGACGTGCTTTCACGTATGATATTGTTTTGCAAGAGGTCGTCAATAATATCTTTTACCTTTTCTCGTTCGGACAATGACATTCGGTAAGGGTTATAACAAATTATTTTATCGGTTTTTAATTTGATTTCCATTTCACCGGTTGTTACCGCCCTCACGGAATTACCAATAGTTATAGAATCGCTATATTTTGATAATAATTTCAACAAGACGTCGAAATCATGTCCATTCAGTGGTGTTTGAATTTTCTCGGCAGAAATTGTTACGTTTTGAATCTTTTTCGATTCTATGTTATTTGTGTCATCGAGATAAATTCTAGACCCACATGAGTCAGTGCAAATTCTGATTCCTTTATGATTAAATAAATCTCTACCCAAAATTGCATCTAATTCCATAACAGAAGTTTCGACAACATAAAAACTAATTTCAAATGCCGTCCCCTCTCTCTCAACTAGTAAATTAGCCCTTTGACAACTTGGTATTGAGTTGCCTCCTACACCCTTTAACATTATGAAAGTTGGTTCGAAATGACAGTGTAATTTATGGGCGACCTTTTCGGATAGCAAACTACATTCTGCACCCGTGTCGATCAAACAGTTTACGGTCAAATTTTGTATTTTGAATTTTATGCAAAAGTCATTATCTAGATCTACGTAGAAATAGTTTATTTTGGAGAATCTGGACGACTTCTCTGCTTAATTTTGACTTTTGAAGAAGCATTTTTCAGAATTATGCCCGAATTTCTTACAGATCTCACAGGGTTTCGCAATACTTGGCAGATTATTTGAGCTTCTCGCCTTATTAGTATTATCGTATTTGAATAATTTAAGCGATTTAAAACAATTCCGGCTGATATGACCAGGTTGTTTACAGGAATAACATATTTTTCCCTCATCATTATGTTTAAACGGATTCGGGCGTTTTGGCGCCCCTACTTGAAGCTGAGTCTTGTTTATTAATTTGATAGTTGCTAAGCAAGTTAAGTAAGGTCGAAATGGAATCAACTCTACTATTAAAAGCAGCTGTTTTGACATGTGTGTCCGTTATATCACCAATAACTATCTCAACTATTTGACTATCACTCAAATTAAAATCTAGAGAGTTTAACAAAGATATTTTTTTCCTTGCGTACTCACAATATCCCGTGGCTTGGTCACTTCTGTACATACTAGCTTTACGTAACCGCTCACTAAGATTCCTCTTCGCAGGATAAAGCTGACAAAGCTCGGCCCGGAAACTAGCCCAAACTTTATTTGATGGGTGCCAGTTGTCATACCAATCCTTTGCGTCGCCTTCCAGGGCACCCGCGGCTCTGCAAAGCTGTTCAAAATCAGTCCCCGCATCGCTTTTTGAGGGATCGAAAGCTGGAATGTTAATTGGCGCAGAGGGTGCTGGCACCACCGGCGCCGCTGCGGCTTGTTGGGGTTGCTGCTGAATTCCTCGAAGAACTGCAGTTAAAACACTGGTTAATTCCTCCATTTCGACAGACTTTTAGCACTTAAGTATCACTGCCAAAAGTAACGCTCACTAGGTATATACGCTCAGGACAATGAATTGCTCACGCACGCACACTCGAAATAAATCAGGTTGCACTATGTATTTCTTCTGTGGTCCTTTTAGCGAGTTGAATCCCACTTCTGATGTGCGAAAATTATCATTTTCTTAGGGAAAATCAAACACTTCATAACTTGTATCACATGTATTCACTCCAGCATCTGTTACAAGACTGACTATGACTAACCACCTTGCCCACAAAAACACATCGCAGCACATCGGAATATTCACGGTCGCCAGAAGTAAACAAAACATATTCAATAGACAAAACATATTCAATAGACAAAACATATTCGATGGCGTAGCGTAGCGATTCAGCGAAAGGCTCACATACACATTCAATTGCGTTTCTCAAAGAACCGGCACTCCATTTAGCTGTCTCTTCATTTTTCCTTTTATAAGTCGTGGGCATTTTTGTTAATCTGTAACAATATTATTTTACAATAAATTTATTTATTCAAATTGAGCTTTATTGTATCACTAATATCTTTCAGACCGCCGAATATTTCATTAATATTATTATTATTTCCATGGTCGGTCTCTCCCGGATTGATGTGGTCGTACTCTATCAAAGTTACGGGAGAGATCGACCACCTTGTTAACCGAAGGAAAAATGATAAATGCCTACATTTTTGGGGTTATGTTATAATTTGATGCATATTTTATCATCCAGTATTGAAACAGTTCAATTAAACTTACCCGTCTTTAAAATATCACGAACACAGTAAATCAGTCAAAAAATTGTCAAGTTTGCACAAATTTTTAAATTTAATTTGTACATTTATACTACTGTTACGGGGCGTGTTTACGTGTTCCATGTAACAAGGTCAACTAATCGCATCATACATGTGAGTCACGGATTCATCTATTGCTTTGTGGTTAAGTTACCGGCAGTGGTCGGTCTCTCCTGGTGGTCGAGCTCTACCGGAATTACCCTAATATTAAACTAATTCGCCAAAAAATTGCAAACCATATACCTGTTTTATTAAAAGGTTAATGATCAAGTTTGCTGATGGATTCAAAAGTCCCGGAACGGTTTTGTATTTTCTGGGGTAAGGTATTTTTGGAAAAAATCAATTTAAGGTCTTCAGTAGCTTTCAGCAATGAATTCAACGGTGACCTTGAATTAGATCTTGACCTCCACTTTCAATGCTAATTTACGATCATCCTTATGTTTTTAAGTAGAAGCCCCTATTTTTGAGGCCGGCAATCGAAAGAACAGAACGTTTTACGTTCAAACACAACTAAAGTACACTACTAAAGGTCTAATGAAGATCAAATGTATGCGGCCCGGAAAACGTCTATAAATCTCACAGGATTAGTGATGAAAACAACTATCAAGGTGAGGTATGTAGTAAATTTGGAGAGTGATCTTGAATTTGCCTTTGAACTTCGCGTTCAAGGTCATTTGTTTTTCGTATAGAAACCCGCAGTAGCTCCCTCGTTAAAACTTACCCAAAGATCTGACCTTGCCACTTATTTTTATCACTATTCATGTGAGATTTATAGAAGCTTCTCTAGCAGCACACATTGGCTTTTGTAACCTCTAGTAGTCACCTAGAGCTTGAATTTTAATACTTACTCGAATGTCAAGTTTCTGCCTCTTCCGATTTCCGGCATCAAACATAGTTTCCATTCAAACAATTAGGTTGACCTAGGGTAAGTTTTAGTAAGGGGCTTTGTTTTCATGATAGGCTGCCAAACATTCTTGTAAATTAGTTTTTTCGTAAAGATACAACCGTCAAGCCGATTTTGTTAAAATTTGTTGATCTGACATATTGCCGAGAATTAAAATAAAATCGAATAAGGAAAATGTACCAATAAAACCAAAATTACCAAAGGAATAATTGAAAAGCTGAAATCCGGTGACCCATATCACACTTCGTTGGTGTGTTTTTCTTTGATGATTTAATTTCAATTTTTCAAGCTTCTACAAAGTATTCGGATACGAAACCGGGAGATTCAGCTATATTTATTTAAACATTATTTAAATACGCATAGCTAATGGAGGCGTATAAAAATACGTGTTTTACAATAAGATGTCAAAGCATAAATAGAGCATAAAAAATAACGCCACAAGGTTCTATAAAAAACGCCCCATGGAACTACATGCCCTCTCTCAGGTAAGTTTTGAACGACACCGCGTGATTTTACAAAATTTTGACAGCTTACTTAGGTGCTCAGATGGAAAACAGTTAACTCATTTGAATCGCCAGGGAGATTTTTACATAATAGCCGTGCTGTAGTTTAAGATGAAAATATCCTATTCTGCAGTGCTACTACGGGTAGTGGGGTTATACATGTGGTTGTTGATTTAGAATAATATCTATTACAAAGCAATAAGCAAATTATAATAGACGCAAGCGTAATAACTACTATACATAGGTACGTGTACCCAATATCATTAAAAAATAATAGGCAAATTCTATATGAACAAAAATAACATTCTTGTTTGCTTTAGAGCCGTTTTGAGAGATATAATTATGGGGACCAAAACTACTCCTATCGATTTACTGTGCAGCCGATCCGTAAAACCTTCTATAAAAATCTAATACTTCATTAACTGATTTGGAAATTTACATCCTGGGTTTCTTTGGTCGCTGATGATACGATTATTTCCCAATGTCACGTGCCAAAATGACGTAAACTTTTTTTTACTATTTTGATCACTTACCACTAATTTCAATTTCTTTTTATTAATGGTAGAGTGCCCTTTTTAATGGTTTTCTTTGGCAAATATCATAGTCTATTGATTGTATAATTTCACACGTATCATATCTTTCTTTCTTAGCGACTCAATATTTGGTTGAAATCTTTTGTACACTAATGTAGTAGTATTTTATTAACGATTGTCTCAGAAATTTCCTCATAAAATATCGTTGGCCCCTCGTAGAGTTGGTTCCGTCCATTGGCCACCAGCGCCACCTTGTGATTTCTGTACGTACTAGCCAGATAGGAGTATTTGGTTTCCTATCAAGATACCTTCTTATAAAAACCTGTATTGGAATATTTGGTTTGCAATCAGGATAGCTTCTTTTAAAAACTTACGTGTACAGACGGGTCCCGCGCGATTCTTCTTTTCTTCTTGGCTCCTGAGGTGTTGTGTGTGACCGTCGTTTCGTTAACTTCCAGATTCTGGGATATTACGCTCCAAACACCGGGTAGTACCCTTTTATTTTGTACCTTACGTTTCGTTGTTTTGGTTTGGGTGCTACCCCGTCCAATTTATTATGGGATTTTAACCATCAGCGGTAAGTTCTTTTTTATATAACATCGGAGTACGAGCATTATTGCATGTTCTGAAGAATTTAGTTCAATATCTGCTTCCTTTTAGTGGGATGGCATTGCGGAGAACCACCATTCACACTCCTCCGGGTTTGTTTTGTAGCTGCCTTGTAGCTGTTTCGCAGCTGATTTTTCTGGAAGCCACCCCTTCCCTTTGACAAAAAACCCTGATGCGAACAGGTAAAATATCATTTTAATTGGGTATTTCATAGATATTGATATATTAAATATTGCTGACTGAAATTCATAGAGTGTTCTTGATTTTGTTTGGAATTTCACGTATTCAAATATAGGGAAGTGCCTACATGGCACCTTCTATTGGGGATTACATTACGTTGATCATGATTTTGTTTTCTGAGTTGCCACAACTTTATGTTAGAACAAGGGATAACTTTCTGAGGGTATATTACATTAGTACATTTTTATCTTATCTTGCCTTTGCTTCTTTGCTTCACATTTTTGTAAAAGATAATGTACATGGTTTTTTTCTTCAAGTTTTAGTGTTTTCAATGAGTAGTTCTGTCTCAAACAGAGAATAGAGAGTAGAGTTTTAAGCAGGCTTTCTCCCTCTAGGGTTTTTTTGTACCGTAAATTTGGGAACCAGGCAAGCAGCCCCTACCATAAGACGCTCTTCACGCCACTGCCCGCTGCTGGTCATTGATTTTTGACCTGAGCGTTTGTGTGCTGAGAATATTTCGGCCGCGCCTAGAGTCATAACTGTGAAGAGGTTCGGCAACAGCGCGACCAGGTGTGAGTGCGTGTCATGCTGGGGCTACATTAGCGGGCTAAGGCGAATATTCGGGCTACGGCGATGTGTGTGGCCGGGTTCATCGTTACAACGCGGTGTATTCGGGCGAAGACGATGTAACATCGGGTCGCTGTCGGTAAACTAGCACGCATGAAAGGGACTTATCGCGACAATATTCGCATGTCTGGCTACACCTGCGTTACTTCAGGGTCGTCCAGACTTTGAAGCGAGACGGACGTGCGTGTGTTTTGCAGAGATAACATATATTTGGCCTAGGTGTTTTGTACACTGTACGATGGAGTGGAATAACGAAAAAGTGTTGGAGTTCATTCAGTTTTATGAAACAGAAAATATTATATGGAATCCTAGTAACCCAGACCACAAAAAGAAGCATTTGGTACATGATGCGTGGACGAGAATTCAAAATAGGCTCAGTTGGCCTACCACAATAGAAGAAATGAAGAGGAAAAAAGATTCTTTGATGTCGTACTACAGAGCTCATCTCAATAAAATAAAGAAATCAATGAGGTCAGGCGCTGGCACCGACGACATATATCAAACAAATTGGTTCGCCTTTTCGTCTATGAACAGTTTTCTTCAGCCAATATATGATTGTCGCCGGACTATCGATACACAGGTAAATAATGAAACACGCCTATTTATTATATCTTATATTTATTCACATTCCACAGTGTGACTTCACAAAAATAAAAACATACTTTTAGTCTAAGCAACATGTAGCTTTTTGGGTGAAATCTGAGTATAGTCTCCGAAAATTACGATGAAGGTGTCATTTGATTCGGAAAAATATGTAGAAAGTTTAAGAAAAAATTCGAAAAGGCACTGATAAAAAGTGCAAAAGTTATAAACAATGTAGAAACAAACAAAATGGGAGTTTTGCTTTTTTTGTTGCTTAGACTATTTTTATTGACTGAAAAAATATTGAGCGAACTGGTCCCTGATCTGTGTAGGTAAAAGACCGCTCCGTCTAGCTACCGCTGGAAAAGGGCGCAACGCAGTTTCTTCTTGTTGCTCATTTCTCCATGTACCTGGAACTACTTGTCCATTTGTAATAGTGTCCGCAAAACCTGGTGGTATATATATATATTATTTGAAGATGAACTGTTTCTTAAGAAGTGTGTAGTAATATACAAGACATTACAACATTAGAGGCGCGATCTGGTTGGAGTGCAATCGGCTTCCTAAGTACGCGGAATACCGCAGACATAATTCCAAACACATTTTCTACAACTATACGGGCTTTTGACAGTTGCGTGTTAAATTTTCTTTTAATACTGCCTTCTGGATGATCTCCAGGGTATGGCTTCATGATGTGTGTTTGTAACGGGAACGCGTTGTCCGCTACAAATACAAACGGCATGATGAAATCAGTACCGGGAAGCACCGAAGGAGCTGGTATCTTTAGAGCATTTCTTTCTAATCTTTCGAATAATGCGGTATTTCTAAACACTCTACCATCACTAATTCGCCCTTGGCAACCAACATCTGCATACAGAAACCGATATTTCTTATCTACCAAAGCCATGAGGACAATGCTAAATGTATGTTTATAATTATAAAATTCAGTTCCACTGTGAATGGGTGATAAAATTTGCACGTGTTTTCCATCAATGCTTCCAATACAATGTGGAAAGATATCATGGAACTCAGTTTCTTTTTGTAGCCATTCTTCTTCGTTTGAAGGCATCTGAAACAAATTTTATTATTATTTCAGAATGAAAGTGTACGGGAAGAGCATGCAGAACGTGACGATGAACATGAAGGGATTACAGTTAGTCGTAGTGAAGAAGACTCAACTCCAACTCCTCCGATTAATTCAAACATAACAAATAAGCGAGCGAAAATTGATTTTCCTTCAGAAATATTACATGCAAAGAGACAAATGCAAGAGGCATTTGAGCACGTGAAAGGCAGTGTCAACGACGAATATGAAATGTTTGGGAAACTGATTGCTGCTAAAATAAGAAAACTTAAAAACCCAAATACCAGAGACATTCTTATGAATGATATCCATAGCATGGTTATAAACGCAGGCATGATAGATCGGGTTCACCCAACTCATCCATATCGCTCCCAAATCCATTCATCGTTACATCAGAATCAAACCTACCGGTCCCCGACTCATCCATCACCATCTTAGTTACCAAAGAACCACACATATCACTCTTCAAATCAATCATCACCATCTCCATCACCACCGACCCAAACGTACCAGTCTCCGATCCATCCATCGCCATCGCAGAACCAAACCATGCTATCTCAGAAAACATCACAATTCGTTATATCGGAGACTGGTGATATAGTATTCATATGAAAATGTAGTAGTTTTGTAGTTTTTTTTATGGATGGTATACGTTTTTTTTAATAGGAATGAGAATAGAAAAATGTTTATTTTGTTATTAATAATCGAAAAGAAAAACTCCATAAAGGTACATGTTGCTTAGACTATAGGCACTTAGTGAAATAAACTGAACTATGAGTAAAATATTGTATTTTTCTTACCATAACTTCGTCTTGCAAAACGATCAAAATACTTGCACACACTTCATGTACTATTTTGGAAATGAGTTGATGAGATATTTTGAAAAGATAATGAAGGCTTCGAAAATCATCTCCTGTCGCCAGATAACGTAGTGTTATTGCCAATCGCACTTTTGCAGGAATTGCTTTTCTGAATTTTGTATCTTTTTTGGTGATTAGTGGTGCGAGCTTTTGTAGTAGTATTTCAAAGTCAGATGTCGACATACGTAAAAATCCAGGGAATTCTATACCGGACTCTGCGGTTAGCTCAGATAACAAACGTTCCATTCCTGTTCTGTAAATAAGAAAAAAATGTAAAAATTATTATTATGTACTCACACCACTTAAGGTCTAATGCAGAAAAAGGCAAAATAGAAACATTATATCAAGTATTATTTTAGCGTGACGTGTTGTAAAAATTGTGCTGCACACTTACATCGTTCGGTTTCTATGAATAGTAGTCATCCACCATCTCCTCCTTCTTCTCTTATTCATATTACTTTGTACCTGATACCCGTACAAGTGTAATAAATAATAATAATTTACTGACATATAATGCAAGGCTACTGCTTCCTCCATATTTTCGTCCGCACGGCTAAACAACACACAAACGAATAATCGTCGCAGTCCGTTATATGAATCTTCGCCGCTAAATGTAGACAAGAACATCGTGTATGCCCGATACACGATGTTTTTCGCGCCAACACGACACGAATCTTCGCCCGCTAATGTAGCCCCACCATCAGAGTGCAAAGTGGGACGGAAGGTAGGTAGCCAGACCGGTGTTGCCAGTTCGATATTCATTTCATCAGTAAATGGGTTGCCAAAAATTCAGTAGATTTCAGTAGATATATATTTTATGCAAATTTTAGGAAAGGGTAATAAAAAAGACCTATGAACTCGAAAAAATATGTATTTTTTATAATTAAAGAAAATTTGTGTGCTTAACAAAATATAGGAATATGTACACAAAACAAAAATTTTAACTTATACCTAATTCTTAATTTAAAAAAACTTATCACAAAATAAAGTTACTTAGGATATACTCATTAGATACGAGTACATAAAAAACGGCAGTAAATAGTAAGAATAATAAACAACTACAAAAATACAAAACAAGTAAAAAAATGAAACGTAAGAAACTAGAGGTACTTATATAAAAAAATAGAATTTATTCGGAATCTGATAAAGTATTGTACTTTTATGGTTTATACATATCATTATTATGTAAATTTATTACTTCTTTTGTAAATGTAACGTTTGTACAATTTACTTTTCTAGACTTTAAATAATTGTTTGTGTGTAGATGTCCCACAATACTCGTAGTTGAAAGTTTATTTCTTTGATTAGTTTTCATTAGATTTACCGCAGAAAAAACTCTTTCTACATTTGCCGACGAATGTGGTAAAATTAACAAATTGAAAACAAATCTACTTAAAACAGGAAACATGGAAGTTCCGTCGCTGTAGCGCATACTTTCAATTTTTGACCAGAATGTTTCTACATCTACATCAGAACTGAAATTTAAATCCGTATTTCGAAGTAATCGCCATTCATTATCTACCAGTTGAAATTCATTCTCCGAAACCAAGTTTGGAAAACGTTTCATAAGTGGAATGATACTGTCCAAAATATTTTTCACGCCTAGTGAATCCATATTAATTATAATGGGGTCATTGAAGTCAAACCTTTGATTTATTTGGTTTGCGGCTTCTACATAAAACTCTAGGCATCTTTTCCTAAAAGTAGATTTGTCGGAGTCACCCAATGACTCAATTAAGACTCGAAGTTTGGCTCCTAAATACAATTTTTCTAAGGGAAGAAAATTATTAGGATCTTTGAAATCAATTTGATAAAGTGGGGACTGTATGAGTACTTCCCTTTTTACAAAACATTCTAAAAAAGATTTATACACAGTACTTATAGATTTGTATAAATCTTGGATAGCCGGTTTTTCACATTGCATCTGCCTATTAAGCGTGTTAAAAAAGGATAAAGAAAATTCTAAAAATTGAAAATACAATTTTGTGAATCGATCATTCAACTTTGTTAGTATATTTTCTGGTGTTAAAGTTCGATCAGTTACAGAGGCATCTGTAAAAAATAAAATTAAGGCATTATATTGCTCTAAAATTCTAGAGACTACAGCTTCTAAAGATAGCCATCTTGTCTGGGCCGGATGTAACATTTTATGTATTCGTGCTTGGGCAAAAGTTTTAAATTCTTTAAAAGTTTCGACCCTTTTTGGACTATTTGAGAAATAAGTATATATTTCACGGGCCAAATCTTCAATCCCCTAGGTAATTTTAAACAAGCATATGACGCACATAGATGAAAGCTGTGACAAATACACTTAACAACATAAAAATTTGGTATATCTACCTTTAACCTAGATACTACTTAATTGTGTTTTCCAACCATAACGTTTGCCCCATCAGGTGCATACGGTATTTTCTTCAGGCTAAAAAAGTTGGTAATTTCTTTATACAGATCTTCAGCTCTAACTTCTTTGATTGGCAGTAATGCAAGGAAAGTGTCTTGGATTCTAGAAGAAAAAAATATTTTTATAACTTAAAAATTTATATATATATATAATATCATATTATGAACTTACGTATTATTATGACGGTATCTACAAACAAGACACAAATGTTTTGTGCATGAACGGTCTGTGGATGCATCAATAATTAATGAAAATTTATTCCTAGTTAAAATTTCACAGATTTCCTCCTCATACCTCTTGCCAATAACATTCTTAATAACACAAGAGCATTTAGTCCGACTACATTTAATTTTCTTTGCTATTTCTGAATCAGGCGCCCGTTTAGTTATTACTGCAGGTAAATGCTCCATCACACTATATGACAAATTGTGCTCAGTGACAAAAGCTGCGAGATGCAACTCTGCCATTTTTAATATGGTTTCCTGATTTGGGCCTCCTTTAAAAACCGCTATATCTGTTAATGTTCCCTGCTTTTTCTGAGATTTGCATAGTTTAATGTGCATCGCACTATCCTGATGCCGAACTAGTGCTAATCTGCCAGTATTTTTAATAGAAATATGTTTATAGCACACGCGGCACATAGCAAAGTATTAATCTTTTCCCTGCTTGATCCACTTTTTAAATTGCTCCTCTTCGGTCCAGCTTTTCTTAAATACTTGATTATATTTAATTTTTTTTTCTTTGAGGGACCAGCCCCTTCATCTTCAGAGTTATGGTACTCACTTGAACTACAAACATAATACATTACATCTTTAGAATTCAATATTAACTAATAAAAGTGAACTTACCTCATTTTTGTACGTGCGCTTATACGAAAAGATAAAAAAATAAAGTATTCAACAAAACCACTAGCTACGAGATCGAACCGAATTGTGAAGGTGAAAACAAAGAAAAAACCAAAACCCTCGCGTTTTCGCGCAGAGCTGGGAAATCCCGGTCCCCGTAGTCGTTTACGCATTAATAACCGGTGATTCCCCTTGGCCGTGGTCTGGTCCAGTGATGTAGGAATACGGTCCGGGTTGCCAGGCCGCATAAAACCACTGCTGTTATGGATGATGCCATGATTCGTATTATTATTACGGATGATTCATCCATGGAAGATTCATCCGAATATTCTATTCATCCGTTTCCGTCTAACCGGTTAGCAAAATATTCCGAATATTTACATCAGTAGTATGGGCTGTAAAGTATTACCAACATAATATCAAGCGCTACGACGATTTCGAATTTATTTAGGGTTATCATTGATGAACGTATTTAAACTGATTCTTCGACAATATTACGCAAGGTGTAGGTTATGAATTAAAAATTAACAATAATAATAACATCAATTAGGCATCATAATTTTTTCAGTAGTTTACAAAAATGTTTCAGTAGATCAGTAGATCAATATAAAAATCAGTAGATCTACTGAAAATTCGGTAGAACTGACAACACTGAGTAAGACATTGAAGATGAGTTGCGCCGTTGCGCGGGGAGACGGGCGTGAGCTTCGGCAAAAGGAGCACGGATATCGTCGCTCAACTCGACGGACGTACGAACTGTGTTTTAACGCTATTTTATTTTTATTTTGAATTGTTCATTATCAGTTGTAAATCGGCCTCTACCTTAGTAAATAACGTGATATCGCAGTAGCACCGTATTCCTTCCCATTGACTGAGAGAGCTATCTCGGGAACTATTTCATTTCGGCAACCAACTCGTGGCCGGTGTTCTACACGTTGTTCACTATTCAGTGGAGCAGAGTGGTGAGCTTCGAGGCGGCGCCGGCGTGCAGCACCACGTGTGGCAGAGCTGCTACTACGAGGGAAATAGGATACGCTTGTGAGATCTATCCTTACTATTGTTGAGCAATCCACGTGGAACGAGGATTTTGCAATAAATCGACTTACTATATGTTGCTGACTAGCGGATTTAGCGTGGAAATCAAGTCACTTTTTCATACTTTGAAGAAAATCATAATCTGGAGTTGTGTGGAACATTTTCGCCGAAATTTCGCGGGACGATATACGTAGTCGTGCCATAAGTTCTGTCCCATGATAATCTCATGATAAAAATGAAACAAGATAAGATATATTTATATGAAAGATATTATTTATTCGACAACATTTTTAGAATTCATAATCAAACAGTTTTATTCAAAATGTCCCCCCTTGGCCTTCACACACTGCTTCAATCTCGCGGGCCACTCATCTATCACTGCACGCACAGCTTCCAAAGGAATAGCTGCCGCTGATCGGATCAAATCCGCTTTCAGGGACTCGATATTACGGTGGGCTTTGGAGCAGGCCAACTGCTCTAGCAGGTCCCACAACTTGTAGTCTAAAGGATTGAGGTCCGGACTCCCTGAGGGCCAATCTTCCGCAGCAATGAACTCTGGCACATTGCTTTCCAGCCAGCGCTGCGTACTCTTAGCCTTGTGTGCGGGGGCGGAATCCTGCTGGTAGACCCAGTGTTGGTTGGCAAACAATGTACCACTTAAAGGCTTGACGATAGGATCCAGTATGTCGCTCTGATAGTTTGCCGCTTTTGTTTTCACGCCCTGTTTACAGAAATGGAGCTGAGTGACCCCTTCGTAGGACACCCCCCACCAAACCATGACTGACGCAGGGTGGTGGCCTCTCTCAACTCTCGGAATGATCTCCGAAGCTTCCTGTGAACTCCTTGCATACACTTTGTCATTTTGTCGGTTGAATTTTTCTTCTATGGTGAAGATTTTCTCATCCGTGAACAAAATCTTTCGGAATCCCCCAGCTGCGTACCTCTCCAAGAGCTTCTTGGATCTTGTCGCCCTGATGTGTCGCAAGGTGGCCGTAAGTCGCTGGCCCGTACGTCTCCGGTAAGCCCCTAGCCCTAGGTCTTGTTTAATGATGCGCGACATCGTCCGGACAGGAATCTTCATTTCCCTGGATAGGATCTTCTGCTTCCGGAGTGGATTCCTTTGAATCCTGGCTTTTACGGCTTTGATGGCTGCTGGAGTCCTTACTTGACGAGGTCTTCCGCTTCTTGGCCTGTCATCAACAGAGGACGTCTCATTGTACCGCTGAATGGTCCTAGACACAAATTTACGCGATATTTGAAGGCCGCGTAAGAGTTCAAAAATCTGACTAGCACTGTGATTACACTTATGTAAAGCTATCACTGCAATACGGTTCTCTGCCTTGCCCCACTCCATCGTTATGCTTCGAGAGATCAATACAAACTGAGGTATATGTAATTACCCGAAAAGCGCTTAATCAACTGACACCACAATGTAAACAATCGGACAAGTATTAACAGGTCTACACTTGTTTGAAAACGAGGGACAGAACTTATGGCATGACTACGTATTTTCTCGTATATTTTAATATTTTCTTGTCATTCTGACTTACAACATATTTTTCTGTGTACTGATTCTGCATGGTTTAATGTATGTGTATGTATATGTATGATTGTAAAAGGGGGGTCAGACAAAAGATATGCTTGTATCAAGAGTAAATCCACAGTAACCCACAGGCTTATATAAAAAAGTTAAATAAATTGTTTTTGGATGTCCGGATAGCCACAAGGTCGGACTTGCTGTTTCTTGCTTGCGTGGTACAGCGGCGGACTGGGCAGCAATGAAAGAGGATGCCTGGCTACCAGAGGGACTGATTTTCCAATTTGAGTTATGGAAGGCACGAACGCGGTGGTCTTTCGGATTACTTCATGAACCTTGTTAATCAAGCCAGCTTTTTCTCGGAACGAATACCAGAAGAAAAACTAGCTAAGATGTTAAGTAAACATTTTTCCTCAGAAATTCAACGGGGTATAGTAACCATGGGTTTAAAAATAGTAGATGAGATAGAGGCGTATCTCAGAGATGTCGATGAGGGTCAGAATGAAGCGACTTTGGGGCGATACAGCAATGCTCGCGATAATCGTGATAGCGGGAACGCAAGGATGCGTCAGGAAAATGTTGCGCCTGGGCATGGCAACAGTGCGCGAGGTGTTGGCGGCGGGACGTATCGGCAAGATTGGGGATCGCACCCACCTGAACAATCTAGCGGTGTTGAAAATAGGGCGGGAGAAAACGTTGTTAGGAATATCCTGGCCATCAATGCTCCATTTTGGGATGATGCCAGCTCTCTACTAAGTAGTAATTCAGAGTCAGGAGAAGGTGTAGAGGAGCAGAAGTACAGATCTTCAGTTCTGCGATCTAGAGTTGGTCCGGTTGAAGCAGACATAGTTTTCGATAGCGGTAGCGAGGTTTTCCCGGTGTCCGACAAATTTTTAGAGAAAATAAAGTCGCAGGTAAAGATACCCGTGTTGCCTGTGTCAAGTTTAGCGATTTCTCCAGCTTTTAGTGCCAAGAAACAGCGCATAAAATTATAGATTCTGTTATCGGTTCGGATGTTGGCGGACTGTAACATTGATTTAGATGTCAAGTGTTTGGTAATTCCGGGACTTAACTGTGACATTCTTTTTGGCTGCGATTGGTTGTCGTCCGCCAAGGCAAGTGTCGATTTTGAAAATTTAAAAATTACTTTTTCCTGCAACCAAGAGGTTTGCACCATTCCTTTTTATAAAGAGCTGAGTACGGGGGGTGACTTAAATGTACAACTATGTGGTAGGTTAGACAATGTCGTGGAAGTAGATAAAAATGAGGAGTTAACGTTTCATAGATACTCTGAAGCAGAAATTAAAGTGGCAGCCGGCAGGGCTGAAACGGATGAAGCTTCGCGGAAGAAGCTAGAAAACTTACTTTTTAAATATGGGAAAGTGTTTTCTGAGCATCCAGGATGCGTCGAGTCTTATGCTCATAGAGTGGAAATGGAAGACGAATCTCCACTTAATGCACCTACGTACCCGATACCGTTCATTCATCGGAATGAAGTTGATAGACAAGTAAGAGAGATGGAGAGATGGCGGGTGATCAAAAAACAAGCTATATCCCCATTAGTGGTAATTAAGAAGCGAGATGGGTCACCGGGAATTTGCATAGATGCCAGACTTCTCAATTCTCGGATGAGGAAGGACTTCATCCTTCCTCCAGATCCCTCAGAGTTATTTCTAAATTTTAAGAAGGGCGTTGTGCTTAGCACAATCGACCTCTCGGCTTCTTATTGGCAGATAAGAATACATGAGAAGGACAGAAAGTATGTCGGTTTTACTCACGGAGGCGAGACCTAGGTGTTCCAAAGACTTCCTTTTGGGTTTTCCACATCAATGGCTTCCCTCATACGATGTTTGTGACAGGTTCTGGGACCAACCTGTCGCTCTTTCACAGTAATACATGTTGATGATTTACTTGTGTTCTCGGACGGAATCGAAGAACACCTAACTTACCTGGAACAGTGGCGTAGTAGTTTGTTGGGAAGGGACCGTTTTAACGGATCATGAAACTCTGACATTCTTCCTGACATGCAAGCTGCGCTCCGCGCGATTGTCTCGTTGGATACTCTACATTCAAGAATTTTCTTTCCAGATTGAGCACTGCCCGGGTGTACAGAACAGGATTGCTGACACTTTGAGTCGGTTTCCTCCTCACAAAGGTATCAGGCCTGCTTCGGAGTGGTCGGCCGACATAACCGTCATGCGGGTTAAGGTGACGGACGGGTCAAAAGTAAGTCCAGGAATTTTACATTCGGTATTTCCGAATGCACCAGGGGAGTTGGTCTGTCTTGACTTGATAGGACCATTGCCTACGTCGAGAGGGGGTAGATGCTTTTTCAAAATATGTTAAACTGTATCCGCTCAAGAAAGCGACTGCGACTAGTATTTTGAATAAGGTTTTGGGTGATAATGTGCCCAATATCCAAAAACCCAAGTGTTTGTTGTCTGACAACGGAACCCAATTTACGTCTAAGAAATGGACTAAAACTTTAAATAAAGACGGTATTACAGTCAAGCAGATATCGGTATATTTCCCTGAAGGAAATATGACCGAACGGTATAATCGAGAGGTAGGTAGAATGCTTCGGATGTATTGCCACGAAAAGCATAGCAAATGGGCTTATGTGCTAGATAAAATTGAGGATTGTCTCAACACGGCTGCGAGTGATAGCACGGGCTATTCTTCCAGAAATCTACATTTCGGTACCTCAGTTGAGCTTCCGATAACGCGATTTATAAATTTTCCGGTCGAAACTTCGGTGCGACCCTCGTTATAATCAATTTGGGTCCTAGCGTATGATCACAAGAATAAGCGTGCTAAACAGCGTGCTCTAAAACACGCGTCTGAAGTCATTTCCACAGAGTTTTGCGAAGGTGATAAGCACGCATATGCAATCTTCAGCGGAAGATAAAACGATAAAGAAATTCTTTCATTTGTATACCGGTGCTTACGTGGTTTTCCGGAAGGCTGGACCCACAGACTACTAAAGAATCTAGACCTTGCAAGTCATTCATAAATCACAAATTCGTCTTTGCCGACAATGCGATGGGCCAGGGGGGAGTGCGGGTGTAAACATATAGTGAAAGATAGTAAAAATGGCCGACTTCACCAGAACATATGATTTCCAAGGCTAACACATGCCGCACCGTTCGCAGCTCGATCCAGCGGCGTAGAATAGGGTGAGTATTTGAGGCTACTTGTTTATATTGAGCAAATATAATTGCGAGGTATAAAAGGAGCGATGCATCAGCCAATTCGTTTTCAAAATTCATCCTTTGATCTGCTTAACTGTACAGACTGATAAATCTGCTCGTAATAAACGACTCATAATCATGTTTTGCTTCCCTCGCCAACTCGCGGGAAAGTATTGTAATCGCGAAAAATTTTGAAATTGAGATATTATGTTTTTTGGATGCCACATCACATGTAGATCACGAAAAACCATTTCACTCATTTCCGTCAGTCTGTGTGATAATCCTTAGCCCACCTATAACGGAAAGTACCGCTCGGATTTCAAGGAAACTTTCACACAAGTTTACTACTATGCCAAGGGTGAAAAAGCTTTATAGTTTTTGAAAATTGATTTAGTGGCGGCGGTGCTAGAGACAAAAAACTAAAAAATAAAAAACGCCCAAACTTCGTTTCTTAACGTTTCAGAGGCTCCTGATCATTTTGGGATTTTTTTTGTACGGGATGAAAGTTGGGGGTGATTGAATTTTTTGGCACTAGTATTTTTACACATTAGTATATATTATAAGGCATAGATTTTTTCTATCTCGAATAGATCGATAAATTACGTCATGTTATTTATACAAAATAAGAATACTAAACAATGAAAAGTGGTGATAACCGCAAACTAACTTTTCCCGAATTACATCAGCGTAACTAAAAATATGTCATTACTTCACGACTTTTTCAATTTTCTGTAGGTCTTTAGATCTCAATGATGAGATGATGAAATTTTATCAAACCTAGAGCAAATTGCTGTTGAAAAAGCCCATACTATCAAAAATCGTTTGATAAACACGAGGCATGAATGTGAATTGTTTGTCGTGATGAATGTTAGATACAGTATTATTGAATGAGTAATTGTATGGTTAAGAAAAAACGTGATGCATTGGCAAATACATCAAAAACACATACATATAATGAGTATCCAATTTAAAGTTGTAAGAAAGCATAATTCTGGAATAAAGTTTAATAAATGAAACTTTATGAAGCCAGGACACCTTTATTGAGAATAATGCATATATTTGAAAACTAAAACAATACAAAAAAACATGATAGATTAATACTTGTGAGGAAAACACGATAACACCTTCGTTAGTACCAAAAAGCTCGATAACCAATAAAACAATGAATATGGAAAAATATGAAAACTACTGCTACATTTTTTCAGAAACGTTTAATACCATGGAATTCACAAGTTGCTTGGTAGTTTGTCAAAGCTAATAAAAATTGTGTGTTCCAAAATAGTCATAATATTTTCATAATAATAATAATAAATAATCTTTATTTCAAAATAACAGTGCACAATTACAACGTAATGTCCAATAGCAATATAACCATTGAATTTTGTCCCAGTCCATTCGACCTGCTCCCTGATAGACATTTCATCTAAGACCAGGTTGCACACGATGTTCTGGTTTTTTGACGCTAACTTTTTTACATTCAAAGCATTTAGTGCTTCTGAAGTAAAACCAGGAGAGCCATCAATTGACTGATACCATTTAGAAATCGTGGATGGATGAGGCAAAGATTTATTAAAAGTATTCCTTACGAACTGGTATGCTTTTGGGGAGTAAAAAGATAGCATCAAAGCAAAACATCTAATAGATGGGTCATATTTTTGTGAAGATGGGCCTTTCAACATCCTCTCGAATATTTTTTGTCCTGAGGTTGATAAAGAGGCCTGAAAAAACAAAAAGATGGGTGTAAGGTGTAATAACACTGCTGCTCATTATTTTAGAGTTAAATCACCACATTCATCTTAAAAGGTTGATTTTGACTACCTTCTCCAGTCATTTACTTACATTCAACTAGTTAAATTAAACAGGAATTGATGAAACAAGTAAATTTATTACACATTCAATTGAAAACATGTAGTCTTTACTACTATCCAAAACTCAGTATGGTTGATACCTAAGAAAAAAATTGAAATAATTTTACTTCTGTCCGTTATTCTATATTATCCAATTTAGAGATTTTTACCTCAAGAACAGTCCCTGAAGAATATGGTTATACATGATTTTTCTTTAAGCAGCTTCATCAAGCCTCCTAATGTCTTGATTTTTTCCTAAGGTATGTATTGCTAGCCTGAAGATTATGACTCTTGTTTCTCAGAGCAGTTATAGTATTCTTCATCAAATGGAAATTCTTCTTCGCCTTCTCTGGTGTAGAAAAGTCTGATGAAGATAGGTCACCCACATACCTTCTTTTTCTGAAACAATGAGATATGATTGGAATTCATCATATGTGTGACGCATTATGTCATTAAAATCTTATTAGATCATCTATTTTCTCAATATTTCTCACCTATTTTTACATGCAGTTGCAAGAGAAGCATCCTTGAACCCTGCATCAGGCTCTGGTTGGTTCGCAGTTTCTGAGGCCGTAATTGTTGATGAAGAAGATCCAAAACTTTGATCAAGATTGGAAACTGATGCTTTTTTTCCTGTTGCTGACCTATAAAAATAAAATATCATAATATAATTATATTATATTAAATTATATAAAATATTTCATGTAATTTAATATTCAAAACAAAAATACTTACAAGCTGGTAGACAAGCCAGAAATGCTGGGTAGGTCATCAAATTTCAGCCTGAAACAAAAAGCAAGTATTATATTACTATAAATATACTATAAATAACTCACAGCTGTGTAAGTTACCTAACATCTGTAGAGTCAGTGTTTTCACTAATTGAATAAGAACCACTGAAATTGCGATATGTTGGAACAACAATAAGATACAGACATACCTCACATTTTCTGGAAAACTAAACAAAGAATGTTTAGCCAAAGGGACAGCGCCTTTCCTCAATCTTCTGATTCCAGAAGAGCTACATTCAATATCACTTTGCTGAAAATGATTAGAACATGCTTCAGCCTGTTTAGATAATTTGTGGTTTGCTTCAAATGCTAGGAGAGATAACCATATATTCCTCTGTACTAGGTCAACAGGAAATCTGCAAATCAGTGACTGAATCAATTTTTATGTTTTTAAATTTGAAGATCATAAATAAAATTTTCCCAAATTAGTCAAACAAATCGAATGTGTGTGAACATGTAGCATGTGCTACTTACTGTGGCTACTTATAACGTATTTTTATAGAAATACAGGCAAATTGTGGTCATTGGTCATCCCAATCCAATGAGTTATTATATAGAAAAATCTAAAACCACGCCGCTGGATGTAAACATAACCAATACTTACACATGAAATGAAAGATGTTGTCCTTCTTCCTTATAGTCCAAAATCTTACATACACAGCACTGTCTCACCATGATCACATATTCAAACACAAAAATACACCACAAAAGAATTAAAAACCGCAGCCGAAAGCGTGTAAACCACTATGCAAACCAAGTAGCAATGGCGGGCTCAATGGCGGATAGATCAGGCCTAGTTTAGAATTATGAATGAATCGATGAAATCGACGATTCGCGCTGTTGCCAAGTGGATTTCTTTGCGTCCTTAAAATGGATCCGTAATAGAGTTTTTGTTGGTAAATGATACAATTGACCAATAATTTCTCACATTCTTCCATTCAATATATGAGAATAGTTATACATATATATATATATATATACAGGGTGACTTCGAAGTTGAGTCATTTATTTTAACAGTGAGTAGATCTGATCAAAAGAAATGTTTTTTTCCTTTACCATTTTCCTGGTAAAATTAAAGTAACAAAGTTATAGCCCTTTGGAAGTTTGAGTACCGCCCTGTCTCAATAATAATATTATGTGGTCGTGTTTGGCGACAACGGATATAATCCGCCGTATCGGTTCATCGCATCGGAAACAAAAAAGCGAAAGAATTTGGAACGATGCTTTTTACAATTATTTCATTCATTTGTATACAGTCAGTGTCAGTGAATAGTGGTATCTGTTGCGTGGCTCAAACGAAATAAAAAATGGCACATGTTTATGCGGATCGGTTTCCCAATCGAGTGCAACCAACCCCTCGTGCCTTTGTTAATGTAGTACAACGGGCTCGTGAATCAGGTGACTTAAGACCTCACAGGGGACCTCACGATCAAATACAGGTCCGCACTGAAATACTTGTCGGGAGGATACTTTATAAAACAAGGTAAACATTTTTAAAATTTTTTTTTTATTTCCTCTTGTTTATAACAAAAGGCGTGTCACCAATTCAAGTGTACAATGCGCGGTTTGCGAAAATTTCCCTTCGAAAGTTAAGTTCCATCCATGGTACAGTTAGTCAGTCTGTTGACTTATTTCGTATGACATCGATGACGTAAAACAGCCAAAAGCCGTGAAAAGACCTATATTATCAGAATTACCGTATTTTCGAAATGGCGGAACCGGTTTAATGGATACGGTGCTAGAAGTGGCCCCCATAATATTTGAGTTAACGATCCTCTCCCCAATATTAATTAGTTTCTTAATGCTAATAGTATCCATAACTTCTAAAACTATTATCCGAAATATGACCTTCACTTTGCCAAACTTGTCTTGTTGATGTTTCTAATCATAAATCATTAAAGGCAAATAGAAGTTGATGTATTCAGGTAGAACTCTTCAATTCACATAAGTTTTAGCATGTACAAAAATAAGCGATCGAAGTTGCACATACCTCCTTCATCTTCTGCCCTCAAAATATACCGAATTTCAACGTCGCATTAGCGCCTAAGTTTGTTCAATAAGCATTTAGGTAGTGGCGAAATGATATGGACAATAGAAGAGTAGCGTCACTCCATCGTTAAAACATTTTATTACATTGTGGTATCCAAAATCCTACATGCAGTTAAACTGTGGTGTCTGTGATACAGAAGGTAGTCAGGAGAAAGGTATACATCTAGGTAATGAAGGTCACCTGAAGGTAGTTGACCGCAGAAACTGTATTATTTTACGTGTCGCAAAACTAGCAGGAAGTGGGGTGCTAATATTTCGATGTTCTGCTAATGATGTAAAGGCGACTATTGTCATTCTAACATATTTGGAATTTAAGACAACGTCGCTTAAGATGTAACACCACGAAATGCAAAAAATAACTTATGTATTTGCTTGAACAAGCCACCGTGATTGCCGAAATGTCATCAGTTGGCACTATTAGCTTATGAGGTTTCATTTGCGACTAGACAAACATGGAGGATTATAAGGTCATTCGATAGCGACTCCAAAAGCTCACCGTTCTTTTTACTATCCTAAAAAGTTGTTAGTTTTAAGTTACACCGTGCTGGAACTCTTTTTATTGAACAACTAAATTTTTGTGATTCATGGGTGGATAGTACCAAACAGAAGAAAATACGATACAAATTTGTTCCCCCAAGTTGGGAATATTATTTCAAGGCGAAGCCTGACTATGTAAGTTTTCCAAGAAGCTTTGTGAAAACAGTTTAGCTACAGTTTGCTTTCAGTGATAAAAAGCACAACACGAAAATGAACACAAGTCAGGCCGATTTTTTTTCTTAGGATGCGATTAGAGGTAATAGTAGCCAGCCTTCTAAATGCTAAATCCACTAAATGTAAGAGTTAAATAGAAAAATACGACTTGTTTATAGTTACTGTCAATTTCTTTGTGAGCCGAAAACACAAAATACAGCTTTTATCTTTGAGGTGCCGCACCGCCGACTGCATAAGCGTACCCGCTGTTTGTTGCACTTCCACATTCATAAGAAAAAATTACATGGATTACTCTTAATACCTATTGAAATTTAAAATATTATTTTATTTCTCAAATGTCTGGTAATATTTTATGACTAAACAAGATAATTTCTTTGATTAATGCATTAATTTGTAAATTGAATCAAGCTGGACTTATTTCTTATTTACATCGTTGCCGCCGCTGGATGGGTGCAAACCCAATGATATTAGAAAGAAGCGCGGAACTCTTTGAGCTAGGCCCACAGACCCCACGCCTCTGTTCCTATTCTGGTATGGGCACCCCGGCGTATTCATGGGAGGGCTTTGGGGCTCATCGGAGTCTCCCCTCCCGGAGCGCAACAGCTCATTACGCTTCTTCTACATATTACAGCATGTTATGGTATACTTTCTGTGAAATGTAGCTACCTGGACTAAGCGAGTCCCCCCTTCCTGTTATGCAGTTTTCTATCTCGAAGACACCCCTCTCCCTCGAGACGGAATTTTCGTGACCCTGGATCATGAGCCTATGCTTTTTAGATTGTCTTCGGCGCTAATACAACGTTGCAATTCAGTATTTTGGGAGGCCAGAAGATGAAAGAGGTATTTGCAACTTCGATCGCTTATTTTTGTACACCGAAAATGTCAATATGGACAGAAAATGCGAACTAATTAAGTCACATGCTTTTCCATCCATTCATCCACAGTTTTATACCAATTTAATATTGAAAATAGAAAATAAAATATCACAATACAATGACTAACGTATGCAGACATCATTCAAATGGTTGGTAGGATACACTGACAATATCCATAACGTGTTCAATGTGCAGAGTTTGCTATTTAGTAGAACGTGAAGTTATTGTATATTGAATAATTACCGATCCCTTGGAAATGAGAGAGCACTCAGATTGTTTTTGGCATTCTTCTTTACATGCCACCTTTGAAAGCACTCAGTAACAAAATGCGCCACCTAATGTCGAAGCGATTTGGTTCCTAAACAGATTTGATGCCAGGTATACACTGACAAATTAAATTTTGTATCAAAATGACACTGCCATTAAGCTGAAACGACTTAGTATCCTGGACGTGCTCCTTCAGCGGTGTGTACGGAACTATATTCCGTAAGTTTTAAGTGCTATGGTTCGAGTTTATATAAATCATAAATACATAACCTCTTAAGAGAGGAATTACACTGATATTTAGGTCTCCCACTCAATAAAATCCCTAATGGAAACTTACTATTTAAGGTGGTCAGCAATATTTTATAAAGTCATTATAATCTAAGCATATCTATTTTCTGATGATATATCGAATTATAATAATAAAAAATACTATACAATGGAAATGAGCAGGGTTGTGCTTGTCCTGGAAGTTGTTGCAATCAGTGTACAACTACTCCCCGTTCAATTGATTGTACACACGTTAACGAATAAGTCAGTCCGCCAACGGTCCACTTTAGGCATATTTAACATTATTAACATGCAAAAGAAGGTGGTAGACAACGACCAGCCCACCGAGGTGGTACCACGCGCTAGCTTTTTCCAGGGTGCCATATAAATGTCCGCATGTTTCCACAGATAAACTAGGCAGCCGGTTATCTTCTTCAACAAAGAACTTGATGATGATGGATACCTCGAGTACTAAGAATTCCGGACGAAAACTCACTCCATTCTCGGAATCTCCGCGTGTCGGGCAGACTCGAGGGAACAACATCGATGATAAAATTTGTTTTACGAACATCTGCGGGAACACCAGCAACATTGATGCTGTTCATCACTACTGCAATCCAATCGTCTCGCCATGTTTCTCTTGGCGGAAACAAAAATCTCAGTCTTCACCCTTTCTGCTCCAGAGATGTTTCTTTGAAATCAATTGCCGTCGATTGAAAGGGTTCCCTATACTATGACGGAAGTATCATGCATAAGACCGTAAGATAGGTGCTTGCGACGCTCGACAAAGCTTCTGGTCTGGACTTGTTTTATGCCGTTGTATTGAAGAGGTGAGCAGCGCAGCTTGCTCACGTTCTTCTGCGTCTCTTCCAGATATCTTACGAATCCGGCACCTTTCAAGAAAACTGGAAATTTGCTCAAGTCCAACCCATCCCAGAAAAAGGATCTAAGACCGACCCTTACAACAACAGGCGTATAGCTCTGCTTTCTGTTGTGAGTAAGGTGATGCAGAGGTGCATAAATTGCAAACTTCTGGACTACCTCGACCATCACGCCTTGATTAGCGACAGGAATTATGGTTTCTGGCACCATCGATCTACAAAGGACCTCCTAGCTTACGTCACACAGTTGTGGAGTAAACTTATCCAGTCTTAAGGTGAGGTTCATGTCGGTGCTCTTGATATCACAAAACTTCCATCATTTGGCCTCCTAGATAAGCTTTGAGATGGGTGGCATCCCACAACGTCAACGCGGACGTTCCCCAGGGATCGGTCTTGGTTCCGACACCGTTCTTCTCACAAATCAATGACCTCATTTCCTATACGACCAACCCAATCCGCAGCTTTGCTGGTGACAACACTCTACAGGCAGGAATTCAGAGCGACAAGCCGATATCTGCCGATGAGTTGTATAGCGACAGCCGCTGGGAGATAGCTAGACTATTTGTTTAGGGCTAAGAAGTACTTTTCTCCGCAAGACCTTACTCCATCCAAGGCCCTAGAGTATTACTCATACGTTTGGCGTGCTGTCGCCCTGACTACAACATTTATGCTAGATGCTGTCCAGAGGAAGTCTATCCGCCTGATAGAAGACTCTTCTCTAATAAACAGTCTCGAGCTTTGCTCGCTCTCCTCCATGATGCCGCCGCATGTTGTGCCTGCCAGACAGATCCTAACCTCGACCTCTCATCCTAACCGAGTCGAACTTCGTACAACCAGAACTGGGCGACATGACTGCTCTTTTGTCCTGAAGGTGTTGAGATTGTGAACCAGTCTACAAGAGGAAGCTTTCCCCAGTTTCGCTAGCCTTAGATAGCGGATCTACAAAATTTCTTTGGGATCCTCATAGCAGACAATCCTGGCATTTAAGATTCTACCTGCGCGGCTGCTTCGGTAACTATGAAAATGGTACCAATGCACTTAGGCAGGAAAGCTCGATAGAGTTGTTCCGTTAGTCTTCCCTGTCCGTGTGAGTCTCAGTCAATTTGGCATACCAAAATCCCTCCGTTAGGCAGCGTAACTTATAGACTGAGGGTGGATTCTACTAACATTAAAATTTAACGGGGTCTCCGACCAATTAGGGAACAGCTCATTGAAATGCAATTTGGCGGAAGCTGTCAAAGCTCTCCTAATATCAATAATTTCTATTGAAATATTGAATAAAATTGTAAAAAGACGTTTGTTTTATAAATAAGGGTACATTCTGTATGTAATACCTTGTCTTTGAGCTTTACAATTAGGATAACTTTCAGAGAATTGTCATTTTACAAAAGACGGGGTTCTTATTTGAATGGACCAATGAAAATGCAAGAAATAATAGGTCGATTTTCTAGCTATTATTTTTAAAAGGATGTTTCAACTGTTTTTGACGACTGTCCATGGATGGCAATCTAGTTTATATCACATACAGGGTATTTATTGTACATACGTACCGGTAGAAATGTGCCGATTTTTTTTTATTTTGCAAAAAAAGGGATATAAAACGTATCCCAATTAGTTCATCACCTTTTGTTACATCAACAACAATATATTATCAAATGATCTAGAAGTGCATACCAAATGTAAACAAACATGCATGACCTGTGTTTTAAAACACGTATATTTGTAAATGTATCCGCATTTACCTGATTTTCATCGTCTAGATACTATGTCAGAATCAAAAATACATATTAATAAAAATATTTGAAAAAATTATTATATTTCATTTTTATTTGATCTGGAACACGTCTAGGATCTTAATTACTTTTGTGTGATCACTGGTGGATCAAGTGCCTTTGAGTCACGCAGGGCCGTCTATGAAAAAACTTTATTATTGTATTGAGCGCGTACGCAACATATGTTCTTTGAGGGCATAGTTCTAGATTACAACTTGTACAATGTGCATACTGGTCGCTCTTTTAAAGTCCTTTGCAACCATCTTTGACACTTCTTTTTCGATTCTTGCTTTTAGGGTTGTGAATATTTTATTTCTAATTTTTCGGTTTTCTTGAACTCACCTCCCATTTTAATTAAATATTTATTTTGAACACATTTATTGCTTGTCAGGTGATGGGGTAACGGCGGTAATCTACCAGTCTGTGCCTATGGTACCCACAAAAAACAATTTATGGTAAGGGGAATGAGGGATGAGGTGTGCGTTCGTAATCATAGGCAACCCAAATCTACCCCCCTCGTGTGCCCAACTGCCTGTGGTGTGTGTATGCATATTTATGTATGATTGATATGGGTCACAAAACTACGAAGATTACATAACATTTAATTTTAGCTCTATTCTTGGTTCCAGTTACGTTTTCGGTAAATATTCTCATTTCGCAAAACATACCGAAAACTTCGGTTCAAGTACAAGTTTAAATATGCATAGAAAATTTGAATCTTGCAATATGAACTATTTTTCATAGGATTTTAGCAAAATGTAAAATAGTAAATGTACCGAGAATATCCAGTATGCTGTCAACACCGCAGCCCAGTTGATAAGAACGACAAGGTTATTTTTGCCCACCCATGTATTTTTCACGAGTATCCATTATGTTATGACGTCTAGCGAGGTGACCAGCTGATCACAAAAGTGACATCTTTGTATTAAGGCGTATTTTTTAATTCATCGGTTGAGCCACCGGTGCAACCAATTATCCAATTTTACTCCCTTTAATTTCCGTCTGAGCGACCGGTTGTACACCAAACTTGTTTATAAACTTGTCTATAAACTTTTCTACATAGTTTATAGACAATCTTGGTGTACAACCGGTCGCTCAGACGGAAATTAAAGGGAGTAAAATTGGATAATTGGTTGCACCGGTGGCTCAACCGGTGAATTAAAAAATACGCCTTTAGTCTCGTTGGCGATAATTTCAGGACCGTATTCAGAGCTGATTTTCATATATCTGGATTATACTTTTAAATGATTGAGAATTTTGACAACAAAATGTAGATACAAATATTTATTACAAAATTATTATGGCACATCTGGCATTTATTGATTACAAGGTATGTCAATGGAACATACTTCATTGTCTTTTCCAGTAGCTCTAACTTTACCTGAAAAAATAATATGAACACGTGTTTCTGGTTAATTGCCCCCCATCAGTGTCACGTAATTTAAATAAGGGTTAAGTATCTGCAGAACCTATCATAAAAATTAATAGTGAATACAGCTTCTTCAAAACACCACAGGTCCTGTACGTTTTACTCACATTTTTCTAATTTCTGACTACTTAGGAGTACCTGAGAAATGTTCGGACATACTTCGGGAAATCGGGTGTCTATCAATTCGGCCATATATTGCCACACATTAGGATTTAATTGTATACCTGTTTCATTGCCCTTTAAAATCATATGATGTTTCAGGTTCTGAAAAGTAGAGATAATTAACATAGTTAAAAACTGTTTCTTCTTCTTCTTCCTACTTTATTAATATACTCGTGCCTGTTTTACTTCGGTTTTTAGCCTCAGATGATGTTGTCTGACCATCTTTTCCTCGGTCGTCCCATTGATCTTCTTCCATTTGGCGATTTGTCTCTTGCTATTCATACTGTTCTATTTTCTGTTATTCTTTCTATGTGTTGATTCCATTCTATTTTTCTTCTTCTGGTTCACAGGTTTATTTCGTTTATACCGTATTTCCTCACTTCTTACTCTGTCTCTTAGAGTTTGGTTTGTTATTTTTCGTAAGACTTTCATTTCTGCTGTTTCCAATAATATTTGTTTTAGCCGTATCTGCTCTTGTTTCCACTGTGTACGTCATTATCGATCTTATTGTTGATTTATATATCCTAGTTTTCGTTTCCGTTGTGAGGTATTTGTTTCTCCAGATTGTATTGTTGAGACATCCTGCTGCTCTGTTCGCCATGTTCACTTGTTTTTGTACTTCTTCTTCCACTTTTCCATAGCTTGACAGTTTGACTCCCAGTATTCCGTTTCCATCACTTGTTCTATTATTTTGTTATTTACGACCAGTTTACATCGTCTCGGTTCCGCTGATATCAGTATCGATTTAGTTTTTTCTGTTGAAATCACCATGTTGTATATGAGCGCCGTGTCTTCGAATTCCTTAATTAATCTTTGTAGGTGATTTTCATTTTCGGCTATTATTATGGCGTCATCGGCGTAGCATATTATCTGCATTTCCTTTTCTCCCATTCCATATCCTCTTCTTTTTTTAACTTTCTTTATGATTTCATCCATTATCAGATTAAATATTAGTGGGCTCAGCGAATCTCCTTGTCTAATCCCAGTTTCATACTTAATAGGTTATGAGAGTTTTCCTTTACATCTTACCATAGCTATGTTATCTTTATATATATTCTCAATAGTTTTTACTAAATCCAGTGGTATTCCCCTGTCATATAATAAGTGTATCGCGTCCCGAATTCTCACCCTATCAAACGCTTTCTTCAAATCTATCAGGCACATATATGCTGGTTGCTGTATTCCAGCGACATTTCTTTTATTTGTCTTATTACAAAAACTGCATTCGTGCATGATGTTCCTGTCTGGAATCCTTGCTGTTCCTCTTGCAGAGTAATTCGTTCATTTATTTTTGTCGCTATTATTCTTGTTGTCAATTGGAGTGTTGTATTTAACAGATTTATTGCTCGATAATTATTGAGGTCTTTCTTATCTCCTTTCTTGAAGAACATCAGCATGATCGCTGGCCTCCATTGATCTGGTATTCTGTTCGTAGTGATTATTTTTTCAGGAGTTGCAGTTGTTGTACAAGGTATTCACCTCCATATTTTAAGAGTTAATTTGGTATTTGATCTTCTCCTGGTGTGTTTCTATTTTTTAATTTATTCCTTGTTTCACATCTTCTTGGGAGATTTCGGTCTTTTCATCAGTTACTATATTTGGCGTTTCTGGTAAAGATTCTTCGTTTTATTTTTTTAAACATTTCTGTCAGGAAGTCCACCCATGTATCTTCTTTTATGTGTTCTATTTCAACTAGTTCTTTCATTTCGCTTCTTTGTTGTCTTATGAACTGCCATACTTGTTTCTGTTGTCAGTAGAAATCCATCTCTAGTACTTTTGTGAATCTTTCCCAGTAATCTGTTTTTGTTTTTCTTACCAATTGATGACTTTCAGTTCTTATTCTTTTATATTCTTCATACGATTCATTGGTTTTATCTGACTTATACTTTAGGAAAGCTTTCTTTTTTTGGTGACATTTTTGTTTAATCTCTATGGTGCTTTCGTTGACCACTTTTTGTTTTTATTTTATTATTTTCGTTCCAAGGGCTTCTCGGGCAGCGTCCAGAATATGTTTCTTAAGTTTTCTCCAGCTAGTTTCTACATTGCTTTCATTTGCGATATTTTCTATCTTTTTCTTCTGTTCTAGCCTTTTTTGATATAATGATTTTATGGAATCATCTCTTAAATTTTTATTATTTCCTCTGAATTCGTTTGTCTAATCTTCTCTTTCCATCTTTCATTGAACCTAATTTTACCAAGTACCAAATAAGGATCGATTCCCACGTTGGGTGACGTCAAACCTCTCACATCCGCTATCTGTTTATGGTGTATATATCTGCTTGTGACCACATAATCTATCATTGATCTCTGTCCTCTTGTATTTTAAAACGTGCATTTGTGTTGAATTTTATGTTAAAAAATGTATTGGTTATTCTCAGTTCGTTTGATGTGCAGAAGTCCACCATTCTCTTTCCGTTCTCATTGATGACTCTTTCGTTAAACCTTTGTTTTATTCCAAAACTGTATCTTACTTTATTCCTACCTGATTTGAAATGTAGTCATGATCATTAGCAGCCATTTTGCTTGTAGCGCTTTTTTACATACGCAGGGAATTTTTCATATAAAAGAAATGTTATCAAGTACAAAATCAATCTGTATCGTATAAAAAATATACAAAATACGGATCTGTCACAGAATTATGTGTCACGTGTCGATATGGGGAGTTTTAAAATATCACTAGATAATCAGCTATTATTCTACCATAATGGATACTAGTGAAAATACCGCGGTTTATTATTTGAATTTAAATAATAATATACCTAGAATGTTTACTACATGAAAAAAGAAAATTATTGCAAATTCTAGTTTTTTGCGGGTTTTACGTTTGCTGACAGCTTTACGACATATATTTCTCAATCACTGTAAAGATAGTGTAAATGTTTGTTCACTGTCTGAGCAAGGAAAAATATTCAACTTTATGAATGTATGGATATCACGAATCCTGAATGGTTTTGTACAAATATCAATCTAAGGTGCCATAATGGTACTGATGAACGGTACGTAAATAAATGAATGTTTGGAAACGAGCAACATCTATTAAGTTTTTGTTAGAGTCTTTGTAATCAAGTAGGTGTCTACCCAACTAGCAAAGTAGTGCTATCACCTTTTGGTAAATGAACCGTTCAGCCATAAAAGCTCTCTATTGTTGTTGCCTGAACACCAAAATGCTGGCTTAATGTTGTGTGGAATGCAAATTTGCTTTCTGCAACATATTTGCTCTAAAATGAGGTGTTTAAAATATTCTTATAGCATAGTTACACAACACCTTATAGGACAAATTTTTAACTGTTGCATAAACGTATACTATTCATCATTTGTTTGTCTGGGCGGTCCGTAGGACCTTTGCTCATTAGTCACTGTCTGATGTTCGTTAGTCGAATCTGTCAGTCCTGGTTGCCCAGAAACCAGACAAAGTCAAGGATTGCATAAACGTTTATACAACTATTTTATACGGCATATTTGCAGGTTAGTCAAAGTGGTTGTCTTGTGGTATCCATGGCAACGTTTATAAAACAAACCCGAGCCTTGTTGTTTTGCTGTGCAAATTTACTACTTTAGCCAACAAATTGCTCCCATCGGAAGCACTTATACAACTGTTCTTTAGTAACTGTTAAAGGCTGTACATATTATGCTAAACATGTTGGTATACAACGTCACCATGACCGAACTTTCTGCTGTCATATTTTTGTTAAAATGCCATAACCAATGTTTTAAGACAAACAACGCATGCATATTGGTTAAAAAGGTTTTATCAACTGTTCAAACAGAAGATATAGATCTGGGACAAATTCTAGGTAAATCATTCGACTCCGTCGGTATTTCATTTCTGACATTTGTCAAATTGTTGTATAATACCTGCAGGCAACACCAAAATATTCTAATAAACTAAAGAAAACATGGACGATGCTGTGATTACACACAAACACCCGCCATTTTGGAAAACATTTATTCCTCTATTTGATATTAAATAATTATGTTTCAGTTCGAAATTACAGATATAAAGTGATAAACATTAGTGTAATTGTGTCTAAATATAGGATTTGTGGAAGATTTAATGCAGATAAGTTCGGTTTTTCATCTTAAAAATTTAGACATACTTTTGATCATTATCAAAATATGAATCAAATACGAGGCCGTAGAAATTGCGTAACTACTTTGCATGATAATCACAATAAAATTTGCTGCGTAAGTAATTCAGTAGCCCTATATCACAGTGTAGAAGTTTATCATATACCTGTGTATGAAATTCACAATGGCCGATATGTAAGTAAACAAGATGACTGTATTGTGTTAGACTTTGAAGTTGAATCATTAATTTTCAGATAATGATTGTAGAAGGAAGACAAACCAAAATGTGTGTGTAAAAATTAAAAAATAATAAAAAAATGTTACCTTGTTTTATAAAGTATCCTCCCGACAAGTATTTCAGTGCGGACCTGTATTTGATCGTGAGGTCTTGGAGCACCGGCATGCCCTCCTCCCCTGTGAGGTCTTAAGTCACCTGATTCACGATCCCTTTGTACTACATTAACAAATGCACGAGGGGTTGGTTGCACTCGATTGGGAAACCGATCCGCATACATCCGTGATGCCGCGTAAATAAGAATCATGTCCACAAGTTCAGCATTTTCATAAACATGTGCCATTTTTGATTTCGTTTGAGCCACGCAACAGACACCACTATTCACTCACGCGTTACCGACTGACACTGACTGTATACAATTGAATAAAATAATTGTAAAAATATCGTTCCAAATTCTTTCGCTTTTTTGTTTCCGATGTGATGAACCGATAACGCGGATTATATCCGTTATTGTCAAACACGAGCACATAATATTATTATTGAGACAGGGCGGTACTCAAACTTCCAAAGGGCTATAACTTTGTTACTTTAATTTTACCAGAAAAATGGTAAAGGAAAAAAACATTTCTTTTGATCAGATCTACTCACTGTTAAAATAAATGACTCAAATTCGAAGTCACCCTGTATAACAGAATAGTTGTATAGTTGACAAAAACTGAATCTTGCACTGACGCAAATGTCCTATAGCGGCTGCAAGAGGCTTACACTTTTGTTGTATAACTGTTACCTGCAGCCCTTATACAACCTCTTAAATGACTGAAGTGTCCTATTAGGTGTGCCCATTCCGCATGTATAGCTGTTCCAGGAGGGTTTTGCCAATGTTCTTACAGTATACAGTGCTGTGTAAGGAATACTGTATAATCATTCTTGCAACTCTAATAGGAGTGATGATTGTTAGTTGGGTAATGGCGGTCTGTTAGAGGTTTATAGGAAAAAAACACGGTAGGTGATGTTAAGGCGGTAAAGTTGCATATCAATTGCAGAAAATAATATTATACATTATTGAACAATCAACAATGGTAAAAAAACATTTTATTCAAAAATCAAACATTTTTTTAAATTTTGACTGAAATATGTGTAATTTCTTAATATTCAATAAGCTGCTGATATTTCAATTACAAGCTGTTATCCTTGTACTTTGACAATATCTTGTTTCCAATATTTCATAGCTATTGGTTGCTGAAATTTGTTGAATGGATCTGAAAGCTATATTTTAAGGACTGTTACCCTATAGGTGGAAAATAAGGGCTTATTGATTTAACAGTCTTGGTGGAATTCACCCTAAATTTGTAAACTTGAAGGTTTTATTATTTTATGATGTTTCTTCTCCTTGAGCTTCCGCCCATATTAATTCAATCGGATTCAATTTACAATGGTATGGTGGTAAACGGAGTACAATAAAACCTAACGACTTACTGCTTGATTTGACTTTCAAGCCACGTAACTTGAAATCAAATCAAGCTCAAGTCAAGTATTAGATATTAGCATTCTGATATTAAATCAAGAAGTTTATACGTCGGTCTGTCAACTACTTGAAAATTGCAGTAGTCTTGATATTACTTGATAATTTCTGAAATATAAATACTAGTAGATGATAAATACACAACTAAAAGACGTAATTTGTCAGGAGCTTCATATTGAACAAAATAGTTTGTTCATCCTGTAACGAATAATAAAAGGATAAGTCTGTAAGCTTAATCAGGAAAAAATAATTCCCATCAGCTGACGCAAAAAAAAATTCTATATTAGCATTTCATTCGCTAGCTACGAGACATAAGACATAAGGGTCCAAACAGATTTCTAATGGTGGTAAGATTAAAAATAACGTAGTGGGGAACTTACCCGATTCTGAATCACACTTCTACATATATCATAATAATTATTTTCAAGTTGTGCCTATTATACAACATGTATAATAATCGGAAGGTTTATGTACATGATAATTGTGTTATTATTATCAAGAACCTTGTGAAATCAGTTGTTGAGTTGTTTCTTTGAAGAAGTTTAATTTTAATTTGGCTTTATATTTACAGAAAACTTGTACCTCTATGTTGTGTACCCTCATCTATCGAATTTCAGCAACACTATCTCCCAATTTCATGTTTTTCGGCTTGGCGCTGACAATTTTAGATTTCCTATGTTATTGTTTGCAATAAAATACAAAATACAGCTTCTCGGTTTTACAAATAAGTATCATAAGTATCACTGAAGGTCTTTATTGGAACAAAAATATAATTTGCCATCAAGTATCAGGAAGTTTGAAAATGCTTGACCTCAAGTCAAGTAGAACAATAAAAACAGAGAGTCAAGCATTAATGAATCAAGTGATTTTTTTTCAAGTCAAGTAGCTTAGCAAGTAGTTTTTCAAGCTACTTTACCTGATAAATCCCTAATAATTCTATGCAGAGTAAACGGTTTGTTCTTTCGTTTTTCTTCCTACGCCAATTTGCGAGGAAGTTTGCAATCGCGAAATATTCTGAAATTCATACATAGCTTGTTGAATGTTACATGTCATTGTACATCTATGAAGACTACGTGACTTATTTTCTTCGGTCTGTTTCTCAGAGGGTCTGTCTGTCTGTCTGCATTTCTGCCTGTCCGCTAATCCTTGACCCCTCACTAACTTGGAAAAACCGCACGTACTTTGACACAAGATCACAAGTATACCAAGATCAAAAAAGGTTTGTAGTTTTTGAAAATTCATCTAGTGGCGGCGGAGCTGCGGGTACACAACAAAAAAAAATCGTTTTTCATGTTTCATAGGCTCCTGATCACTTTCAGCAAATTTACTCTAGGCATACCTCAGCACAGAAAGCAATTGCTGTCCTCGCACATGATGACCCCCTCGCGATACGCAGAAAACAAAGTAGCTCAGTATGAAACGTACTGAATACCACTAATTCAGCTTAACAAGTTACCGTAATAAACTATAACACATTCCGTTGTTTCAAATTATATTCAAACAGCAGAACATACGTATAGTTATACCTTTCAAATTTATTTATGTCTATTTTTGCAGGTGCACTTCAGCTATCGTAGCGCGGCGTGAATGCCTCAATACCACACTGTTGATTCACACACGTCATATTCCATAACCGCCTAACTGCTATTACAATATTGAAGCTGAACAAGCTCTCACCGCAATTCGAATACCTGCTCATGATTTTAAAATGTACAAGTGAGCACAGGTTACTATAGGCCAGGAGTAATTGCGACGATTTAGGAGTTCTTTAGTGTTTATCCTTTCGGCGTGGCCATGTAGAAAAAATTTAACCTGATGAAATACAGAGGAAAGGTAGCGATGCCCAATTTTGCTCCCGCTTGGCAGCGTTTGTGTGGTTGGAGCTCAAACTGCCAAAAGTAGATGGAAAAAAGACAGATTTGATAGAATGAAGCCAAGTTCGCCAGGGTTTGAGGTGAAAAAAGGTTTAAATTTCAGACTGACAATTATCTTTTCTTTTCAAATATCTTGCTATAAGCTGTTCATAACCTGAGACAGGACTGCCGCCCTCACTAGCGCCATCCAGCTTCCCAGATAATCCCTCATGCACCTGACATTAACTTCATAACCTGCAAATGTCCACATCTGAGAAGTTTCAGAGTGGTGGTTTTCCACATGCTCAGTTAGTTATGATAAGGGGATAGATCGTGTGGATCTGATAAATAATCTCAGTTAGACTCGAAACTTTTATTTTGGCATTTAACATAACTTTACTTTTGGCAGTTGTGTTTCGTCGTTTAGGTGGCGATCTGACTTGGCAGCTCAAGATATGCCATATTTCACGAGTATTCATCACGGTAGAATGACAGCTGATTATCTAGTAATATCTCAAAATTCCCCATATCGGCACAGGACACATAATTCTGACGGAGCCGTCAATGTCAGGTAGTCAGCGCCGTATTTTGTTTTGATTGTTTGTACGCTACAGATTCATTTCTAACAGCTCTTTTATTTAGACCGTCGCAGACTAACACAAAAATGTCAATTCCTGATTAGCTGTTCACCTGAATAGACGTCAAAGCGTGATGGATACTCGTGAAATAGGGTATATATATGTGAGCCTTGCGCTGAATCGCTACGCTACGCCATCGAATATGTTTTGTCTATTGAATATGTTTTGTCTATTGAATATGTTTTGTTTACTTCTGGCCACCGTAAATATTCCGATGTGCTGCGATGTGTTTTTGTGGGCAAGGTGGTTAGTCATAGTCAGTCTTGTAACAGATGCTGGAGTGAATACATGTGATACAAGTTATGAAGTGTTTGATTTTCCCTAAGAAAATGATAATTTTCTCACATCAGAAGTGGGATTCAACTCGCTAAAAGGACCACAGAAGAAATACATAGTGCAACCTGACTTATTTCGAGTGTGCGTGCGTGAGCAATTCATTGTCCTGAGCGTATATACCTAGTGAGCGTTACTTTTGGCAGTGATACTTAAGTGCTAAAAGTCTGTCGAAATGGAGGAATTAACCAGCGTTTTAACTGCAGTTCTTCGAGGAATTCAGCAGCAACCCCAACAAGCCGCAGCGGCGCCGGTGGTGCCAGCACCCTCTGCGCCAATTAACATTCCAGCTTTCGATCCCTCAAAAAGCGATGCGGGAGCGATGGGTTGGTGCGATGATATGGAGACCTTGGCGACCACGTTCAAGTGGACTGATTTTGAACAGCTTTGCAGAGCCGCGGGTGCCCTGGAAGGTGACGCAAAGGATTGGTATGACAACTGGCACCCATCAAATAAAGTTTGGGCTAGTTTCCGGGCCGAGCTTTGTCAGCTTTATCCTGCGAAGAGGAATCTTAGTGAGCGGTTACGTAAAGCTAGTATGTACAGAAGTGACCAAGCCACGGGATATTGTGAGTACGCAAGGAAAAAATATCTTTGTTAAACTCGCTAGATTTTAATTTGAGTGATAGTCAAATAGTTGAGATAGTTATTGGTGATATAACGGACACACATGTCAAAACAGCTGCTTTTAATAGTAGAGTTGATTCCATTTCGACCTTACTTAACTTGCTTAGCAACTATCAAATTAATAAACAAGACTCTCAGCTTCAAGTAGGGGCGCCAAAACGCCTGAATCCGTTTAAACATAATGATGAGGGAAAAATATGTTATTCCTGTAAACAACCTGGTCATATCAGCCGAAATTGTTTTAAATCGCTTAAATTATTCAAACTCGATAATACTAATAAGGCGAGAAGCTCAAATAATCTGCCAGGTATTGCGAAACCCTGTGAGATCTGTAAGAAATTCGGGCATAATTCTGAAAAATGCTTCTTCAAAAGTGAAAATAAAGCAGAGAAGTCGTCCAGATTCTCCAAAATAAACTATTTCTGCGTAGATCTAGATAATGACTTTTGCATAAAATTCAAAATACAAAATTTGACCGTAAACTGTTTGATCGACACGGGTGCAGAATGTAGTTTGCTATTCGAACCAACTTTCATAATGTTAAAGGGTGTAGGAGGCAACTCAATACCAAGTTGTCAAAGGGCTAATTTACTAGTTGAGAGAGAGGGGACGGCATTTGAAATTAGTTTTTATGTTGTCGAAACTTCTGTTATGGAATTAGATGCAATTTTGGGTAGAGATTTATTTAATCATAAAGGAATCAGAATTTGCACTGACTTATGTGGGTCTAGAATTTATCTCGATGACACAAATAACATAGAATCTAAAAAGATTCAAAACGTAACAATTTCTCCCGAGAAAATTCAAACACCACTGAATGGACATGATTTCGACGCCTTGTTGAAATTATTATCAAAATATAGCGATTCTATAACTGTTGGTAATTCCGTGAGGGCGGTAACAACCGGTGAAATGGAAATCAAATTAAAAACCGATAAAATAATTTGTTATAACCCTTACCGAATGTCATTGTCCGAACGAGAAAAGGTAAAAGATATTATTGACGACCTCTTGCAAAACAATATCATACGTGAAAGCACGTCGCCTTTTGCTAGTCCAGTTATTCTGGTGTACAAAAAAGATGGCAGCCGACGTTTATGCGTAGACTATCGCGCCCTTAATGGAATAACCATTAAAGATCGGTTTCCATTGCCACGTATAGACGACCAAATTGATCAGCTGGGGGGAAGCAAGTATTTTACGACTCTCGATATGGCAGCGGGGTTTCATCAAATTCCTATGGCTGAAAACTCTATTTCCAAAACCCACCAATTTACAGGGCTTTCGTTCCAAAGGGAAGTAGACTCGGTTTGTTAAAAATTTTTCACGACGACCAGTCGCACGTTGGACCGGATAAGACCTTCGCAAAGCTAAACCATTATTTCTGGTTCCCGCGAATGGCACGTTTCGTCAAAAAGTATTGTGACCACTGCCTTAAATGTATTGTAAATAAAAAACACACTGGGCGCAAACAAGGACTATTACACCCTATCGAAAAGACCCCAATTCCATTTCACACAGTGCATTGCGACTGTGTAGGACCATTCCCTCTAACATCAGAGGGTTACAAACATGTTCTTCTTTTAATAGACGCATTCACGAAATATTTATTTCTAATTCCATTAAAAACCCTTTCTGGACCTGAGACTTGTAAAAACCTAAAAATTTATTTAAATATTTTTGGGAACACTAAACGGTTGATAAGTGATAGGGGAACTAATTTTAGCGACCAACAAGTAAAAGAGTTACTCTCAAAATTAAACATTACCCAACATCTAATTGCCAAAAGTGCCCCACGCGGAAATGGGCAGGTAGAGCGATACGTCTCAACAGTTCTAGACCTGCTCAGAGTAAATGTCAATAATAATAAGTCAGAATGGGCGAGCGTTCTCCCCAAGTTACAACTGACCCTTAATACTACTATCCAAAAAACCACGAGATTTTCTCCGCTCTATTTGTTAACAGGGCAACTTATGGATACCATGGACATTCAGAATTTAACAGAGAGTATAAAACCAGTGACGACTACTGATCAAAATTTAATTAATGATCGTAAAACTGCCGATGAACGCTCTCTGCGTTGCGGTTTAGAGTCAAAAGACAGATTTGATAAAAGCCGAAAATCAACTAACAGTTTTAAAGTAGGAGACATAGTTTTTCGTCCATCTGGAAATTCGCACCTAGCTAAACTAGACCCTAGATACGAAGGTCCATTCGAAATCTTACAGTTGTTGCCTAATGACCGAGTAGAAATTAAAAATTTGGCGACCAATCGCAAAAGAATTGTTGCTAATGATATGATGCGGGTATGGCCAGGTGAATTTGAATAAGATAACATTTAATAACCATTGTTATTTGTTTATCCCTTTTTGTACATTCTTTTGTTGGTATTATGAGAATGTTGTATGTTATATTTAGAGACATGAATAATGATTATGATTTACGTTGTTGTTATTATAAAGTATTTGTTAGGCTATAACCGTGTGAGCCTTGATATTACAAAAACCTGACAAAATAAATAAATAAAAAAAAAAAAGTTTTGGGTTGAAAGACGTGCTCTTTGCATCAAGGTAATGAGACCTTGACTGCTGAAATGACGTGCTCTTTACCTTTCTGGATCATAAAATCTTGCTACTTGTTGAAAGACGTGCTCTTTGCGACAAGGTCATTAGGACTTGATCGTTGAAATGACGTGCTCTTTGCAATAGTGAGTGATGTATCGTTAAAAGCTGAAAGACGTGCTCTTTGCGTTTAGATCGTGAGGGTCTAATCGTTGAAATGACGTGCTCTTTGCTACATTATATAGTCTAAATGGTGTTCTTGTAACATGGGTCAGGAGGTAAAATTCGAGAACGAATTTAGTGTCAGGATTGGCCGTGTGAGCCTTTCGCTGAATCGCTACGCTACGCCATCGAATATGTTTTGTCTATTGAATATGTTTTGTCTATTGAATATGTTTTGTTTACTTCTGGCCACCGTAAATATTCCGATGTGCTGCGATGTGTTTTTGTGGGCAAGGTGGTTAGTCATAGTCAGTCTTGTAACAGATGCTGGAGTGAATACATGTGATACAAGTTATGAAGTGTTTGATTTTCCCTAAGAAAATGATAATTTTCTCACATATACATTGGGCATAACATAACCTTCTTCTACTCGTCATTGTCCGTCAGAACGATCCGTGGGACATTTGCCTTTGTTGTTGGTCAGTAGGCCTGTCAAGTCTGGTTGTCCAGATACCAGACAGAGACAAAGAAGGAAAGAAGAAAGAAAGGAAGGTAGTTAGAAGAGCAAGGAGGAAGTGCGTCTGTTGGAGGGGTGCCTTGACGTTTTTAACTAGTACTCAGTAATTTTAAATTGATCTAAAAAATGATTTAGGAATTGGTACGTGTAGGACAATTGTAATTTTGGTTGGGCCTAGAATTGCATGGTCTAATTTTGTTCACAGTGCTGTAGTGGTTCAGTGAGGTGCGCGGCAACTCGGCAACAGTGGACGAAATTGTGGTAGATCGAGCGAGGGGGCAGTTGCCCTTCGCCGCCGACAGAAGCAACAGGTGACGTGACCATCTTCCGGATTTAAGGATTACCGGGTTCCATGTTTTTTTAGTTAGTGAACTATTTTGTGCCTCACTACCATTAAAGTTTGTTAGCCATATCGCCGTCGTTATTACTGAAACCCACGAAAAACCCTGAGTAATATTGTGTAAGCTCGGATCTACTTCATTTGGCGCCCAACTCGTGGCAGTAGAACGGCGTAGCGCGATACGGTTGCAAGGTGTTAGATAGAGAAGGAACGAGACGCGACGAAAACGGTACGCGTAGGTGAAGACGGTTGATTTTGGCGGCACGACGTGACGTAGAAACAGGCGTTGAGGCGTTGCTGTGTTCAAGCGGCACGAGCCAGGCGGTGTTGTCGGTTGCAAGAGGAGTAAGCAGATCTGGGTGAGAAGTGATTTTCATTTTTGGAAAGCTGAGGGTATGTATCGTCGGTGATACTGCAATATGTCGTATGTCGAAAAGAGGTAATTTTTCAGGAGAGAAAGAAAAATGTTTTTATCGACCAATTTTAAATTTGAAATTGCTATTTTTTGTCTACTATGTATTTTTCTATTAGGGTATTAGTACTTAACTCGATTTTTTTGTTCAATGGAATATTAAGCAAAATGCCGTTACATACGACATATTGCATTGAAAATGGAAATATTTATGTCACATACGACAATTTTGTAATCCATTATACATCTCACAAAAATAATTTTTAACAGTTCTATTCTTTTTATTTACGTAATGAAAAACTAAACAAAAAATTCTAAACAAATATGTAATCTTAAAATAAACAGGAAAGAATAAAATATATTAATTTTTGATATGTGAACAAACTTGGTCAGACTTGCAGCTGTGCTTTAAATTGTCATAAAATCCATGGTAATCTGATTCTATGACAGATTTCAATTCTTGAAGATGTATGAATTTTGTATCCTCAATTTGGCGAGGAGATAAATATAGAGGTTCGTGAGAGAAAGAAGTTCTAGTACGACATGGTCTACGTGGCAGTTCGAGCCATTCATCCGAAAAATTTATTTTGTATTTTATTAGTCCTTCAGGAAGATACTGCAATGCACAAATGTCTGTAACACAGGGATCACCTTTTTTGCTTCCAGGTCGAATTTGTGAATACATTCCTTTTTTGTATTGCAAAAAATCGTTGAAATGCAGAGACACTACTTTATAAGGGGATGGGTTTTGCCTGGCCGCTCTTATAATTTTATTATAATCGGCGGGAACAGCTATATCATTTCTTCTTCCCAGCTTTCTCTCTATTACACTATGGACTGAATCCACCTCCATCTGGGTATGTCCTACCTCCAGGTACTTTTGTTCAATAATAATATTTTTTTCCATGGCTATCTCCAGCAAACCATTTGACAAATTCACATTTCTGTTTTGGTAGGTACAACCGTCGCTCCATAGGATTATTACCTTCGGGCTCTGCCTTTCTATCTCTTCATTAAGAAACTTTACTAAAATGGAAACAAAAACATCGCTGTCTAAACCTCCATTTCCCTCGTGCCATAAATAACAAGACACATCTTTGTTATTAAGATTAAAAAATGTTTGGTTGTGAACCTTCAGTTTTTGTTTATAGTACATGGCGGAGGCTTGGGTAAAAGGACAAAGAAGAACAGCTTGTAAGTCCATAGTGTAGACATACTTTGAGTTTCCTGCCTCTGATGAGATAGCTTCTTGTTTGTCTTGCTCTTTTTCTGACCGTGCCTGTTCTTTCTTGGCAACGTGACTATCGTAATCTGCTTGACTTAAATTTCCCTTTTTAAACTTCACGCATGTGTTGCACTGGTCCTTACGAGGTGTATAAATTTCTTGTCTTAAAAGTTTTATAGAAAAGTCTCCAAGAACAAGATCTTAGGTTTTGACGTTCACAATAGTTAATAAACTCACGATGCAAATGTCTGTAACTATTCCAAGTGGGTTCCAAATAAAGTTTCCTAGTGGATGCTCGACAGTAGTGCGATTCAACTTTAGGCAAGCTGTCTAAGAATTGATTAACATTTTTTGTGCATTCGGAATCCTGAGGTGGCTCTACTAAAGCCGGTTCAATACCTAGCTCCATATTTGGTAAACATTTGTTTAAAACCCATTCTCTTACACATCTTTCTCCAATACCTAAAGTGGCTAAAAACATTTTCTTGCATACGTGATATTTTTTGGTAGACTCTGGATTATCTTTAGTTATTAAATAATATTTAAACCCTGTTTTCTTTCGAGACTCTTCTTCTGCAGTGTTTCGTCTTCTGTGTTTGGGCTGAGAGTGCAGTACTTACATAAATTTTTTTACCTTCCCAAGAACTAATTTCCCAAAAAGATTGAAATATTTGATTACGCATTTCATTTGTAATTTGCAAACATTCAAATTTTTGTTGTGGTCCCTTAGAGTCATTTTTGTGTCCCCCACATGACGGCTTTACTTTGCGCTGAACTCTACAGACTGTTTGCTGGTACTTGCCTCCAGTATTTTTCTGAAATCCCATGTATGCATGGCCTTTAAGTCTCGCTTGCGAATTTTTTGCTCGTTTCCATTGCGATGGATCTCTTTGCCCTTTACTCTTACGTTTTTTTGTTCTTCCATCCGGTGACCGACGATCTTCTTGGTTTCCACCTCCTTGGTTTTCAACGTTTTCGTTTCCTAAACTATTTTCTGAGTCAGTATCTGTTGGCAGATACTCGCTGCCACTTTCCTGAAATGGATCTGGTTCTGAATGTCTTTCAGTATCTGAAGTTGCATCATGGACCTCTTCTTTATCTGCTACAACTTCTTCCTGATAGTCAATTATTGGTACAATACCACTATCAGAATCTGTGTTTTGTTCCAAATAATATAACTTTTCATCAGTTTTGGAATGCGATGTTTCTTTTGGGATTTCTGCCACTTCTAGGACTGTTAAAATTGGATTATCTACCAATTCTGCATTTCCTAATAGATCTTGAACTGACACTTGAACCATGCTCTCTGTTCTTTGAGGATCTGATGCATCGTTCAATTGGGTCGCAAAATTGTTAATGTTATCGTCTTTGGGCACTTGGTGAGAGGCTACTGCACTAGATGCTGAATTTCGAGCTAGTTCCACCAACAGTCGCGCTCTGTTTGACATTATGGATTCACTGAAAATAAAAAAAAACAAAGATGCAATATGTTGTATGTCAATACTTAACAAACAGAAATAATACTAAATAAAAGCTAAATTTGGAATGTAAAATATCGTATGTCACACAGTGTTCAAAAAAATCGATTAATTACTACAATAAATCATATCATTAAAGAGAAAAGGAATAAATAACCTACGTGAATTTTACTTGCCGTTTTGATATAATATATTTATTCAGAAAAAATTAAGGTTATACAAAATAATATTGTTGTTTTTTTTGTTAATTATGGTATTTCTTGACTAAAAACTACAAACACTATAACGTTTTTGTAGTTTAAATTAAGAAAATAACAACAAACTCACCATGTAAACTCAAAAAACTATCACAAAACTCACATTTAGTTGTTACTGACACGTTACTGCTTGCAGCTAACCTAAAATGTATAATAATTTAAGTGACATACGGCGTATCGAAATATCCAATTGTGTAGCGTTACGACATAGACGGAGAGCATGATTCTGACATACGGCATATTGAAGTATCCAGTTTTGTCAAGAAAAACATACGACATATTTGTATGTGTAAACAATCAGGGTACCTGTTCAAATTTCATATACAACATTTTGCAGGGGCATAGAGGACTGTATTTTGGTTACAATGGATATATAAACAAAAAATTGCAATTTTTGTGACATACGACATATTGCAGTATCACCAACGGTATGCTGCTGGTGGGTTCTGTACGAGCACCGAGGCGCTGGTAGAGAAGCAGTGAGGCGTTAAGAGATAGCTGGTGGAGCAGAGGGGGATATGAACGATAATTTACTGTGTTGAAACAGTCATTGTAAAAAAAAGGTAGGATTGTAACGATTTGTCGTTTAGGTAAGCTGTAGAAATGTCTAGCAGAAAGTCGCGGAGAGGCAGGGCAGAGAGTACAAAGGAGGTGCAGGAGGACCTTGAGTCTTTAGTTAGAAATTTGGCAATATTAGTGACAGAGTTAAAGAGTACGGTAGAGCAACTAGTTGAGAAGGTGGCAATGTCCGACACACGATATGAGGGCCTGATGTCTGGAATAGAGACAGTGCCGGAGACTGTTTGTACTTCTAAAGGAATAGATGATTGTTCGACTGTAATTAAAGATAGATCCTATATAATGAACTAGAAAGAGTTAGGGGGTGGTAATGTCACATTTTCAAACTATGGGCAAATGCACCCAATGCTATTTTTAAAGAAAATTGAATACCTTTTTAGCGATGCAGGTGTTCCTGAGCATGCGCAGTTGGGTTTAGCTGTTGGTTGCTTAAGAGTTTCGGCGGCCCATTGGGCTAGCGTTAAGGAGGATTGTTTTGCCGACTATGTTTCATTTCGTCTAGCGTTTAAAAATAGATTCTGGAGCATTGAAAAACAACGAGAGTTGTATATGACCTTGGTCTACGGTACGCACTCGTATGGCAGTCGAGCAGATTATTTCTTGAATCTGGTGGCGCAAGCAAAGTTTCTTGATAATAAAATTCCGATGCAGAATGTAATTGGAATGTTGGTAAAACATTTTGATATGGAAGTTCAGCGGGGCATGATTATATATACGGTAGAGGAATATCTGAGACATATTGATGAATTGTCTACTGTGGGCGGTTCGAATAGGAACATGAATAATGCGCAGGGTTATAGTAATCGATCTGAAAATAATCGAACAAATTCCGAGCGAGAGATATCAAGAGATACGCGGCCGACCGCTAAGGGAAATAATGAGAGACATACCGTACGTTCACTGGTTTGCATGGGGGATCCAGACATCGATCTTTTAAGCGACCCGGAGGATATAGTGCAGGATCATGAAACAGTTTCGCCGACCATATCGATACATAATAATGGTACGTTGGTAGAAGTATTGATCGACAGCGGCTCAGATATATACGCAATCTCGGAGAAATTCTATTCAGAGTTAAGCAATCTCGGGAAATTTCCAATTTTACCGGTCATACGAGGAGTGATCTCTGTAGCAATAGGCGGTAAAACGCAGAAGACAAAGTCGCAAATCTTGATTCCAGTTCAATTAGAAGGAATAGATATGGATGTGAACTGTTTGGTTATTCCACAACTCAATTTCAATTTGATATTTGGATCAAATTGGTTATCCAAGCATCAAGCACGTTTGGATTATCAATATTCACTGCTGAAGCTGATGATAGAAGGGGTTTCCGTAAATACGAAGCTGTCATTCCGGATTGATCCGCAGAAAATATCTATAAACCTCTGCGAGAAAAATGATTATGTATTTGATGTAGTCGAAAATAAATCTAGCAGGGTTACGCCACTGGTAGAGTACAGCGTTGATGACGGTGATTCCCGCAGCAAAGGCTACAGTGCGGAGGATATTCAGGCAGCAGCAGCGAAAACTATATACTTTGAGTGGGAGTGCTAATGCTTCACTTTTAAGTATTTTGGAAAAATATAGGAATACATTCTCTGATACACCGGGATGCGTCGTCAATTATTTTCATCAAATTGAGCTCGTGGATGAAAATGAATTTAAATTTGTGGCTTATCCTGTTCCTATGGTTCATCGGGATGAACTTAGAAGGCGGATTGGTGAAATGTTAGCGGCCGGTGTTATTCAAAAGGAAAGAACTTCCTACATTTCGCCGTTAGTTTGCGTGAAGAAAAGGGATGGGAATATTCGCGTGTGTTTGGACGCTCGGGGGCTGAACACAAAGATGAAGAAGGATTTCGTGAATCCTCCCAATCGAATTAATGGCCAATTTTAAACAGGGGCAAATTATAAGCACAATAGACTTGACGCAAGCATATTGGCAAATTCCAGTATTGCCGGATCATACCAAATATCTTGGGTTTGTGTTCGAGGGTGAAACATATAGTTTTTGTCGATTGCCATTTGGGTTATCTACTTCCATGGTAAGTCTTATTCGATGCTTAAATAAGAAATTGGAGGGCTGTAATGATTTCGCGCAGTCATATGTTGATGATTTATTAATTTACTGGGAGAACATAGCGGATCATTTAAGGCATTTGAAGACGATTTTTCAGAGATTTAGTGATGCCGTAATTACAATTAAACTAAGAAAATGTCCGTTTATTAGCGAAAAGGTACATTTTCTAGGTCATGTGATCACCTCAAGGGGAATCGAAATAGACGAGGGGCGTGTCAAAAATATTTCTGATTTTCCTGTTCCACGAAATACAAGAGAGCTGCGAGGGTTCTTGGGTCTGGTCAATTATGAACATCGATTCTGCGCCGGGTATGCCGAATTGACCGTGCCATTGTTGAAGTTGCTGAAGAAAGGAGAAAAATGGCGCTGGGGAAGCGATGAAATGGAGAGTTTTAGGGCTAATAAGTCGGCCTTCCTAAAGTCCATGATACGTGTTCATCCTGATTTTAAGCGCACTTTTTATATTCAATGCGATGGTTCCGCATATGCCGTGGGGAGCAGTCATTACCAGATTAACGATACGGGGGAGAAACAATATGTTTGCTTCATGAGTTCCCTTTTGAAAGGAAGTCAATTAAATTACACCGTAACGGAAAAGGAAGCTTGGCGGGTTGTCTCTTGTTTACGTTTGTGGCGCACGATGGTTCTAGCACTTTGTCGCGGCATCCTTTAAAGGGTGTTCCAGGTTCTAACGGAAATGCGCAAATTTCGTTAATGAGGTTGAGTGGCGATTTTGCGGAACTTAAGAAACATTTTAAAACTTTGAGGCCTGATCAGTTGGATGATGAATGGATTAGGGAAAATATCAAGTTCTTAGAACTTATCACTCGCTATGTTAGGGTATTCTCAGGACGCGAATTTAAAATTTACGAATGGTACGTGCTGCACGAAGGACTTTTATTCAAGAGGGGCGATAGCCGCAATAAGGGCTATAAGCTCTGCGTACCTGAGGCTCAGGTCAAAGAGCTTATCTTAGCGCATCACCAGTCTATGGGGCATTTTGGTAAGGCAAAAACATATGCTTATATGAGACATAGTTTTTATTGGCCTCGCATGCAACGGCATGTTAGGCAGGTGGTCGCGTCATGCGACTTGTGCCAGAAGGCCAAACCTTCGCCAATATCCAAGGCGGAATTGCATCCCATTTTGGTGGACGAACATGGAAAAATGGTTTGTATAGATCTGATAGGGCCGTTACCTGTAGGACGTGGGGGTGTGACGCAACTCTTCGTTCTTGTCGATGCTTTCACTAAATTCGTCAAGTTATACGCCTTGCGTCGGGCTACTGCGAAAACGTTGCTCAAACGCTTATTCGATGACTACATTCCGTCAGTACAGAAACCTGCGTCCATTTTGTTCGATAATGGAACTCAGTTCACGAGTCATATTTGGAGAAAGCAGTTAGAGGTGGCGGGTATACAACTTAAGTTTATCTCTTGTTATTTTCCCCAGGGTAATCCAACGGAACGTTATAATCGTGAGATCGGACGTATGTTGAGAACCTATTGCTACGATGGGCATTCCGCATGGCCAAACAAACTAGCGGATATCGAAAGCTGTCTCAGTCGAGCAGTTAACCTAAGCACAGGTTTTGCACCCATATATTTACAGTTTGGACAGATCGACACGATTCCCGCACGGAAGTTTGTGGTTTTTGCTGAGCGCTCGATGTAAACTGTACGACATTGAAGGAGGATACAGGTGTGGCGTATGAAAAATTGAAGAGGGAGGCTGCAAAAAGGGTAAAGAGGGCTAAAGTGATGAAACCTGTTACTTTTGACCCGGGCGATAAGGTTCTAGTTAAAACGCATCCTCATTCGTCCGCCGAAGCTAAACTAATTTCTAAATTCTTTTTACTGTATGATGGACCGTATACTGTGTTACAACAAGCGGGACCCAACTCCTATGTCATTGGTCATCTTGATGGTAAGATTCATTCTAAGGAAAATGTGATGAACCTCAAAGCTTATAAGCAGCCTAGCGATGTTGTACTGGAGTAATGTTCCTGGTATTGCCTTGCACCCTCTGCTCTGTTTCGAGACTTAAATCTATGTTACCTCGACTTAAGTGGGGGGTTGTGTGGTGGTTCAGTGAGGTGCGCGGCAACTCGGCAACAGTGGACGAAATTGTGGTAGATCGAGCGAGGGGGCAGTTGCCCTTCGCCGCCGAGAGAGGCATACAGGTGACGTGACCATCTTCCGGATTTAAGGATTACCGGGTTCCATGTTTTTTTAGTTAGTGAATTATTTTGTGCCTTACTACCATTAAAGTTTGTTAGCCATATCGCCGTCGTTATTACTGAAACCCACGAAAAACCCTGAGTAATATTGTGTAAGCTCGGATCCACTTCAGTGCGAGCCGCGGTCTTGTGTGCTTGCAAACTTGCTCGACTGGATAGTCTACTGACTCATGAATCAGAGGGTTGCTGTACGATTCCTCGTGACTATAATGTAACCGTGCCTGTTGTTTGATGGGTAGAAGGAGTGTTGAGGTTTCTATGAAGGGTCTCGTTATAGACATTCCATGGTGCTTTGGTGACAGTACGCAAGGTTCTGTTCTGCAAAACCTGCAGACTACGAATATGCATTTTTGCGAGAAAACACCATGCTGCACATGCATAAGTGGTCTAATAACCATCTTGCATTGCCGAACTTTCTTGATCGAATTTAATTTCGGGGTTCTAAATAACATGGGATAAAGTTGCAGTGTTTTTTAGTACAGGAAGATGACCATACATGAAGAATGTTTTTTCGCATAAGACAATTAAATCAAAGCTTAAAAGACAAAAGCGTCCCCAAAAGGAAATGGAAAAAGATACTATATTGAATTTAATAATTTGTAACAGGTCATCTTCAAATTACCCACAGTGTATAATACCTTGCCAGAGACATTAATTTAGTGTATTTTGTGTTTTATGAAATTTAAATAAAAATATATGTTTGAATACAAGCTTTTATTGATGCGTACTAAGCTTAATGTACCAAAAAGAATAAAATAAGTTTTGCTCAGTATAAGTGGAGAATTTCAGTTTAATCGGTAAGTAATAGAAGTAATACTGTATCTACGGTTTCTAGATATTGCCTCCGGCAGCCTGGCACCACACCTGACATACATCGTTATGATCTTCAAGGCAGGCACCTCCAGTCATACTGACCACCATGGAAGCCGATCCAATGCAATGTATCTCGGTATTTGGTAGTCAATGCAACGTTTCACTAAGACTGCAGAGCCGCCGTCCAGTTAATCTATCAGCTTAGATAACATCATAATTCGGGAAAGTTAGACGATCTCCGGCATTAAGCAATGTTTCCTGAGCAGAGCCACATCTATACTTTCATCCAAAAGAACTTGATGAAATTTCCGTTTTTTGGGAATATCCCGTTGACCTAAACAATTCCAGATTTTGATGATTGCAGTGTGCCTACGACTATACCTAGCCATTTATCGGAAGAATCGTCTGCAACGTCTATGTAGCGCTTATCAGGGGACTAACTATTTGCTTTCAGGACCCAAGCGCAGTTGTCAGGTCCACGTTTTGAGCAGTCGAAGGTGAGCTCGAGGCATCAGGGGCAGTTAAAATGTCATTTGCAGCATATGTCTGTGATTTTACACGCCCTTGCGCGATGACCTGTAGATTGCTCCTTGGAGTGAATTTACAGGTTGGCCGGATGTCCTCTCCACAGTTCGCACATTTGCGCACCTGTTGTCCTGCTTGAGGGCACAGATGTGTCATGCTGTCTTGAGCATAGTGCAATACGATTGCGCTTCTCCATTCTTCTAGCAGCAGCGATACTGCCCATTGAGTTGAGAGTTCTTTTGAACCCCAACTGTGATAGAGAGCCCCAGAAGTTCGCATTCATTGAACACTTGCTGCGGCTACTCTGTTTTAGGCATGGGCACGCTGTCGTTGCGCTTCAAGCAAATTATGTGAAGGGACTGTTCGAGCTCATCTTTGATTTCCTGCTGTGTGCTTGACTCTGGAATCCCTCTGATAACAGCGTGGATGTTGCTCTTGGACGGTGCAGGAAATGTATGTTGAGGAAAATTTTTCTCTCTGAAAAGATTAATTATCCTCTGGTAATCGTCTTCGCTTATGGGTACAATGCTTATCCCAGCATCAACAACTGCTCCACGATCAATCTTAATGCTAAGGCTGATAAAAGTGTAATCGATAGTGCGCCTTTTTGTCGCATATCGCAGCACTACAGGTGCAACACGCCCCTGACGAGGCGATTGTGCCTGCGTGAAGAGGGTAGTGTTAGATAAGGGAGACGTAGTGCTGATGCTAGCCAAGGAAGCAATACTGCTTGTGTGACGTAGAAATGCGACCTGCATTTAAGCTATGTGCTTGCATTTGTGAATGCTGTGTCTGGCTGGCTGCATCAGTAGAAGAAACAGATGCAGGCGGTGTTAAGTCCATTGAAGGGGGTAAGACTATACTATAGCGCATATCGCAAATATTTTATTTCTTATTTCAAAAAGAATGATTAAGGCGGCGACTGACTGAAGCCGGGCGTTGTAACGTAACACAAGAATTCGCTAGTGAATCGCTAAAGTGAGCGCCGAACAGAACCGCTCACGTCGAGCAAATCGTGCTCCCTTTGATGGTTACATTACAAGTCAGTACAGGTGGCGACTCATCTTTGAGCACAGCCTCGGCAGTCTTCTTATTTTATTAGTTGGGACAGAGCTCTGAACACCCGTTATTATTGATGTGGTCCCAGGAGAAAACTTTATTTTTTATTGATTTGTATCGTACTAAAAGTAAAACATGATGCGTGGCAACAGCTAGCTGCACAAACAATCTAAACATGCTGCTATACTAAGTGACAAAAAAATGTAAACACCTACGTAAGTTTATCCGATTTTAATCATTTTTGGCATTTATGTTCAGTATCCCCTACTAGTAAATATTCAGCGTGATTTGTCAACTGACTCCAGAAGCTGGTTCAATAATGTGTTGAGGATCCACGATTTCTTATACACTCATTGACACGCCTGGGCATCGTGCTGATAAGGTGGTCTATATCCTGTTGGGGTATCTTATTCCCGTCTACTGCAACTTCGTGAATAAGAGCTGCTAAAGTCTGTGGAGGGTGCTGCAAATTCAAGAGCCTGCGACCTATCATGTTCAATTGGAGATAGGTCAGGCGACCATGGTGGCCAAGGTACACGGTTGATGCGATGTTGATCCATGAAGGCTAACGATGCTCTGCCAACGGGCGGTCTGGCATTGTCTTGCTGAAAAAACGCGTTTTGGATTGTGTTTAGGTATGGAATAAGTTGACAATCCACTAATTCCTGAATATAGCGTCAGGCTGTCATATTGCCTCTGATGGAAATTAGTAGTGATTTGATATCATAAGCTACAGCACCCCATACTCCCACGGTGTGGTAAATGTGATGCTCCCAGTCAAATTGTGGGTCACGTCTTTTACCACGTCGCCTTCTCATTCTTGTCCGACCATCGTGCATCCCAAGATAGAAGCGGGATCCGTCACTAAAGACCACCTGATTCCATTCCCTGTCGCTCAGAATTCTTTCTCACACCAGAGCTAACGGTTACGCCGATGTTCAGCTGTGAGAGGTAGCACTCAATGTAGGCGATAAGAAAAAAGGCCAAACTGTCGTATTCGGCGATATATCGTACGCATACCAACCACCGTTCCATGCTCTTCAAACCACTGATTAGCGATATCTCGAGCACTACTGAATCTGTCTCTTAGAGCCAGAAGTCTCGATCTTCCTGAGTCCATGCTCGTTCACACTGCAGTATAGTTGGTCCTCCTAGAAACTTCTCTTATCGATAGACCGGCTTCTCGCAACCAGACAATTCGACCACTATCAAAGTCATTTAACTGGGACAACCGGCGAATTCTACGCACTCTAGCCATTTTGAGCAATCACAAAAAGGCTCCTCAATAAGCTACACGAAATTTAACATTTAAGGGACACCGTAAATGTACGAAAACTGAATGCTTCTTTATCACCAAATAATACACGCAGTCACCACACAAACTTGACAGAAAAACCTGACCACTTTATCATTTGTTGTTCATGGTAAGATAAATCGATATTTGAAAAATTCTTGAATTCTAATAAACATACGTAGGTGTTTACCTGTTTTGTCACTCAGTATATTTAAAAAATTTTCTCAATGTTATCTTTGTTACGTAGCCCTGAACAAACCTGCTGTAAACTGTTGCCAAAATTGAATGCCAGCTGCTTCAACTTGGAAGAAAATGACACGTTTACTGTCTCGCTTACACTTTGTAAAATAACTCTATCTTACTCAAACTAGAATCTTAAAGTTACGGCCCTACATTCTTCAAAAATCAAAAAATCCAATATAGCGGCCTTAAGAAAAAGGAAAGTTATCATACGTGCTATCTCATTTTTCATAAAGAATTATCGGAATAATGTCACATTTTGACAGCTGTCAAATTAACCGTTTTGGATTTACTAGCAAAAAACAAATTCCGCGATTTTTGTTTTTTGGCTGATATTTTCAAAACCAATTGACAGATCGTAAATCTTAAGCCGGCTGTCGAAGGTACTAAGTCCCTCTAAAACTTTCCTTATGTAACCCTTGCTGTAGGTATAACAGGAGCCAAGATACATGTTTAGAGAAGCGAATATGGACACACTGTATATTTACAAATAGGGAAATTATGGTCACTAAGAAACATTATAAAAGTTTTCTTCTACACCATTGACTTTTTAAATCACCTATTGCATGTTACAATAAGGCATCAGTCCTCATGAGTCACATCTCTTGGGGAATTTTTGTCACACTAACCCTTTTGGTGAAAGAATTGTTTGAATGATTGAGGTAAAATCACTGTTAAACACTTCAACCCGTTTTAATTCCGAAATACGTTGAAACTAGAGAAGTGTGACTTTGAAAACTTTTTGTAGTGGATTAAGATATATGGCATTATTTGAACAATATTCATGTTTTGTCCTAATTCGGTGTCATCAGTGCCGTAGAAATTACAACACCCTCTATCTTCTTAAACGAACTTTTTAGGAGTTATATTTCTTTGTGATTTTAGTGTATACGCTTAATTCTGGGGATATATTGCTTGCCGTTGATTCACAGAGTTTCATCCAATTCACACAAGTAATTTAAGAAAAATACAAAATTAAACTGTATTAGAAGAAATGAACAACCTGTATCTCAAGAACGAAGCCGTGAAGTACATAACTTGCCGTAAATATTTTTTGTTCAGTTGGACAAGATCTATCACATGGTATCTTATAAGGTTAAGTAATCCTTTACATAATAAATAGGTAATTTTAATATAAATTAAAAATCAAAAGGGGCCAATAGTAATAAGTAAACTTTTTAATATACAGTACATATTTTGAATGCACTTTACTAATAATCTTTCAAGTGGAACCGGATTCCGAGATTTAAATAGGTTACTCCACTATTTTCGGCATTTAGCATCATTCACTTTAATTCAGTCCCGAAGAGTTTGTGGTGGATTATGAGATGCTAAATTTTTGTGTTATGATTTAATTGGGAATTGCTTATACGCAATAATGATTTACCTTAAAATATAGTATTCACGACTCTGAACTTCAACAGGCTAACGTGACATGATCAAAGAGTAAATAGTGGAGGCATTAAAGAAAAGCACTGTTTATTCGGAGTGGATTGAATTATCAACTCAAAACAAAACGTGCAGGAAAATATTTTGGGAGACACAAAACAACTTCACTAAGTTCGCCAATTTTGGCCTGAAAAACAAGGTTTAAGTCGCTTGAAAATGAACTAAATTAGAATATATAAATAAATAGAATGAACTAATCTCAAAATACTTTTGAAGGTCTTGATCTCAAAAAGTATACATTTCAACCGAATTTCTAAGTATTAAGATATACTCGCACGGTACCCAGATCAAATTAGTTTAAGCAATTTTTTAAAATAAATTACATTTTTTGCCCAGACAAATCTTTTTCAGGTTTTTTGGATTATTTCGGACAAAAAAGGTTTAATGAAATGAACGGTTTCCATCAATATTCCTCTAGCGCTGACCAAGATGCCGTCACACAAATTCCATTCACTATGCTTCACTATAAGGTATGTCCCAAGAGTTTTAGTACAAAACATTTATCGGGTTTTGTTTAATGAAGAAGTTTATTTAAACACTAACTAGTTATAAATTACAAGTCAATACTTAACTGAACTGTACTATCGACTTAGGTGCAGTAGCTCATTCTGCTCTACCAGGCGCAACTTTCTTCGAATGTCTCTTATGAGGTCCTGTATGGAATTCAGATCAATTTCTCTAAGTTTTTCGTAAATTCGCCGTCATAATTGTTATTCATCCTTGGCTTCCCAGCCGTTATGATCAATCGTCCTAGACAGTAAACCCTAAAAATCCTCTATTGGGCAAGCCTGCGGCAAGTTTGGAGGATTATTGTTTTTGGGAACAAAAGTTATGTTGTGTTGTCGAAGCTAGTTTTGGGTATCTCTTGGGTAATGGCATTATGCTAGGTCCGGCCAAAACATGATATGGTCATTAGCATGATGTTCGTGGACAAACTGAACCAATTTGGAAAGGCATTTTATCTGCAAATTTCGCTTTATGTTTGTATCTAACATTGTCGGGGCATTCCTCTACGTTGTCCATATAGACTCCGTCATTTCCCTTCATTTCAGAATTATTCAAAGTGAAATACTTTTCATCATCTAAAATAGTGATATTTACATTGGAAAAGTGTACCCGCCTCAGTTGGCGACAGCATCTTGGTATACGAAGGAGTTTCGCTTGAGAGTATTTCGGGCACACAAGTCTCTTTCGATATTTAAGACCATTCCTCCTTAATTCCAACGATATCGTACTCTTAGAAGATCTGTATTGACGAGCCAGTCTTCTTGTTGACATTTCAACCTGCTTTCTTATTCTTTTCACTAATCTCTCTGACCTCTGTGCAGTAAATGCACGAGGTCTCCCACTTTTTGGGAGCTTCAGACATGGTGTTCCCTGCTAGCACTCCGCTATTGTTCGATAAATGGTTCCGCGTGAAATGTATTCATTCTGGAATATTCGAAACATTTCAGCTTTGGGTACCCGCCCAACAAACTTGTAGATACTTTTTCTTATTTCTAATTTATACGCCATCTTAAAGCGAACACTTCAAAATAAATAAATGTCAACTGACAGTAAAGTAAGTAAACAAACTGTGGTTTCCAAAGGCGACTTGATATTATTTTGTGTTTGTTAAAATTAAAGCCAATGAATTTTGTGACAAAACTTCTAGGATATGCCTACATTATAGTCGGATTCACACGGCCGAATCCCCAACACAGTCACCGACAGGTCACCGACAACTGTACGAACAAACCTATAAACGACAATGTCTGGAAAGCCCTAAATAAAAATGTAATGTTTGGAGTAAACGCTGTTCACGGTTCAAATAAACCAGCACATAAATTCTTGAGGCCATAAGCCTGCTGATTCGCACTTGGCGGTGTTATAATGTCGCGTCATTCTCACTAAAAACCCATCACAATGGAAGCATTCGTTGTACAACAGGGGAAAACATGCGAAAAAGTGTACTGGAAACACTATAGAAGGCGATTAAGAAAATGGCGTAAAGTAGATTGACTTTATAGCTGCCATACCGTAGCTGCGGGATTAGATACTATTTTCAGGCATGATTTAAAAAAAAAGAATGGGTGAAGTCTGTTCAATTGCGTGAAATTAAATCCGAACTTGACTAGGTGTGCAGTATACCGTGAATCTCTACATCTCAAACTATATAATAATAAGCTTATTCCCGTATTGTACAAACATAACTAGAACATACATATACGTAAATAAACTGCAAATGCCCACAGAATAATTAATTGTTGTGCGTGGGAATGAAGTACTTAGAATTACATACATACACATATAGGTATATGAACATGCGAATTTTGAATCACTGCAACGCAATTCGTCGATTTTTGTTTTCTTAAATTTATTTTTATTTAACGTGTCCCTTGCATCATCAAGTAATATGCTAAATATCCTACTGAAAACATAAGTATGGCATCTTTTACCTATACCTTTTGAGGTGAAAAGTGTGTGCTTGATGTTGTTGATTCTGTTTCTCGTTTGATATAACGGAATGAGGTGATATCTATGTTGAAAATGATAAATCATAATTTTGTACAAAAGTAGTTGCCTAGTATCTAACAACTTTGTTTCAGAATACAACAGATCAGATGGGTATAAAGCGGCTTGTCTAAGATTATTTTTATAAATTGTTTTTGGATAATTTCCAATTTATTCATTTGGTTATTAAGTGCTTCACCCCAACCTAATATTGCATAACCCATATGACATAAATGTCCATTATTTCTTATCCAAATATTTGTTTAGATACTCTAATTCAAACAGTAATGGTCTCAGATTGGTTACTACATGATCAATATGTGTATTCCACATTAAATGTGAGTCTAAATATACACCTAGATATCTTAATTTGCTTGTTCAGTTTATTTGAGTATTGGTTTTATCGTAATCAACCTGTATAGAAAAAATGATGGTAATTTCATTCTAAGATTTTTAAATGACAAGAACAAAGTTTTTCTTAGAAAGTTGATAGTTAGGCGTTTATGTTTGAACCAGTCTGCAATTATTATTAAGTCTCTTTAAACCTTTTCCTTTAGATCGTCCCACGAGTTGTTATCCGAATCAATGACAGCCAAATCGTCTACAAAGCATATGATTGTACCTTCAGATTTTAAGCTAATGTAGAGTTTAATTAATAAGGGCCTAATTCTGTCCCATGTAGGACACCGTAAGTTACCAATTTGCTTGTGCTTAGGTAATTATTTATTTGTAACTAAAATATCCCAGTTTCTACACCCCTACGGTAACTTAGGATCCAAAAATATTTGTCTCCATCGGCCTACATCATTCCGACTACATGTACAGTATCTCAATATAAGCTTATCTACTCTGGAGGTATAATCTATACCTAATCTAGAAATATTTTCATTGCTATTTGAATCATATGTACGAGAGGTATTAGACAATAAGTGTACCTAGCCACAAAACAAATGACATACGATTTATCTGATAAACTTATTTTTCAATATAACCTTACATCATTGCACTTGCGCCATTTCTCCCTTATAAAAAACGTGTCCTCTTGACTCTCAAAAAAGTTTCGTTAGTAACCTAAGGGGATAAAGGTCAGAAAGAGCCAAGTTCGGTCTATAGGGAGGATGGTTTATCTCAACGAAGCTATATTCCTGCACAATTGGTCTAATTTTGCAATATTATGCACGGTCGATTTGTCATGTAGCGGAAACACTTTCCGATTGGAGAAACCGGGACTTCTGGTTAATTGCTTTACGTGAATTTTTCAGCGAGTGCGCATGGACGTCTGCATTTATTTTTGATCCTTTGGCGTACAGGGTGTTTCAAATTCGACGGTCACCACTGGGATCTCGGAAACTGTGAGAGATACGAAGTCGCTTAGAAGTTGGGCAAAGTTGCGTATTCAGGGAATCAACACAATGCTGCCTAGAAGGTTTCGAAATTCAACGTACTTCCGGAGAGGGACGGAAAAAACGAATTTTCCCAAAATCGTTTTAATTTTTTCCTTGCCCAATTTGTAGTGGGATTTCAAAATAAATTGCACATTAACATGCCATTTTTTATCCCCTCAAGATGGCTTGATTGGAATTTCAATGTGGCGTTTCGTCTCTTTTTCTCCAGAACCAACTTTATTTTTCCTTATGGGCGCCTTATCGAATTTATGCACTTGTGAATAGAGTTATTAATTCTGATTTCTAAAATGTGTAATATGACATACACTGACATTTCCAACCTCAATTTTTCCAGAAAAACAAAAGTTCTTAAGTAGACCTTGAAATTTTGTCAGATTTCAAAAATAACGGACAACATTTTGAACATCTATTATGATTTACCTCTGCTTATTCATGATTGTTATTAGGGTAAACCAGGGTGAGATGGTGATAAAAAATTAAAACTCTTTTAAAAGAAAAACTTAAATATATTAAATATTGCGAATAATCGCATTGCATCGAGATACGCATAAAAAACTTATCCTAAATCGAATGACAACAAATTTTGACATTCAACAAAAATAATTTTCATTTAAAAGTAAACGGTGTGACACCATCTCCCCCAACATAATACGGGTTAGATGGTGATGTGGGTAGGGGTCAGTTGGTGATACATCAATTTATGGAAGTCTTATTTTTTGCGAGCCGTTAGACGTCCACAGGGCTCACAAATATTCAAAAATGAGGTGCAGTCGTCGTGTAGCCAACGATTGCATATAATACATTGGATCCAGTCTACACTTTTTTTGGATAACAAATAAGGTTCCTCACAACCGACGCACACTGCTTCATTTTCATCACTGACCTAAAATATTCAAAGCATGTATTTACTAAACATAATAGAAGTTTTGTTTGTTAAGTGGATTCCAGAATATTTCTTACCTCTTCTTCATCATCCAAATGTATTTCTCCTTCAGTTTCGTCAGAACTTTCAGATTCATACCTTCTTCTTTTTAACTGCCTTTCCATTCGCAGTTTCTGGGATTTTTCTTTCCGTTCTTTTGTTTTCTGACCTTGTTCTTTTCTTAGTTTTAAAGACTGGATTGTATCAGTGGTGTTTAAAATGACGGCTATATTTCTTGACCTTTTTGTAATTTTTTTTACGACTTCCATACTAGGGATTGGTGGAATTTGATCAAGCATTTTTCCTGGTGTTATTTGAGAATTGTTGTTTTCAGCGATTTCCCGATTAATTTTTGGCTGCTGAACAAAGCATCCACTTCGTGGTGGAGTTCTTGGAAGATCCCATGTAGAACATCCTGGCTGTGGTGACACGCTTCTTTCTGGTGAAATCACTTCATCTATTTGGGCTGGTGCATTAGAATTCGCAATGTTTCTTGGTTCATTTTCATGAATATCATCGAGTTTTAAAAATGCATAGTCTGGAACGGCATGCGGGTTAAATGGAATAACTCCACAGCTCCGAAATCCTGCTACTCCATTAGGTTGTGTAGCAGATTTTCCCCATGTTTCGTTCAGTAGAGAGCCAAAACATAGCCTATTGATTTTTCTGGTGGGATTCATTCTCATATATATATATATATATATATATTACAAGCGTTGTAATAATGGGACTTCAATGCCTTAAAAAAGGAACGATCCAAAGGTTGTAACAGCCAATGAGTTGTATGGCTTGGTAGGCACAAAACTATAATGTCGTTTGCCTGTGCAAACTCAAGAGTTTCGACTGAGCTACAGTGGGAACTGTACCCGTCTAGGATTAAAATCACTTTTCCTTTAGATTTTCTTGGTAAAGAATGTTTTTTTAGCCATAAATAAAATATGTCATTATTGACGTATGCGGACTTCTGGGACATAAATATTGTGGATCCATTTGGCATCCCATTTTTGTACTCGGGTTTTTCATTTCTCCCTTTAAAAATACACGCTGGTGGAAGAAAAATCCCTTCACCGTTACAACAAGCGATCAATGATATGGTCTCTCCTTTTTCCCCAGAAGTAATATTTACTACAGATTTTGATCCTTTTACAGCCACAACACTGCCGGGTTTACTATTGAGTTGTAAACCCGTTTCGTCAACATTATAACAATTTCCAGGTTTGTCAAGTAAGTCATGTTCTATCAGCAAATCTTGCAATAGGTCAAAGTATTTCATAACTGCTTCCTTATTCATGTTTAGTGAACGAGATTGTGAAACACCTTCGGATTTTCTTATGGTTAATTGAGGATTTCGATGAAAAAATAGATGCAACCAGTCTAGTCCTGTCATGCAAGTTTGTCTATTGAAATTGTGTTTTATATGAAGCTGTTCCGCTAGTTTATATGCCATTATTCTGACTTCGTTTCTGGTCGGAGTAAACCCGTGACGCTGAAGTTTCGTAATATGTGACACCATCTTTTTTTCATTTTCAATTCCCAGAACAGAAGGCCCTAGACCTTTTTTTTCCAAACAATTACTAGAAATCCTTCTTTTCAGGGTCGACCAAGGAACACCATACGTTTTTGACGCCTTATAAATGGACATCTGCTGATTGTGTACTGCTTGAGCCGCATTTTTAAGATCTTCTTCCTCCCATTTCCCTCTTGAATGATTATTTTTAGGTTTGTATATTGTAGGCATCTTTTTCTGCAAAGATAAGACCAAATCAAAATATAATATATACTCACCATCTCCCCCAACAAGACCTCTCACCATCTATCCTATTTACAAGGGCGAGATGGTGAATAGTTTTATGGCAGAACGGAACGTTGCTGGAATTCATTTTTTAGGTTAGGATGTTCGTTTAACTTTGTTTAACGAAGTACTAAGCGTTAAAACTCCCAAAAGCACCCTCTAATAAAATGACCCGGTCCGCAAGTCACATACGAAAAAAAAATACCCCATTATAAAATACATCTTGTCATTTACTCACCAAAATTAACTTTTATGCGGACAGCATTGCACACGTGGAACTTACACTAATTGAAATAATAGGCCGAGCGTACATGTGGCGCCAGCTCTTAAACGATACGAGAATTAAAGCCATTCACCGTCTAACCCAGTATCGCCAACTATCCCGGGTTTACCCTATTATTACAGTGAATGAAATTTTCATTTTGTCTTCAGGTTTCATCATACCTTTATATTTGCTTATAATTTTCAGCCAACGACAAATTCATGGCTAACTCAGTAAATAGTTACAATACTGACTTTAGGACTGAAAAAAAGTTGGTACTGCAAGTCGAAAGAAGAAATACCAAATTGAAGATTTGACTACGCCATTTTGTAGAGGAGAACAGTATGTTTACTTACATATTGTACAAACGTAACTAAAACATGTACGTATACGTAAATAAACTACAAATACCCACAGAAGAATGAATTCTTGTGCGTGGGAATGGATGAATAAGTAACACTTTTGAAATCCCGTCTCAAATAAAGTCAGGAAAAAAGTGATTTTGGGATAAATCTGGTATGCGAAACAAATAACTATCTGATAATTTCAAGGCCTTCCTATGGAACTCTGCTTTTCGAGAAATAACTAAGGTATGTCAATTTATGACGTATTATACATTTTTGGAATCAGAATTAAAAACATTAGTGTTGTATATTCAATGAGAAGGATGCTTCTGATGTACCAAAATTGTATGTCGAAGTTTCCAAATGGCTTTTGAAATTCCCAACCTGTGCAATTTTTACTGAGATGGCTTGGGTTCAAATTGTCGTGCAAGACGGTTATTACACTGAGTCCGATGTATTCAATGCCGGGGAGAGAGAGAAAGAAAAAAAATTTCCCATGGTTATCTTCAAGAACCACGGCTTCAACTTTTTGCATCATTTGTTGCTGTTTTTAGGTTTTCCACTTCTGGGATCGTCTTCTACGGATTCATGCCCTCATCGGAACTGTTTCGACCAAAATTTTATTGTTTATTGTCATGGTGCATCATCTCCATAGAGCCGTTTTACAGACAAGAGAATTACTTCGAAAATTATGATCATAATTATGCCGAAAATTTGCATGGTAAAAATATTGAAGATTTTCTCTACAACCTGTATGACACAGGCAAACAAAATTTAATAACCTTAACGGGTATGACGTCCAATATAATCGGAAAGATAACAGATGTTGTTGATTTAAATTTATTTTTGAAATCGAGATCTTGGTTAATATTATAAAACTTCTCAATGCTTGGACTATCGCATCCAGCGCCTGACGCCGTAAATTTCTGTTTTTGTAATTGGGTGACTTCACCTTATACAGGTTTGGCCATTTTTGGTACTCCTCCAATAATAGTGTAACTTCTTCCCGATTCCACGATATTAACCCTTAACCGGTCACATGAAATTTTGGTGCACTACCGGTCATGTGCAGTCTGTGGGACTGCTGTTTTTTGTTGCCAGAAAAATGATTTGTTTTCAGATGTAGGAACTTGGTTTTGTAGAAGAAACAGCCTTAGAATGTGTAGAATGTATATTTGGAGAAATAATCAGTAGATCCACAGCAAATAAAACTCAGGAAATTGAAAAATATGCACTTTTTCAAAGTAACGTAAAATTAAACTCATAAAAGGCATACACTTATATTTTTTTACAGCAATCGTGAGAAAAGATAGCAAATAATACATTTCTGCAACTATATCGAATTCAAATATAAAAACAAACGTCTGAGCAGGCCTCAAATGTCGGCACTGTAGACACACTGGCTGCTTACAGTGCACAACAAGGGAACTTGGTCATCCTGTGTGTTGTTTTATGACACAATGAACATGCCCTGCGTTTCTGTAAGACCATCTCTTCAGTTTCCACACTCACATCCTCCTCAGGCTTACCAAGTATGCGCGATATCATGAAGCGCAGTTCACGGGGTAAGCGGGAATTTCGCAATCGCCTCTCCATGTGTTCTTGCAGCAATTTTGCTGCCAAAATTTTTGCAAACGCAGACTTTTCCCGAATGATTTCATTATCTCTGTAGCACTGATGCAAAATGTAAGAATTAACCACAGATATATCCAGAATGCAGAAAAAAATTACTAACGGCCATCGTCGTGTGCGCAGGCTGCACGAGCTCTTTGAACACTTTTCGTCCAAAGAGTCGACCCCTCCTTTGTTATTATTGTAATACGTGATGATTTCCGGCTTTCCAGTTTCGGGATCAGTATACATTTTTTCGTGCATTGATGATATAAGGATAGTAGCCTTGCTTTTCTTTCCCGCGTAAGAAACCATCGTACTTTCTTCGCGAAACCCGTAAAGGGCAGATCCAACTTCTCTTGTTTTGCGTGGCTGAAATTCAGGCGGAATCCCCCTCTTATTTTTTTTCATTGTCCCAACGTACGTAAGCCCATTCTTCAACAAAACATCCAGAAGTTCAATAGATGAAAACCAATTATCTGCTGTTATATTTCTATTTGTGCCAAACAATGGCTGTATGAGCCGTATGACAGATTGCGTTGGCTTTGAAAATGTCTTATATTCTGGAGCAAGCCCTGTTTCGTCAGAATCTTTGCCACAGTATACATATGCATTATAAAGATAACTGTTCCTAGCATCTGTAAGGGCCATAATTTTTGTTCCGTATTTGCATGGTTTCATTGGCATATACATCTTGAAACGAACCGCACCCCTGAAGCTTACCAACATTTCGTCGACTGTCGCTGATTGTCCCATTCCATAGAGGTTTTGGCAATTCTTTATGAATGCGTTGAAGATTTGGGAAATAGGTGCCAAGGGATCTTGTTTTTTTCTCTCTCCTCTGTCGTATGGATTATCAAATCTCAGTGCCACGAGAAGTACAGCAAAGCGTTTTGCACTCATCACAGCCCTAAATATATCACGGCCTGTTCCGTCGGTGGCAAAAATGAGTTCTAGGTTCTCATGATTGGATTTGAAAACAGCTGTAAAAATCAAAAGCCCCAAAAACGCCTTCAATTCAATCAAATCTATATCATTCAAATGACTTGTCTTTTCTTTGTATTTTTCTCTCATTTTGCCAATTTTGTCATTTGTCCAGGTTACGATTTGCAGCAACATTTCCTCAGTGACAAGCAATTCCCAAACAGACGACGGATTGCATTTGCTCCCAAGTGACTGCGCTTTTCCTTTTAGAACCGGTACCTTCGTGACGATATTACGTTTCCTAGTTCGCGACGATGGCTTGACTTCGGATGCACACCATCTGTACCGATTCTTCCCATAGAAATATTTCTTCTCACATTCCTTCTCTTCTTATAGTATTGCCTCCTGATGTGTCACTTGCCCGATTATTATCAGACTCCGAGTCGGATGATTCACTTTCAGACATTTCGCTATCAGTATCGTGCTCCGATAAAATGTACTCATCTTCTGCAACATCTTCAACATCACTGTCTTCTTCGTCTACTTCACGAAACCACTTCAGAACAGTTTCTTCGAAGTTGCGGTCACCATATCGTACTCTTTTCGATGGTTGAGCCATGACGATGCCTATCGCGTAAAGTCACACTAACAGTCAGGTGCCGTCTGTTAAAGGAGAAGGATTAGATGAAGGTACAGCCGAAAGCTACATACCGTTTTAAAAATATACAGCTGTTTATGTATCAATCAGTCTCAGAGACTGCACGCGACCGGTTAAGGGTTAATAAACAATAACAATGAATGCTTCTTCGTACGACTCGAACAGAACCACACCCACAAATGTTAAGTGAGGTTATGTTGTTGGGTTGTTGACGTTGACATTTGATAATGACATGCACGGAAATAACCATCTGCGCCGATTCTCGCGCATATTCTATAGAACGGGTTTTATATTTTTACCATGAAAATTTTCATAAGAATTCTTTTACGTGTAATACGACAGCAAAAAATTTGGGCATAATTATTATGACCATAATTTTCGGAGTAATTCTCTTGTGTGTAAAACGGCTCATAGACAACAACCATTCTATAAAATTTGTTTTCGGCTGATGACCTTATCCTGTCAGAAATTCTATGACACTGCGATATTCTAATTCTAGTTACTCATTTTTCCTCACAATTCACTTTAAATTTTGCGAGTCCGGTTAGAATACATGCCACTATTTGCCATATTGTGCTTGTACGTTTCAGTTGTATTTCTTCAAGGCTAGGTATATTTCTTTCTAGTGTTCCTCGGATATGGCTATTCTGTGATATAAATATAACGGCGGCTATATGACAAAAATGGAAAAAAGGGCAGTAAAGCTCCGTGTTATTATTCCATCCCAGCAACCGATCGATCTTTCACTGTTTTCTTCTACTCGTCCTTTTACTGAAATTGATTGACACAGGTGTTTTAGATCATTGGTTTCAGCAACAGCGATGCAGCTGTTCTGCCGAAAATTGAGTGGAAACGTCCATCCTAGACTGGACTTGGAAATGGCAATGTTGTAAGCTTTTCACCTGTGAGAAATAATACGTGTAATATCGAATTAATTTGATGAATACGTTCATTGAATCTATGGGCGCATGATGCTGAAAGTGAATAGTGGAAATAATTTTTAATCATAAAGGTACAGGGTCGACAACAGTGAAAAGGTTCCTAGTGTATAATATACAAATATGTCTTTTCATCGATTTTACTGGCACTACTTCTATATCTTTTTCTCACCCCGAAAATGTTCTCGTTATGTATGAGTATATTACAATTATATATTTTATAGTTATTTGCCCCTTGCTTGGGTCTTGTATGAAACTATCGAATGGTTCTGATTCTGACAGAAACCAATCGCAAAGCAACACCCCCATTATGCAAAAATTCTTAGTATTTGCATCAGGTATATATACTACGATGACGCTGAGCGGATGGCCCACACCACTCCCATACATGGTGAATGCCATCTGTCATCCATGGAGGAATGACACCACGATTGTTTTAAAGTTACTAGCCTAAGTACTGCATCCATATTTCGCTAGAATGGTTTGAGAGTTGCAGGCTTGTGATATACTATATAGGCTACTTTTGGACAAGATGTGACGGTGATAATATGTTCGAGAATAAAGATTGCATCTGGATGCTTCTGCTAACTGGTCACTTTTATGGAAAGATACACGTTTTGAAAAAAGGTCAGTGGCATCGCAATACTTTTGCTTCAAAGCCCCTTGACCTTTAATAATGTGTGGATGCACCCTGATGTGCTACGCATTCTCCAACGCGCCTAGGCATGCTTCTGATCAGGTGGTCAATGTCCTCCTATGGTATCTCATTCCAGGCAACCACCAACTCCTCTCGAAGTGCTTCTAGAGTCTGAGGAGGACGTTGCAAATTGAGCAATCTCCTACCCATCATATCCCACACGTGCTCAATTGGGGCTAAGTCGGGAGATCTTGGTGGCCATGGTAACAATGTGACATCATTATGTTGAAAGAAGTCTATTGTGACTCTTACAACATGTGGTTGGGCATTATCTTGTTGGAAAGTTGGATCTGCCAGGGAGTCAAGATAGAGTAAAAGATGGGGTTCTAGAACTTCGTGGATATAACGCTGCGCGTTCATGTTACCTCTGATGAAGATTAAAGGTGACCTGGAACCATAAGCTATAGCACCCCAAACCATAACTCCAACAGTGTGATGAACATGTCTTTCAACAAAAAACTGTGGATTCCTCCTTTCACCACGTCACCTTCTAACCCTGGCACGACCATCGTGCATGCCTAAACAAAATCGAGACTCGTCACTAAAGACAATACTGTTCCATTCCTGATCCCCGAGTGACCGTTGTCTGCACCACTCAAGGCGATTACGTCGGTGTTCTCGAGTTAAAGGGAGGACCCAGTGTGACAGGTGTGAAGACAAGCCAAAACTTCTTATTCGTCGGTAAACACTTCGCATGCCAATAGGTCTTCCGTGTTCTGCAAACCATTCATTTGCAATGGACCTGGTAGTGGAGAAACGGTCCCTTAAGGCCAATAATCTTAGGCGGCGATCTTCAGGGTCTGTTGTTCTACGGCGGCGTCCTGTACCCCTTGCTCTTTGCGTACGGCCTTCTCGAAGCCATGCCAGACAACACCTAACCACAGTGTCTACACTTCTTTGCACTCTAACTGCAATTGCCCGAAAAGAAAGTCCAGCTTCCCGAAGTCCCACTATACGGCCCCTATCAAACTCACTAAGTTGACGAAATCGTACAGGTCTCCGTACTCTAGGCATCGTTTTCGATCGTAAAGGATGTCAAGAACCAAAATCCGCCAACGTTGATTCTTTACTGCGGCATGAAATATTCATTTTTAGAGCGTTAGTGAATTAAAAAAAAGCAGTATAAAAACCGGAATGTCCAACTGATAAGGCTGAACATTTTTTCACTTGTTATTTACAGTAAGATAAATACATTAGGGTAGGGTTCGGATCTCGATTAAATCTTTACATGTTATTTCGATACCAAGGACCTAAAAGCTCTGGTGGCAGAAAGATTAAAAACGAAAAAATAAATCCAGATCAGTTTTGAAATAAATTGAGAGGTAAAAAACGGGGCTGGGGATTGTAAGGTGGTGGGGAGGGTCTCACACATTTCCGTTGGTCTGCCTATCTGTCTGTCCACTAATATTATATCTGCCTATAACTTGAGAGGTACAGATCGGATTTTGATGAAAGGTTTATACAATGTTACTACAACGTCAAGGACGCAAAAGCTTTATAGTTTTAGAAAATTGCTCCAGTAGCGTTGGGGAAAAAGGGTAAAAAAAACAAAAATAAAAGTCGATCAAACTTCGTTATTTGACGTTTTGGACGATCCTGACCATTTTAGGAAAAATTTTTGTAGTGGCTAAAAATTGGAGCTTAAGGGTTGCAGAGGGTGGGGGAGGGTATATTTCAATTTTTTGATAGATATCCCTGTACATTTACCCTTAAAACATAGAAATCGGGTGTCGATACGTGCGACGTGGTCCCCCGATGAACAAGCGTCGTTGTCGGCGGTCACTTTCGCACTGCTGTGGGCTGTGTGCACTGTGCATGGTGAGAGCCGATATCGTTATTTACGCGGGAGTGGTCATGGCAATGATCATGTGCGCCTGCAGCAGTTCCTCTTAGCAGGAGGAAGGTCATTTAATTTTTTATTGTACATGTTCGTAACTAGTTGTTTTCTCAGACGGGCTAACTGGTGCCAAACATAATCCTTTACAAACTGATGACAGTGTAGCGTGGGATGTACAGAGTCAACTTACTTGACGCTATATATACTTTCTCATTGAGAATGATAAAACAGCTTAGGGCGAATTTCTTACAATCAGTATTTATTGTGGTCCGTAACTCCGTACTTAGTTCACGTTTCCATCAGTGTCAGTCGATCTCTCAATAACCTTATACATTAAAAATTACTGCCTAACACGGTCAACAAATATCATATTCCATGATAAATACTGATAGATCAGTAGTATTCATGCAACAAAAAATACGAATCATTAAGCTTTCCGTTACATTATTTCTGACAGCGATATCAAAATTTGATGTGGATGAGAGTTTCATGAGCGCTTAAGTCAACAGTGATAATTTGAGAGTACTGGAAATGATGACAGGTGGCTCATTTCTGTTTTGATTTTCACGTGTGTAATATGTAAGATATTGTGTATTTTTGATATTTGGACTTTATCCTACTCTGTAACTGGCTTTGTAGCTGTTGGGTAGAGTATAAACAAATAAATAAATAAATAAATAAGTAAAGCTAATCCCAAAATGTCAAAACCTTGTTAATTTTTTTTTGGGAATATTCTTGTTATCATCACTCCAAATCGGTCAAACATGTTTAGAATCATAGAACCATGAAACGTCCAGTTATCACAAAACCAGCAGAACTAGAATAGAAGACAACCTTGCCTCATTGCATATATCACAAAAGTCAGGACAGTTCAATTCATTTAGAACACTGTCTATTTCTTGCATTCATTTTTAAGTAGGAACCAAATCTTATGTCTATAGGGTGTTTGGAAGGTAGATACAAAGTCTTGGGGAGGTGATAGGGCAGACCATTTAGAATCTTTTAAGCCAAAAATACTTTAGTTCAAAGTCTTATTCGAGTTATTCGAGAGTTTTATTTAAAAAAGCCTTTAGTTCCTGTTATCACTGAAAGAAAATCAGGCTATATGAAATAGTTTATAAATACCTGACAGTGCGGTTTTTTCTCCGAAAGTAGAGGAAAAAATAAATTGACTGCAAACAAATAATAAATACATGTTTTCCTATTTTTGTCATAGTGTTTGCGTGCATGTTAAAACTAAATTCCACACATTCTTGCTTCATTGCTTTCCAAACAAGTCAATAGTAATTCATGAATTTCAGTTCAAAAACCCTGAATCAATTAGTTTGTAAAATGGCCGCTTTCACTAACGAAGAATACGCAGGTATCGTTTGCATGTAGGGCAGAGCAGATGGCAATGGACTAGAAGCACGACGGTTGTACCAAGAGCGTTTTCCTGGGAAAATATTTACCTAATGTCAGAGTGTTTTACAATACTTACCGACGTCTTTACGAGACTGGAAGTGTAACATGTAATGAACCTGGTGTTAATCCAGATCGATATCCTCATGAAGCCGAAGATCTAATCCTCCAAGCGTTTGAAGATGATCCCGCTACAAGTACTAGGAAAATTGCTGCTGATCTTGATTTGTCGCCATGGAAGGTTTTTAGTATCATGCACCGTGAACGAAAATATATTTTTCATGGTATCGCCGTACAACGACTTGAAGATGGTAATCCCATAGTGACATTGAGAATTAATAGTTCCTGGAAAGCATTCTATGGACGGCCAAATCTAATTTTTCAAAGGAGGGCATTACAAATTTTCACAATTTGCATCAATGGGCTGATAAGCAGGAAAATCTACATTGGAAAAAACAGATGTCTTTCTAGCACAAATTTTCCGTTAATGTATGGACCTCCGTCATGAGACAAAGATTAATCGGTCCTGATTTCTTGCCTGAAAGATTAAACGGCGACAGTTATCTACACTTTTAGCAAAATGATCTTCCCGAATTACTTGTAGGAGTAAAAATTCCAGATGACATGCAAATTGTTTTCCAACACGACGGATGTCCAGCTCATTTCCGTTTAGACGTAAGACAATATTTGGACAATACTTTTCCAAATAGCTGGATAGGCAGAGGTGGACCAATTCCGTGGCCTGCTAGATCCCCGGACTTGACACCATTGGATTTCTAGGTCTGGGGGCGGGCTAAACAGTTAGTTTACGTGTAAGAGAGAGAAGAAATGGTATCAAGAGACCATTTAATAAGAAAAATTCGAGAAGCTTTTAATTTATTGCAGCAAGACAAGTTATTAAATACAACAACTACCGAAGTAAGACTTAGAGATCGAGCATGTATTAGAAACAATGGTTCTCACTTTGAACACCAATAAAGCATGTTTCAATAGTTTATTTTGTTTCGTTGACTAATTTATGATTTTTTGAAAATCCGAACATCTCGAAAACCGTAAGACTCTGTAATGAGGTATGATTGTATTAAAAAACTCTAAATAGTCTACCCTATACCCTCCCCAAGGCTTTGTATCGACCTTCCACACACCCTGTATATTATATTTTAATCAATGCGGTTTTATAACTTGCAGTTATTTTAATTAAACTTTCCCAGCTTTTGCAACAGCGCTGAATAAGGAAAAAATAACCTCACGAAATAAGTTTTCCTTTATTCTCCGTACATAACGAAGCTTCGGATAATGCGGAAGGAACAACGGGTTGCCTCGTTACTGAGCAAGCTCAGATTACCAAAGATCATAACGAAGCAGCAAAATATACGATCACCAAACACACTCTAGTGAATCTTCACAGAACAATATTTAATTACCTTGGAATTAACTGGAGACGTCCACTGGCAGAAAAATACTGCCGGACTTTTGAGGTACATACTATCCATGAAACCAGCATTAAACATTTCCTGCACCATCAAAGACTTGTTAGTTCTCCATGACAGCACATGCAGCTGGTGTAACGAAACATATAGTATAGATTTGTCAACCCGTGACTATTATCAGTTTGTGCCCATTAAAGATGCACTTGGAGGATTGCGATTCGACCAGGATCAAGATGTTGGTGTGCAAGTGGTTGGAAACTCAACCTCAAATTTTCCACGAGCAAAGAATTTGCAAGTTACAAAACATATGTAGGACCTGAAAATGATAAATATTATTTTTGTTTTGTTTTATTAAATCAATGAATATATAAAACGGATTCCGGATAAAACTTGTATCATCCTCGTAACCGATACTCAAAAATATTCCGTCTAGCTCTAGACCACCATATTGTGTGCTACTTTATCGCAGAAGCTCTTGGTGAGCCTGTTATGAGAAAATAACGAATCCCAAACGCTAATCCATTGTGTACCGGCAAATCCCTTTAGCCACAGTACATTATAAAACAAACAACGGCGTCAGTTCTTTACCGTGGTAAGCTCATCAGTCTTTCGAATGATGCGCCTATCTACCCGCAAACTGACGTCTACTTAGGAAAAGTTACCAACGGGAGAAGCACAGTTAACTCGCTCAGAATGAAGGTAGGGGCCTCCGGGAGATAGCAGGAAATAAGTTTTGTGGGAACTTAGCCTACAGCTTATAGTAAATAAGGCTGGAATAGCTATGTGTCGTAAGCATTTTTGTTTTTTATATTTGTAACGTAATTTTTCTTCTCCTGGCGACAGGAGAGCAAAAAATTATAGAATTAATGTGTAATGTTTTTTGGATGGAGACAAATCTTAAACATAACTCATTTCCATCAGTATGTCTATCTTTCTGTCTATCGTCTATGCGGTAATAATTGGCTCTCAACCTCAAAAGCACTGATTGGATCCGTTAAGTGGATTTGTTTGTAGATTAATAAATATTGTTATTATTAACCCTTGAAGCTTATCCTCACCGAATCATCAATCAATCTTTCACTTTGAAAAAGGTGATCAAAAAGTCATTTCTTTTCGTTCAATATGCGTGATTTTATTGACAAGCAAGTATAGTGTGGCCATGATGTAAGTTGCTACTATGCTTAGGACGAAAAACGAATGGTGGCACAGTTATTGTCAAAAAAAAACGGTGTAAATACAATATACTTCCAACGAGACTAGTTTGCTTTCGGAATTGTACATAAGACTTTTTATACTTACAACCGCAGCAATTTAAATAGCACTGTTCTGCACGAAAGTCCTATCCACCAAACAAATACGTTATTTCGATAAGTTCTGCGTATTTAACCCTTACACCGACCTTTAAATTACCGTATCACGTAACGTAGTCCAGAGAGTATGAACGACACGCTTTAAGCAGGTGTAAGAATGTACCTGTGCGATATTTATCTTTCTATAGCATAATCGGGGACAATATTGCCAAGTCTACGACTTCTCTTAGTCTAGGGAAGTATGTACAATCTGGCAACACCGCATGGGGGGTATCTGGGAATGTACCTCATCTACGAAGTCTCAACAACCTAGGGCTTCAAATGTCGTTGCGATCCTGTGTAAACCATCCGTTTCTCTTATATTTGTGGTGAGGTGGCACTGAAAGCTCAGCGAAAGTCCACTTGTAAAAAATCCTACGAGTTGTATTTCTGATTCAAAGTTGCCGATCAAGACAGAACTTGGACTCCCACAACATGCTGCAGCACTTGCTCAAGAACCTTAGCAGGATGGCTACGGGGTACTCACACTTCTATGGAACCTGGAGTGCCAATGATTTGACGGGAATCTAAGAATCATGTTGATGATTTTTATTTTTGCTTAACAAAAATTCTGGGATTTTCTAGTAGAAGCAAGCATAAAATAGTGCATCCTAATATCCCCTCAGCCAGTAGACCCGTACCTTATGACCCCTCTAGCATACCTGTTCCTTAGCGTCCAAAGAAATATGATGAACCAGATAATTCTGACACAGAGAAGCCAGAAGCCGGTCCAAGTTTTAAAGAGGAAGTCATTTTCGAATGTAGTAGCAGCAACCAGCCACATTTTATATCTCAGGAAGAAAAGCACAACTACTTGGATCTCGTTTGCATCAATGGAACCTTTTACAATCAGGTGTGAACATTTCCACGTTTCGGAACAGGCAGTCTATGATGGCCGTATTTTTCTCGATGGAAAATTACTCAGTTTACTGTCATGACATTCCAGGTTTACTGAATGAACTTGGCATGTCCTATGTACCTACAGACTGGCGGCTATTATTGACTCTTCCAACACAGGTCTAACAGCAGTTTTGTTGTTCAATGGAAACGAACGGCCATCAGTACCCGTTGGTCAGGCTGTAAATATGAACAAAAGATACTAGAACATGCGCATATTACTCTACAGCATAAAATACGAAGATCGTAAGTAGAATATCTGTGCCGATCTCAAAGTTATTGCATTGCTCATGGGACTGTGGAGTGGCATCAGAAAATATTGTCTTTTTATGTGAATGGGACAGCATACCCAGAAACCTACATTATTTAGTTGAACTGAACATTGACCGTTACATGAGAATGTTGTACCCGCCCAGAAAAGCGTCCTTAATGAACCCTTAGTAGATCAGCAGAAAGTTTATTTACCTGTTCTGCACACAAAACTACGGCTTATAAAAATTTTCGTGAAAGCCTTAGATAGAGAAGGTAATGCATTTCTTTACTTGAGAAGGAAATTCCCGCGTATGAGTGAAGCAAAGCTTAAAGAAGGAATTTTCTTTGGATCTCAAAAACGAGAACCCTTTAAGAACCAAAATTTTAAAACAAAACTTTCGGGAAAGGAAAGAAGGGCATGGGATGCCTTAAAAAATGTATGTAGCAACTTCCTAGGCAAGAAAAAGTCGGACAACTACAGAGATCTAGTTGAAGAACTTATCCAGTCTTATAAGTCCTTAAGTTGCAATATGACACTTAAGTTGCAATTTATTCACTCCCAGACAATTTAGGTACAGTTTCAGACGAGTACACGGCGAAAGATTTCACCAGCGAATTGGTCAGATGGCGAAGCGCTATAGTGGAAAATGGGCCCCAAACATGCTGCCAGACTACTGCTGGACCCTTAACGTGAAACCGCTCCTGGCGAATACAAGCGAAGAAAGACAAACATCATATCAATTTTTTCTGTTCTAGTAATCACCAAGCGGTGGCGAAAACTAAAAATCATTGGCCAAGTTAGTTTCTATCTTTAGATAATCAGACGGTCATTGCAAGTGTTGTAAATTGATCGACCAGTGATGAAGCATGGGGTGAACTCACTAAGTAAAAATGACCAACCATCTGATGGAGGGGAAAATCCGCAACTGACCTCCGATAATTTTCAAACTAAAAAATTCAGTTCTTCTCTCATCTTTGATTTGTACGGTTGTAACAGTTGCTTCGATTTTACCTTAGTTAGATTCTGTTAATAAGTGTTGCGTTGGTGAATTTGTATCAAGTTGTGTTCTCATCATGCAAGCACTTTCAGTTACTTCTGGCAAAAGCTAACATAAGACAGAGTTAACTAAGAATTCTATGCATTAGCTTGATTAATTAGCATTGTTTAGGTTGAGATTCTTGAGTTTAATTTTTGTTGTAAATTAGTTGTCACCGTTCCTTTTAACTTAGTCGTAATTCACTCCTCCAGTGATCCTTTCCCCAGCCTATTAGTTTTACAAAGTTAACTGTTCTTTGTCATTGATACTTCACTCTTTACGAGTGTATAGATATTTTTAGTCTGGACTTCACTTATTAATAAAAATTAGTCTCCTCTAAGTTGAGTTTCATTAAGTTCATTAACTGAAGCTAACTAAGTTCGACGGTTCCGAAAGTATTCTTTAGTACGTTTACCACGTTCTCTGGATTACTTGGAGAACCGAAGAGGCAACGATCTGCGCAAAGTGAGTGTTTCAATGAGTCATGATCATATTACTTTATGTCAGGTTCTACACTAGTCTACCTCCTATAGGAAGACAAGTAAAAGGTAACAGAACTGGAAATTCGAGGGGTCTCGGACCAGTCCAGAAAAAAGTATCGGACTGGAGATCCAATCTATAAACTCAAGGCACGACATTGAGAGGTCTAGGAGTCTCGGATGAAGATCCTGTTACAGCGTTGACACATGGCCTCATGTTAAGCATCTTATTTGGAATCGCTTCTCATGCCAAATTTGACGTAATCATTGTCAAAGGCTAATCATGAGTCTGGCGGGATATTTAAACTATTCTTAATTGTCCATGTTGTTCTATTCTATAGAAATGGAGCACTATAATCACAATATGTCAAGATAGTGGCAGTGAATTTCGGGATTTACAAGTCGCGTTTGGCTATGTACTTTATAAACACTCTGTACACTGAGTATGGGCATGATGGAAAATTCCCACTCCAAACGTGAAAATATTATTATAGATGAGATATGCCTTTATTTTTGACCCAAGTGTACTTAAAGTTCCGTATTTTAGCCGCACAGCAGGCGGAAAGCCAGCTTTGTATCTACTCGTATTCATATGGCACAAAGAGCGAAAGGTTGCTGTCGGAAGACATAATGCGATATTTTACAACACACAAGAAGAAACAAGAAACAATGGATTTTACCGCGTGTATGCATGCAATCTTTCACTTGACATGTTCTCTTTCATCATTCATTCGGAGCTAGCAGGCAGTCCTTTATAGATTCAGTAGGATGAGAAGGCACAGTGTAGTCATACAAAGTGCATAGCAAGAAAAATACTCGAACTGATGAATGATCTCGCTGGAAGCGTAGTCAAACTAGTAAGAATATTAAACGTATTTCAGCGCGCATACTCCCAATACCCACTTAACAAAAACTACAATGTGGATGAAAATTTAGATTTACACTCTTGAAAGGCTGATATTTAACCCAACGAAAAGTTCCGAATCCTGCGATGATCAGGGAATGAAAACATTCTGAAAAACATATTGATTTTCGGTTTTCTTGTTTCGGTCTTTAGAATATTATGTTATATGACTAGCCCAACAATTTAGCGCAGTACTGGAAAAACACCCAAAGTTCAGGACTCATAAGTCAGGAGATCTCTTCTGACGTAGTGGTTGCTTCACCATTGGTGGATAAAATAGATCTTTGGGCTCGGAGTACCACGGCAAGTGGCTATAACCGGCCGGGTGGTTGTGGTTAGATGTCGCCTTCAATACTCGAGGTCTTCAGGCCATTATACCACCATGTGCTGTTGTGGGTGAGTTCAAGTTCATGTGTTTTGTTTCATCTCCATCTCCGTTTCCTCAGCTTACACCCGTATCCGGATGTATGGGCTTGTGTGTCCTAGTTTTGAGGTTGCATATGTGCATTCATTTCGTGCCTGATGGAGACAACAAGCAGAAATACATATCGCTCTGGTTACTTGTCCTTTTCTTTCTGCTCCAGTCCACTTGTCTTCTTTTTTCGTAATTGTCCATTCTTTTTTTTCTATTTGTTATATACCTTCCTCCGCATTATCTTTTCCCTTTATTTATACGGAGTGATTCATGACAAGATTGTATTTCTTTAAATCGCACCCCCTGTATATGATTGCATATTTGAATTCCTTTGTCAATTCTAGGTATCAAATTTGATACATAAAACCAATAACTTAGCCACAATAAAGAATATGCATGTAAATCAGATATCGCTTAATTATTTTTATTGACAGTCCTCAAAATCATGCATATTCCCTATTGACTATTTTTTCGAAAAGTGTAGGTTAGAAAACAGTTGAGTATCATTTCCGTTATAAAACATAGCAAACTGTAACTTTTAAGTGTGATCGACTATGAAAGGTACTAGCTTAGGCCCGACGGCCAAAGTCCATTTCCTTTTACTTTCGGAGAATCTGTAACGATAATTTGAAAAACATCAATCAATAGTCACTTAATTTTCTTAAATGGAACTAACTGCTTTTTTCATATCACCCAATGTGAAACTTGATCATCTTTCTAATGATATCATATTGCTAGTATCTCTAACAACTCCAGATTTGCCAGTTATTTTACTCTCTCTCACACTCTATTAGGTAGCCGCACGTATGAGGTAAAGTCGGGAAGTGTACATTACTCCGAAAATCAACTAAGACTGAAACCAATACACAGAATTTAGAGGAAAGGAACCAAATTTGAGACAAGCGCCTAATTTGAGACAGTGGTGTAACTTTGTGTCTGTGTAGCACCATCTTCTAGTAATACCAAAAAGTTGTGAACTAAGACGCAATAGTATTCTTCATATGTTTACAGTTTATTTTTGCACATGGTTTGCTGTGACATCACAACTTGTTAAAGAGAGAGTTAAAAATATTTTTAATAGTGTCAGAAAAGTGATTACTTAAATTAAGGTAAGTTATTTAGAACAATTGTCTGGTACAAATTTAGTAATTTATTATTGACTTTCTTTTACAATATTGTGATTTTATTATATATATAACCTAAATATGCATGTGTAAACTTTTTAATGAAAAATTCCTAATTTGAGATACCCAAGTTTTCCTAATTTGAGACTATCTCAAATTAGGGCCCTGTATCAAGATGCAGATGCGTGGAAACACAAGAGTAAGGAGATGGATTATTTGAAAGCCTCAAAAGGATTCGGATAGACACCTTCGCCCTCCAATTCAACTTCAGAATGCAGCGGAAGCCTTAAGCTGGATGATTCATCTTCAGACGAAAGCAACATGAAAGCGATGTCGAATATTTACTTTGTACGGGTCGATTTTCCGAAGATAAGAAGGGTGAAAAATGGGCAAAATACAGACATTGTAGTAGATGGGCACGTAAACATTGTGAAGAGATTACCAACAAAATGTTCATTTGCACTTTCTGCAAAAGAAAGGGATTTTTTGAATAGTGTCTCAAATTAGAGAACCAGGTGTAAATTCACAAAAATATTTACTTTTTTAAAATATACTTTTTGTCTGTAAAAAAATACATTTGATATTATTTTTTTACTTTAGAGTATGCTAGGAGCATCAAATCGCTAGTTTATTTAAAAATATACGCTTGTTTAAAACAACAAGTACGTTATTTTTCCTTTTCAAAAAAAGTGTCACAAATTTGGTTCATTTCCTCTAATATTTTGACCGTACTAGTCGAAAATCCACACTCCTGGATTCTAGAGAAAGATCTTGAATAAAGTAGGAGAATTAAAAAGAACGAATTTTCTATATCCAACCTCATCAGGAGCTGAAGGAGATCGATTTTCAGAACAGATTTAATTTTTGCGGTGAGATGGAACAAACACTAAATGTAGATTTTTTGGATCAGATTATATTCACAAATCACTATACATTTCATCAAAATTGGTTTGTCAACCGGCATAATTTTCACTATTGCTCGGATGAAAAACCCCACTTCTTCCAGGAACACAGTGAAGGTAAATGGTCTGGGCAGGTATATTTGGCTCCAGTGTCCCATTCTTCTTTGATGGAGTTCTAAACTCTGCCAGATACATACATTTCCAACGTACCCAGCTATTCGAACTCCTTCAGAATGTGCCGCTTTCCCAAATTATGAAAAATTGAAGCATGTATTTTCAACATGATGGAGCACCTCCACACCGAGCTCATGCCGCAAGAGCATGGCTTAATAGCGGCTTTATTTAATCAAAACTGGACCGAGAAGGATGGACCGACGCATTGTCCAGCCTGATATTAATCCATTAGATTTCTTTCTGTTGGGGTATGTAAAAGATAAGGTATACAATGAACAGCCAACTGAGCCAGAAAATATGAAGAATATTCTTCAGATCTATAACTGAAGGAATATTGGGCAGAGTTAAAGATTATTTTCGACGAACAATTTAAACCTGCATTAAACCACGTTGTTTTCGTACTTTGAACATTTGCTGATATTTAGGTGTCTTTTAATGATAAATAATTCAGTTCTTTTCCATAGGCTACAAGCATCGAAAACTGAAAAATATTCCAAATTAACCATCCATCGGTAGAAAGTTAATCAAATTTAATAATGGATGGCATTGAAAAAATGTAGGTAGTTCCATTTGAAAAATGAAGTTACCTTGAATATAATTTTTCCGAATTGTCGTAACTGCGCTCCGAATGTAATGGCCCAAGCTAGTACTTTCCATGGGCAATGGACACATTAAAGTCACAGCCTAGTAAGCTCTAGTTTTTGAAAAATGGCTGTTGGCTTTAGATACCGGGAAATTCAAATATGCAATAATATACACGGGGTTTTATTTACGAATACAACTTTAATATGAATTTTGTATAAATATTGCAATTCAAGCCCGAATATTTTCAAGTTGTAGCGTTTACGGTCGTTCACCATAATTCAGTGATAGAATTTTAAAACATGTGTAAATAGACCCACAATTCTCCGTCCAAGCACTATTAGCTCACCCTGTAGAGCACTTTCTAAGTCGCATTGACTCATTGTTGCATACTCAATCTACTGACCAACAGTAGCCCAAGAATTTGAGAACCGAGAGCCCGTGCTAGATTTAACACTTGCACGAACAACATTTGAATAGGGCTTAGCGATGGCAAATAATAATGTTATTCCAACACTCACCTTCACCACCCCCTCCCGACCCTTAGTTGTGGACAGAACCAATTCAATTGACCTTAAAATTCGTATATATCACATGACCCCCTTTTGTATAGCCGAAAGAGACTCTAGTAGCGCCTCTCTAGGCACTAGAGAGCTTTGGCGCAAATGGCGCATACGTAAAGGTTATCGTTCACATTTAGATTCATTCTCAAATTCTAACGTTTTAAGGAAAGAGAGTGCTTTCGGTTTGTACCCGGTCAATATTGATAATATTTTCTAACGAATTCATTAATTCTGCCAAGGATGGCTAACTTTAAATAAAAAAGCATATACTGGTACCTCAGACTTTTCTGAACTGCTGTTTTTTTAATTAATAACACACTAAGTACTACGCCTTTTTATTTATCGCACGTTCGGCATATATTTGTATAATCTTGGGTATATGAAACCTTATAGAAAATGTGTACAGTATCTTTACAAATATACTAGATGACCGAAAAGTCATTGAAAATGTTATGGATTCGGTGTAAATTAAGTGTATGTAAGAGTTATAGTATTCTGCTAGCTATGTTTTAATTTATTGCTGTGCAGATACTGCATTATAACTTAGGATACTCGCCAAAATGCTGGATACTGTAAAAAAAATCATAGATTTTCGGTATCTATCATGTCATACGAGGGCCACGCTATATATTTTGAGAAAACTTAAAACTATTTTTCGAAACCTAGTTTATTTATGTTTAAGGTTGTAACGGTTTCACCGTCCGATCGTATTTATTAAATCACTTCTCGATTATCATTTCATTAATCCCATCTCTAGCTTTTTACTTGGAAAAATTTCCGCTTGGAGGGCGCTTGATGCGGAGTTCCTGATCTGCGATCTTCCTCGCGCTTCCTTTTCACTTGAGCCGCCGATCGAACAAGAGCTAAGAATTTTGTTCTCTGTAGCACAAGGTCATATAGCACCATGTGCTAGAATTTTGTAGAATGTGTGTCCGTATAGGACAAAATGATTGGGGCCACCCCCTTTCTCTTTCTCTTTCCCTTTCTCTTTCCCTTTCTCTTTCCCTTTCCCTTTTGCCTTAGTCTTTGACTTTGCGTTGCTTGGCCTATCACTTCACCCATGCATGTGCCTTGGCAGCGCCATCGCCTTTAAGTTCAACTTCGCCTTCAACTGGTTTTGAAGCCACTATATGTGAGGTCACCCCTCATAACTGGGACCTCCACTTCAAGCACCTGGCCATCCTGGCTTCAGTCGAGTCAAAATGGACCAGCGAAAGATAAGTTGATAGTTTTATAGCAGCGCCAAAGATGTAAAACTTATTTTGTTCCTTAAAACTGTAAAATTGTAATGTAATGGAAATGTTTTTTTTTTGTTAAATAAAATCTGTTAAATTTTTGTGTTCTGTTTACAGTTGCACTTGTGTTGCAGTTAGTTTTTTTTGGTCTGGTTCTTATGTTGTCACATGACCCGAAAATTTTGATTGAACTTACTCTTGAATTTTAGTTCATTGATTGAACTTAAGCTATATTTTGACTCTGAAAATCTTACTTCAATATTTCATAAATGTCTCTTATATGCTTTAATTCTCTAAAAACATTTTGAATTATTTTGTAGTCTTACAGACTGCTGGCGCCCGACAATTTTTTTGTGGAATTAGAACTGCACTTAGTTAACATCTTTTTTTATTAAAATACCTTCGTGATCATGTTTTCATTGGTTTAGCACTTGTAAATTGTTTTGTTATATGACTTGAATTCCTAATGGAATTTGTTAATTTCTTTTGATTTTCATATTTTGAAAATAGTAATGCACTGTTTTTTTATATTGGATATTGGTTTAAAATATCACTGTAGAAGATATTCTTTTTGGGTTTGGAGTATTGCGAGATAATCTGGCAATTGTTTTGAGAAAGATTATTATTTTTTTAGTACCTCTTATGGTTTAGGCACTTACTTAGTTTTGAAGTTTTTAGTAGTCAGTCGTGCATTTTGGAAGCCATTGTGATTCCTCACTTCATGCTTGGACTACTGCTGAAGCTTTTGGTTTATTATTTTTCTCGTCTTAGGTATGACGATGTTTTATGTTTTGGGTTGTTCATCATATTATGACAGTTTTTTTTAGTGCAACTTCACTGTACCTTTCAGCGAGTTGGTGCTATAACCATCCCTCTTGTTTGGTAGACTTGAGGCTATCCCTTTTTCTTCCAATTCTCTTCTAGCATTTTTGTTTCTACCTTACTTTTGCTACTTGTTATCTGGTCGAATGGTTGAACATTTGTCCTTCCGTGGTAACTTTCAATTTCCTTGTTAAAAAAAATTCTTGAATGCTTCTTCGATTTTTTTCTGGTTAAGTTGGGGCGAGTGTAACGGTTTCACCGTCCGATCGTATTTATTAAATCACTTCTCGATTATCATTTCATTAATCCCATCTCTAGCTTTTTTACTTGGAAAAATTTTCGCTTGGAGGACGCTTGATGCGGAGTTCCTGATCTGCGATCTTCCTCGCGCTTCCTTTTCATTTGAGCCGCCGATCGAACAAGAGCTAAGAATTTTGTTCTCTGTAGCACAAGGTCATATAGCACCATGTGCTAGAATTATAGGACAAAATGATTGGGGCCATCCCCTTTCTCTTTCTCTTTCCCTTTCCCTTTTGCCTTAGTGTTTGACTTTGCGTTGCTTGGCCTATCACTTCACCCATGCATGTGCCTTGGCAGCGCCATCGCCTTTAAGTTCAACTTCGCCTACAACTGGTTTTGAAGCCACTATATGTGAGGTCACCCCTCATAACTGGGACCTCCACTTCAAGCACCTGGCCACCTGGCTTCAGTCGAGTCAAAATGGACCAGCGAAAGATAAGTTGATAGTTTTATAGCAGCGCCAAAGATGTAAAACTTATTTTGTTCCTTAAAACTGTAAAATTGTAATGTAATGGAAATGTTTTTTTTTTGTTAAATAAAATCTGTTAAATTTTTGTGTTCTGTTTGTTCTTCTATCCTCTAGCCATGCCATGGTCGACACACAGCTACACGCCTGTAGATGTCTTCATGCCACCGACTGAGCTACCGGAAGCTAATGGTAACCCCCTTTCTGTGATTGTGCAGAAAAGTTGGAATCTTCATTGCATTCCATCTTTTCTGGACTTTTTGCGGAAAGGAAGCGTTACATAAATTGGCGCCCAACGTGGGGCGAGTTTTTCGATCTGTACATTGGAGCGAGTAGGTTTTCTTATGTTTATTTCCTACTACAGATGCGAACGGACAAGAATTTCCTTTGATAATGGTTAAACTTATTTGCTGTAAGACGCAGCTGAATGTTTACTTTGGACATTGAACATCGTTGATCCTTCAACCTTTTGAAATATTACAATTTGTCCAATACTCATATTTCCGCTCAATCGAAGGGGGCGAGTTTTTCGATCTGTACGTTGGAGCGAGTAGGTTTTCCTATATTTATTTCCTAGTACAGATGCGAACGGAGAAGAATTTCCTTTGATAATGATTAAACTTATTTGCTGTAAGAGGCAGCTGATTGTTTACTTTGGACATTTAACATCGTTGATCCTTCAACCTGTTGAAATATTACAATTTGTCCAATACTCATTTTTCCGCTCAATCGAAGGGGGCGAGTTTTTCGATCTGTACATTGGAGCGAGTAGGTTTTCCTATATTTATTTCCTAGTACAGATGCGAACGGATAAGAATTTCCTTTGATAATTGTTAAGCTAATTTTCTGTAAAAGGCAGTTGAATGTTTACTTTGGACATTTGTCATCGTTGTTCTTTCAACCTTTTGAACCATTACGTCAGTCCACCATTTACAACATTTACAAGTCATAATTATTTTTCTGATTCGAATTTAATGTGTGTACTTCATCTTTTGAATATTTCATTTTTCTGAGTGTACTCAAAATTTAAATTGCGTTCCCGATCAAAATCATGTGACAAATACTGTGTATAATATTTTATAATGTTTTTATGCGTATATTTTCTGAATTTCTTTTACATAATTACGTACCTCTATTTTTGAAGTCTATTACTTTTGAAGTTTTTGATAGTATCCTCTTTTTGAATTCATTATAACTTTCTTCGGGAGCACAGACTTACATTGATTTTTGGTTCACACTTTTGATGTTTGTTCACATATTTTTGAGTGGTTTTGAACTTTGACAGTATTTTGTAGTCTGGATAGTTACATAGATTCGTTGCGATGTATGCCTTTGAGGGTCTTGTACTATCCACAGTTTCTTTAATTGAAAGTGTTTTCTTCATATGTATTTTATTTTCTTCTTGAGACTTGACATATATGCTTTCCGCCTAGTTGCAAATCTGTGCGTATTGATAAACTCTTGAAACCTCTGGCGTATAAGTAAAACTCACTTTTGATATATTAATTTATGTCTCAGTTCAATTCAATCAGTTCAATTTGATTTGAAGTAATTGTCAATTCCTTCTTGAGATTTTTCATATATGCTTTCGGCCTTTGTGCACATTTGTGCGTATTGCTAAGTCTTGAGCTTGGTTGCGACATTGCTTTCATGTTTCGCTATAGATTTTGAATTATCTGGTGATTTTGCTTTTGCATTATTGCATCTGTTTGGATAGTCTGCTCTCATAGTTTTTTTCGACTTCTTATTTCTTTCAATTTCTGTCTTGACTTGAAGTAATCGCCAATTCTTATAGATTCAGTATAGTAATTCTCTTTTCATACTTTACACTGGTAAATTATTATAGTTTTTCTAATCTTGTAATATTTCATATTTGAACTTAACTTTCATTTTACAATGATATGGTTATTCTCAGTGTAGACTTTGAAGTGCGCTGATGATATCAGTGATCTACATGAGAATATTCCATAGACTATAGACATTCTTGTCTAGGGCTTTGGAGTGCACCTATGGTGACCGTAGAAAGTTGTCTTTCTCTCATATTTTTGCTTTAAATCAAAATTCGAATTCTTACCTATCATATTTATTTCTATTTCTTGTTCACTAGATTGTTTTTTTTATAACTCCAATTTTGCACCTACATATATCGTAGACTTTTGCATACAATTTTTGCTTGCGGCATTACTCTCATGTATCATGATTTATTAAAATATCTTGTGATTTTCGTTTCGCTATTTTGCATTTTACATATGCTCACTTCGTTTCTCAATTATTACTCATGAAACTTTTAATATTTTGCTTACTTTTGTATTTTTTGAGAATTCTTCATAAAATCATGCTCATATAGCTTTGGTATTTCCTTTCACTTTATGATTTTAATACTATTAGATTTACAGTTGCATTTGTGTTGCAGTTAGATTTATTTTTGGTCTGGTTCTTATGTTGTCACATGACCCGAAAATTTTGATTGAACTTACTCTTGAATTTTAGTTCATTGATTGAACTTAAGCTATATTTTGACTCTGAAAATCTTACTTCAATATTTCATAAATGTCTCTTATATACTTTAATTCTCTAAAAACATTTTGAATTATTTTGTAGTCTTACAGACTGCTGGCGCCCGACAATTTTTTTGTGGAATCAGAACTGCACTTAGTTAACATCTTTTTTTATTAAAATACCTTCGTGATCATGTTTTCATTGGTTTAGCACTTGTAAATTGTTTTGTTATATGACTTGAATTCCTAATGGAATTTGTTAATTTCTTTTGATTTTCATATTTTGAAAATAGTAATGCACTGTTTTTTTATATTGGATATTGGTTTAAAATATCACTGTAGATGATATTCTTTTTGGGTTTGGAGTATTGCGAGATAATCTGGCAATTGTTTTGAGAAAGATTATTATTATTTTTTTAGTACCTCTTATGGTTTAGGTACTTACTTAGTTTTGAAGTTTTTAGTAGTCAGTCGTCCATTTTGGAAGCCATTGTGATTCCTCACTTCATGCTTGGACTACTGCTGAAGCTTTTGGTTTATTATTTTTCTCGTCTTAGGTATGACGATGTTTTATGTTTTGGGTTGTTCATCATATGATGATAGTTTTTTTTAGTGCAACTTCACTGTACCTTTCAGCGAGTTGGTGCTATAACCATCCCTCTTGTTTGGTAGACTTGAGGCTATCCCTTTTTCTTCCAATTCTCTTCTAACATTTTTGTTTCTACCTTACTTTTGCTACTTGTTATCTGGTCGAATGGTTGAACATTTGTCCTTCCGTGGTAACTTTCAATTTCCTTGTTAAAAAAAAGTTCTTGAATGCTTCTTCGAATTTTTTTCTGGTTAAGTTGGGGCGAGTGTAACGGTTTCACCGTCCGATCGTATTTATTAAATCACTTCTCGATTATCATTTCATTAATCCCATCTCTAGCTTTTTTACTTGGAAAAATTTCCGCTTGGAGGACGCTTGATGCGGAGTTCCTGATCTGCGATCTTCCTCGCGCTTCCTTTTCACTTGAGCCGCCGATCGAACAAGAGCTAAGAATTTTGTTCTCTGTAGCACAAGGTCATATAGCACCATGTGCTAGAATTTTGTAGAATGTGTGTCCGTATAGGACAAAATGATTGGGGCCACCCCCTTTCTCTTTCTCTTTCCCTTTCTCTTTCCCTTTCCCTTTTGCCTTAGTCTTTGACTTTGCGTTGCTTGGCCTATCACTTCACCCATGCATGTGCCTTGGCAGCGCCATCGCCTTTAAGTTCAACTTCGCCTTCAACTGGTTTTGAAGCCACTATATGTGAGGTCACCCCTCATAACTGGGACCTCCACTTCAAGCACCTGGCCATCCTGGCTTCAGTCGAGTCAAAATGGACCAGCGAAAGATAAGTTGATAGTTTTATAGCAGCGCCAAAGATGTAAAACTTATTTTGTTCCTTAAAACTGTAAAATTGTAATGTAATGGAAATGTTTTTTTTTTGTTAAATAAAATCTGTTAAATTTTTGTGTTCTGTTTGTTCTTCTATCCTCTAGCCATGCCATGGTCGACACACAGCTACACGCCTGTAGATGTCTTCATGCCACCGACTGAGCTACCGGAAGCTAATGGTAACCCCCTTTCTGTGATTGTGCAGAAAAGTTGGAATCTTCATTGCATTCCATCTTTTCTGGACTTTTTGCGGAAAGGAAGCGTTACAAGGTAATCTCCTCCAGCATCAATGCACTTCTGACCTTCCACAAATGAAATGCTTCTAGCCAGTCAGTTTTTGCGTTCAACAAACTGATTAATTGCTCGATCGATTTCCTCTTCGGACGAAAATTTTCGACCGCGAAGATATTTTTTCGAATCCTTGAAGAGCAGAACGTCACACATTGCCAAATCTGGCGAATAAGACGGATATTCTAGCATTTTGATGTGGAGTTGGCGTAAAAAGTCTAGAGTTAATTGGGATGTGGCTAGATACATGGTCGTGATGCAGGATTGTACCTCTGCAACAACTATTTTCAATAAAGATGATCGTCTATAGTCGCATATGCGCAGCGAGAATCTTCTTCAATTAGTCGCGGAACTTTAACAATGTTTCTGGTGTCACACTAGAACATGGCCTACTACTACGTTATTCATCAGCCAATGAAGCACGCACTCTCTAAAATTCGGCATACTAGCGAAACACACTGGCCCGAAACGGAGCTTCATTACCAAATACCTGTTGTAACCGTTCGATTCATTGATGTTCAGTTAAACCGACTTTAAGCTCGAGACAACTCCATGATTCCTCTTAAATTTGCTTAATACCACAACGTGCCCCTCGTATACTGTCTTTTGTCATCGAAATATGCTTCTTCTACGTGCTTTTCATACTATGATGACAATATCTCATTTTCGCATTTTTCGCGTTTACTGTGTTCTGGGTTATGACGGTAGTATAGGTTACCGTTGTGCGCTCCGACTAAGAAAAAATGTATTCAAATAATTTGATATCTTTCCTAAAATAAATTCAGGAACTCAAATTACAATTCGTTTATTCACGTCAGTAAACACAATTATGTTTAGAAGAGTCATGTGGTACATGGTAACAATTGAATGACAGTCATAAAAATATCTTATGCCGTCAAAATAAGAGGAAACAGTTAGGTAGTTTTTGCATAACAATAAACAGGTAGGCTTATACCTGGATTAAGTACATTTCTTGTCTACTGGAATAGGTAGATGGAGGCGATGCTGCCAGAAATGGATGTGTGCGATCAATAAACAAACCACAAGACTAAACTGCGGTGTCCAATGATTTTTGTATTGCCTTTTTTATTGCATTACTAGAAAACTCTGTTGGGTGTATGATGGAGTTTACCAGAACTTTACAGCTTATTGTCCGCCTTCTTCTACAAACTTCACCAAATCGAGACGTTGTCAACCTTATCCTCCGATGAAGGCGCGACAAAGTACAGTCTTATGGTTTGGTGACTTCTTCGGTCTGCAAAATCTCGTCGTCACTTTTTTTAAGTTTCCCTAAAAATTTTCGCTTAGCAACCTCCAAATCAATGTAGTTAATGTCAGGTTTTTGATTGAATTTGTCATAAAACTATTCATTTTCTTTGGAATTGCTATCCGAATTGTTAGTTATTTTTATATCAGCTTTTTTTGGTTTCTTTTCAAGATTCTTGCGTTTGAGTCTTTGTTCCATCTTAGCGATAAGCGAGGTTGGACTAAGCTTAGAACGCAAATTTATTTAGATGACATATACAGACCGCTGATTATTGTGGCTCACTACAGCTGTAGCACATCTTCCATGGTATGACCTCTTCTTGCAATAATTTATAAGCTTACCCCAATGTCTTTTGCGATTATAGAGTTGAACTGATCCACTCTATTGTTGACCTCATCATGAATTAAACTCACTGCATTCGTAATTAAACTGGTCGCATATGACCCATTATTGTCCATTATCAGCCTTGATAAAAAAAGGCACTCAAAACAATCACACCAACAACAATTCAACAACACAATATCGACGAACAGTAACAAGGGGAGAAAAATACTAAATGATCACTTGCTGAGTATCAAAATAAGAAACGATTTACATTCTAGATCGCTAATCGAAATCCGACTCTGTTGTTATCAAAAATTTACCTTGGTATGCACCCCCAGCCATCCTTTCCTGTTTTAAAGTAGCGCCGACGACCGTGTAGGCCCAGCCCACCCACGTTTCCTTTTCACCCCCCGTTACCTCAGCAGATGATGCTCGTGATTGTAGGAGCCCCGTTAAGGTACGAGGGATATCTTTTCAGTTTTGCATATAGAAACATAGTAGGCCGCGCGGATCGAACCTCAGTACTGAATCTTAACCTCACTCTTTAGTAAACTTAAATTCAAAGTTTCACAACAATACGTACAGTGTTCTCACTACAGTGAATTTTTATGTGTCACCAAGTCATTAGAAAAATGGAACTCAACCGAGAACATTTTTGCGCCATAACTTATTACAACTTTCAGAGAGAATTATCGCAACAAGAATGCCTTTCTGAGTCACTGTCTGTTTTCGGTAACGAAGCGCCACATCAGTCGACAATTTCCCGTTAGTATGGAGAATTCAAACGTGGATGGGTGAGTCTTAGGCCCGTATCGTCAGTCGTCCCTACAATAAATTGTAGGGCGCATTTATGGCCTCCTTGATTGTCATAGTTTTCTACTTCTCCGTGTCAGCGCTCTATTTTGAGGTTATGTCACAAACATCTATTTGCATCAAATTGTGCTTGCTTTTGAGTTATATCATGTTTTATGAGCCTGAAATTTCCTACAATTTAAAAAGAAAACATATCTTCACGATAGGAGAGCGCTGATGCTGACACGGGACGGGTGCAATCTAGAAATTTTTGAAGGAGAGAAAAGAGTATGTCAATCAAGGAGGCCATAAACGCGCCCTACAATTGTAGGGACGACTGACGATACGGGCCTTAGCGGTTCAATATGCCTTTCAATTATGTTGTCTAGCTCCCACATTGCAGCCTCCACTTTCTCCTGAACATGCTTTACACATTTTAACCATTTTTCTGGTGTGATTCTCTGCAACGCAAGGTTGAACAGCTCTTTCATGTCGGAAAACTTGAATGTTGTGTTGTGTTCAGCAACAAAATTCTTTATATCTGCCCATATGAGCTCAATGGGGTTGAGCTCACAGTGGTAAGGAGGCGAACGAAGTACCATTTTATTGTGCGCTTTTGCCATCTCGTCCACAATATATTTATCATATTTTGCTCTGTGTTGTTTCACAAGATCTAGAAGTTGTAATTTCAACATAAACGTATCAAAAGGAATATTCTTTGCACGTAGCCAGTCATGTATCTCTGATTTCTTAAAAGATGAATTTGGATTTTTTTCTAATTTCCGAGAATGATACGGAGCATTATCCAGGACCACCACAGAATTGTCTTTAAGACGTGGTAAAATGCCTAAAAACCAGTTTTCGAATGCTTCACCATTCATCTCTTCGTGGTAGTCAGTGGTTTTTTTTTTATTCAAAACACCATAGTCCTTCCTTCACGAAGCCATCTACACTCCCGATGTGGCAAATAGTGAGCCTTTTTCCTTTGCCTATAAAGATAAAACTTGTTAAATACGGATGTAGATTATATGTCTTTCACAAGAGTACTGATGCCACGGAGATAGGGACACATTTCAGTATTTTATATACGATGCTATATTGTTTCTCATGATAGCGGGATGCATGCGGTGAGATATATCGGACACTTCAACCAATGCATCATTTAATCTGTTGATGAATCTGGTTAGCTTAAAAAACAAAAAGAAACAGGCAACATCAATTAAACTAAAAAATTATCAAGTGTGACAAACTTAGCGAAAAATTTACAAATCAACGCAATGTCTGACGTTGTTCATTAACGTGTTACATTCCGTGACGGACGAGGTATGTTGTCTCTGCAACGCTCGCATTGCTGTAAAAAATCTTGTCATCGATACCATAAGAATTCCAACGTAGAATACATTAATTTCCAGAGTGAACATCCCGTCATTTTTTCTAGATATCTGATAACGTGTAATGCCTCATTTAAATCAATTTGGCTATGAAAAATTATCTAATAACTATTGTTGGATTTTCTAAAATGGAATGTCTGCATTACCTGTTGAAAGCCCATCTAAAAACGCTCTTCTTGCTGACGTTACTGTTTGGTCCACCCAAACTTTTGATTTTGTATGGCCAGCATTTATCCACGTCTCGTTCAGGAAGTAAATTCTACGGTTTTGGCTCCTGTATGTTTTTATTTTTGTCAAATACTCTCTCCTCCATAGTATAATTTCATCTCTATCCATCAATGAACTGTTTCGGCCTCTCTTCTGCCAATTGATGTTGAGTTCCTTTAATAACCTGTAGAACGTCGTTTTACTAAAATTCGGCAAATCTGAGTCTTGATTCACTATTTTCAAAATCTTATCAATTGTAGGAATTTCATTCTGGAAAAAGAATTCATGAACCTTCCTTCTCATCGCATTTCTGTCAGCATCATCTATTTCTTTAATTTGGCTTTTACGGTTCTGATTCATTTTAGGTTCAGCAAATGCATTCCGTAATTTATATTCTTTGAGTATTCTAAATACCGATGCACGAGAAACTCCAACTTTATTCGCCACCCTCTGCACAACATCGTTGACGCTGAGCTCAGGTTTTTCCTCCGTTTCACATTTGTAAACATTTAAAATAATTTCTTTCACTTCGATGCTCAAATGGTTTTGTCTTGATCGTGTCCTGGGTGGACTCAATGTAGTTCTCCCTTCATCAGCTGTGTCGGTAGAAGACATGGTCAAAAAACACCAGATATAACAGAACTTATAACAGCGATGCACTCGACGCCACGCCACGGCCTGATTACAACTCTGGTTTTTGTAGACATCAACGCGGCGCAACGGCGGGTTTTGTATTGCTACAGTCTAACTAGGTCTTAAAAAATGTTCGAAACTGCATGTTTTCCAACTTCATGGAGTTTTATATTGGAACAACTTCAGGGCATTGTATTTAACAAAAGCATCAATATGAGGGGCAGAAAGTTTAAAAAAGAAAAATAAAAGCTACGAAATGAAACTATTAGTTGAAAAAGCAAGCGCTTCAAACTACAACTTCAAACCGTAAAATGCCTGATCTATAATGAGACCCTCTGCGGGAACATCGATCACGCGCTGATCACCCTTCGAGTTTGCGATGTTGTGGTCTCACTTGGGCTGAATTTTAGTATAGATAGTTCCCGGTGTGCACATAGTACATCCGCGCTTGCTCGCTATGAGCGCTGTGAGCATCCATCCATGAATGAATGACTGAACGACGCGACATTCTCAATCACCATGCTGCAAGCTGTACGTCAGTTCCCCATCATACTTTGTTGGTTACAGAATGGCGAGATAGTCTGTAGAGTACACTATGAGAAGATGTGTGGTTGAGTTGTTGAGTAGCAAGATCGCATCTGGATGTGTATATTGGTCTGCACGTGTATAGACTCAGTGATACTTGCCATGTGAGAAAATAATTACTGAATGTTTTGCCCTTTGAAATGTAACTATTAGCCATGCCAGATGGGTTATTTGTGTTGTGCTTTCTGAAGAGAGGTTATGTCCAAAGTTAGAGAAGCATTACAGGAAATCAGCACCGCACGCGAGTTGTGCTTTTAAGCCAGAAAAATTAGGAATGACGCATCACACACAAAACATTTTCGCACTGCCTCATATCTTGGCACTTATTCGTGTTTTCTACTTGACATCATAAAATACATTTCTATAAAATTTAAATGACTGGAAATAAAAAGTAATGTGAAATGTAATAACTTTTTTACGTTTCATAAATGTTCCTGTATGTACCATATTTTTCTCACCTGTTAATTTTGATATCCTTCACCAACCAGTGATTTTCTTTTCTTAATAAATCTCTTTTTTTGAAATTCAGCAAATTCATATGTCATTTCCAGATTGTATTTAGAAGAAGCGGATGCGCAACTAATTTTAAGCTTTGCATGCAAGTTATATCCATCATCACCCTGTATTTTATATAATATTATAATTATTACCTGGTACTTGTATTTCTTGCTAGCATTGTCGCTACGCTATGGAATCTTATCTCGCGCTTTGAAGTTCACATGTTAACATCCTCTGTATCAGCATATTATATTTCTGCTGCATTGTACTAAATCCATGTGTGAGGAAATCTTGTCACTTCTTGTCTAACCGTCCTGTTTTACGCATCGTCGTGACAAGGTTTCACAAAAGTCCTTTTGAACCGTTAATCAAAATAAAGTTTTTTTTTTAAACAAGTATTTTGGTGGCAGTAATTTAACTGGGGGCTCAACCGGGATCCCTCTGCGTGTCACGAAACGTGAAACGTGCACCTTCGGTGTCCGAATTCGAGGCAATCGAGCAGAGTATCGGCCAGCCGAAATCACCAGCCATAGACACGCGAACTTTCAAGTTCTTAGAGGGATCCACAGCCAGCAACAACAGAGTGAAGGTAGTAAGGACCAGCAGCATTGGGCGTCGGCCCTAAGTTCCAGAACTCCCGAAAACCTTGACAATAGAAGCGGTTCAGCTAGGAGGGTGTGCTGCATCTTTAGCGGCACAACCAGTCTATCGTAGAAACTAGTGAAGCCGAAGAAAGAAGTAAAGGTAGAAGACGAACGTTTTTTCAGCGTTTCCCATGAATCTTTTGTGTGTGGTCGTGTTACTGTAAGTTGTTGAACATTTTTGTTGTTAATCATTGTTTTTTGCATAAACGTTTCCTAGTGGTGATATTTCATCAAACATATCTGGAATAATTATATTTGTCTCGCGAATATTTGTAAATATTTTTGATTTCTTAGATCTTGTAAATTTCTGTGATACTGGTTATTGAAGTTTTGGTACATCCTGAGATTTTTATGCCTCTTTATCATTCCGATAGTGAATCAGATTGCTCTGACTCTGACAGGCACCGAAACCGTTCACGTAAATTAACAATCATGACTTCAGAAATTACAAGTCTAGACTTGTCTCTTGCGAAATATATTGTTCCTGATTATTTTGGCGGTAGTAAAGATCTTTTGGATTTTGTCACGAAGACAGACCAATTTACAGAATTGCTGAAAAAGCCGAATCCAAATTGTGTGTTCAATAAACTGCTTTTTCATAATATTATCGCAAAAATCAAAGGCGATGTTAGAGATTTATTGAATAACAGTTCCTGGGTTACTTGGAAGGATGTCAAAGATATTCTTGTTAATAGATTCTGTGATGAAAGAAATGAATCTTGTTTAGCTTACGAACTTTCTCCCATGCGTCAGAATAACAAAGAATCTTAACAACAGTATTACGATCGAATAAACGAACAATTTAAAAAAATGTTGCAACAGGTAAAATTAAATTCGCCTCCTGAAGTATTTCAGATAAAATTAGAAATGTACTGTGATCAGGCTTTAAAACGCTTCATTTTTGGATTGAAGGATCAGTATGGTAATATTTTTGTGCACTCACATGTGAATAGTTTGCCAGACGCTTTGCGTAAAATTCAAGAAATGGAAAACTTTTGGTATGAGCGTTCTTTGACCAATTTCATGAGAGATAAAGACGAACCCCAACGCAAAGATAGTCAGTTTCCCAAACCAGTACCAAATCAGAGGGGAAATAATTTCAATAATAGCTTCCAAAGTCAGTTTAGGCCACAATTCCAATTGTCACCACCCAGAGTTGGTCCACCCAGACCAAACAATTTAACTCCTCGGCCGCAACTATGTCAGCCACAGTTAATGCCGTGGAAGAGCTCCATAATCAGGAGACTGACGGCTCTGAATTTCCTGATCAATACGATAACTATTTTTCTGAAGCCCCGTACGTTGATCAGCAAGACTTTGATTACTTGGAAAGTGAGGTAGCTACTTTTGAAAATGATAGTGCCCAATACCAGCCTCGGAACCGAATCAGTCGACTTAAATAACATTTACAAGCTTTCGAAGTTCCTCTATATAGTTCTCCCGAAGTTAGGCCTTAAAATATTGGTGGACACGGGAGCTACGTCAAACATTATGAACTCCGACATTGCAGATACCTATTTTTCTGAATTTCAATTTGAACAAAATTTTGAAGTAAAATCGCTAAATAAGATTTCTCATGGTTCAAAAAATGTTCTATACCCAATCCTGAATGAATTTGGCATCAATAAAGTCCTAAGTTTCAAGGTAGTCGATTGGCACCACAAGTTTGATCTGTTGCTAGGGACAAATGATCTTCAGAAATTAGGTGTAAAAATTGACTATACCAATCAAAATGTTCAGTTAAAAAATCGATGTATTTCATTCGTTATCGAAAGGGCTACACCAGTCAAACCGACTCGCCTTGAATATGTCAATCATATTACTATACCAGTCAAAATTGAGAATGGTCCAGTCGTTGTTCCGGAATTTGAAATAAATGGAATCATATTTCCTGATTGCATATCTACGGCTCGCGATTTCCACGTCACCATACCTATTCCTAAAGAACACTCTACCCCGGAAGAGATATGTTGCATAGAGCCCATGGATGTAGATTCTTTGCTTGAATACAATATTAAAAAACCTGATATCCAAGAAAATGATTTCAATATAACTCAATTAATACGTACCGATCATCTATCTCTCACCGGATGAAAAGCAAAAGATCCTCGAACTTTGCTAAAAATATAAAACAATATTTCACTTCGAGGGTACAGACTTGACCTGTACTCATCACGTTAAGCACAAGTTTCGAACAACCGGTGACATACCGATTTATCAGAAACCGTTTAGGTACCCCCCTGTTCTCCAGGAAGAAACTAATATGCAAGTACAAAAAATGATCGATAACAAAATTGTGTGGCCAAGTATTAGTCCTTACTCTTCTCAGGTATGGATCATCCCGAAGCGCTTAGACGCATCCGGTCAGCGTAAATTTCGACTTGTTATCGATTATAGGACATTAAATTTCAGAACCATAGAGGACAAATACCCATTGCCCAGAATTGACGAAATTCTGGACAACCTTGGCAAATGCTCATTTTTTTCGACAATCGACCTCTCTCAGGGATTTCATCAAATTGTGATTGATCCTGAATCTATTGAGAAAACAGCCTTTACGGTAAATAATCAGCACCTGGAATATGTCCGGATGCCTTTTGGCTTGCGAAATGCTCCGGCGACATTTCAGCGCTTAATGGATGACGTTCTTCCTGACCAGTTGTATAAAAGTTGTATTGTCTACATAGACGATATTTTGGTATATTCCAAATCATTATAACAGCACGTTCAACACTTAGGATTCGTATTTAAAAAATTGAAAACCTATAATCTAAAGGTACAGCTAGATAAAACGGAATTTCTCCGCAAAGAGGTACCGTTCTTAGGTCACGTTATCACCGAACAAGGAATAAAACCCAATCCAGACAAAATAAAAGCAATCAAGGAATTTCCTATTCCAAAGAGCACAAAGCAAATTAAAGGGTTCTTAGGTCTCACCGGATTCTGTCGAAAATTTATTATAGATTATTCTCGCATCGCCAAACCAATGACTAGAATGTTGAAGAAGGGAAATATATTCAGGCATTTGAAAAATTAAAAGACTTAGCCAGAAATTTGCCAGTTTTAATTTACCCTGATTTTTCGCAACCTTTTAAACTGACTACCGATAGTAGTAGCGTAGCTATTGGTTCTGTCCTTTCCCAGAACTACCGCCCCGTGGCATTTTATTCTCGTACGTTAAATAATGCCGAAAGGAACTATAGCGCAACGGAGAGGGAATTGCTTGCAATCGTAGATTCTGTAAAACATTTTCGCCCTTATATGTATGGAAAAAAATTGGTAATTGAAACAGATTGCAAACCGCTGACTTGGCTCTTTAATCTGAAAGACCCGGTATCCAGGCTAGCACGCTGGAAGGTCCGCCTCGAAGAATATGACTATGATATACTTTATAAAAAGGGTAAAGAAAATTGCGTCGCTGATGCCTTATCAAGGGCAGAACTTAACGCCGTGGATGACCAATTACCCTGTACATCTAAGGAAAATCCTGAATACCTTCAGATTCCTTTAGTAAGAGCATTTTTCAGAAAACCCACTGAATTATTTTAAATGTCAATTTGGGTTCAAAATTTTGGATAATTATAAAGTTACCAGAAATGAGGTTTTAAAAAATAAATACAGATTATATGTGACGCTTTCGCCCAATAGTTTACATTCTCAGATATAACAAACACTTATCGAGTATGTCGATCCAAAAAATACATATGGTATCTTCTGTCATAATGAACCCTTGAAACCGATTATCACACAATTGGTACGCTCCTTGTTTGACCCCGAGGTTCATCTAATTTTTACAAATGAACTACCTTTAGGTATCACCGACGAAGGGGAACAAACAAGATTAGTCCAAGAATATCACTCAAAAAATCATAACGGAATTCAAGAAACACTAAAGACGTTTCAACTAAGGTACTATTGGCCCAACATGAAAAATTCTATAAACGCATTAATCAATTCCTGCGAAACCTGCAATTTAGCTAAATACGATAGAAATCCTTACAAACCGCCGTATGAAGGGCCGCTAATTGCAAAATACCCGTTCGAAATTATTCTCGTTGATACTTTCAAAATTGATAGCAACTATTTTTTCACTATTTTGGATTTATTTTCTAAATATGGGCAGGCCTAACATATTACTGATGAGAATTCAATAACTTTGCTTGAAAAACTACGTAATTTTATCAGCCATCATGGAATTCCTGAAAAAATAACATGTGATAACGGAGCCGGATTCCCAGCCAGAACTTTCAAAGAATTCTGCGAGTTACATAAAATAAAAGTCCATTTTACCACTCCTGAGAATCCTTCATCTAATTCTCCCGTTGAGAGGTTCCACAGTACCCTTAAAGAAAAATTAAGTGCTTTAAGGCTTCAAATCCCGAAAACAGGTATAAAGGACCTCATGGTGACCGCGATTTTAAATTATAATCCAAGTGTCCATAGTTTAACGAATTTTTCTCCCCACTCACTCATTTATACTCCTTTTAACAGAACAAATGTAACAAATATCGAATTAAGTAAGGATGTATATGGGGTAAGATGACTTGAAACTCTTGATTTTTCGAAAACAAGAGTTTCAAGAGAAACTAGCAGACCCTCTATCGATGATCGCTTAACGACATCGATAGAATGTGCGAGGTAAAGGGAACCAACCCGGCGTTCCCAGAGACTGAAACACATGAGGAGACGTTGTAGCAGACCGCAGGTCACGCACAACACATGGCCTACCGAGACGCTGATGAGTCGGGCCACGCGGAGGTTTAGGGTTTAGTGGGTATTAGGTGATCTCTTCAAGACCCTGGAGCCCAACACACGTCGTAGCTCGTGCTATGGTATGGTGCGTAAATGCATTCCCCCCTCGTTAAAAAAAAAAAAGAAAATGTATATATGAACAATACAACCAAAAGCGTGTTGACGAGCTCAAACTATTATATCAGTCGGTAAGCGATAAATGTAAGGGAAAAGCTGAAAAGGTTCTCCGAAAGAGAAACGAAAATCGCACTGAACGATCGGAAATTCCAAAAGAGACTACGGTTTTTGTCAAGTCCAGACAAAGGACTATGAAAATCAGCCACAGACAGGTGAAATCCAAAGTTAGAAAACAGAAAGGCAATAGCTTGCGGTTACAGACTTTAAGCAAAAAACCAGTTCGCACTAGAAGGAATTTGCGTCAAATTAAAAGAGTAAAAAGGTGTTTTTCTTCACCGGGCAACCCTGTGGCCGCAAGCCTGAGGCTTCATCAAGTCCCAACCAATAAAGGTTTCTACCCGGAGCCGTTGGGGGACGCAAAAATAATAAGCCATTATCATACGTTTATTTTTAGCCATAATTTCAGCTTAATAGCTGATGTTATTAGACAGATAGAAGTTAGTTATAGTATTGTAGTAAACCGTTCTAATGAGATCAACCTCAAACCGGTACTAGAGGACCTATACAAAAATGTTAATTACGTAAAAATGGAATATTTAAAATTATCACCTTATCACACAGTAGAAGGCGTCGATCAATTATTAACGGATTTGGCAGCATAATTAGGTATGTAACAGGAAATTTAGATCAAGATGACCTTACAGAAATCAATGATAAATTTCAATCATTAAAAGACAAGGAAAACGAACTTATAATAGCCATCAAAAATAAAAAATCATTCGCTCAGCTCATTTCACAAAAATTTGAGAACGATATGAAAGTCATCCAAAACAATGTACAAATGCTATCAGAAACTGTCAAGAATTACGAATATGAAAGTTCGATTTTTAGTCTATTTATTCCTTTACGAGAAATTTTAGATTATCTCTGACTGATCCAAGGCACAATATCCTTATCACAGAAACAGATGAAAAATGTACCTAGTTTTAGTCTTAAGGAACTAACCCATATTAAAAATTACCATTCTCATGTAAATGGCACTCTTATAATAGGTGTATTTGTTGTTATATTGTTGGTGCTTGTGGTAAAATTAAAAAAAGTTCTGTAAATGATCTCGAAAGTCAAATCAGTCTATTGAGATCGATAAGAACGAGGACGTTCTAAGAGTTTAAGAGGGGGAGGAGTTATATCCATCATCACCGTGTATTTTATATAATATTATAATTATTATTACCTGGTACTTGTATTTCTTGCTAGCATTGTCGCTACGCTATGGAATCTTATCTCGCGCCTTGAAGTTCACATGTTAACATCCTCTGTATCAGCATATTATATTTCTGCTGCATTGTACTAAATCTATGTCTGAGGAAAACTTGTCACTTCTTGTCTAACCGTCCTGTTTTACGTATCGTCGTGACAAGGTTTCACAAAAGTCCTTTTGAACCGTCAATAAAAATAAAGTTTTTTTTAAAAAAAAGTATTTTGGTGGCAGTAATTTAACTTGCATGCCAGCCCTGTCTCAGTGAAGTTGGCCCAACTTACAAAACTACGTTTTTTATGAAATTTATCATATTAGCGGAAATGTATTAAAAATTAAAATGTATTGCAGATAACATACGATATTTTTATTTAATATTAGATTAAAATACCACATCTTTTGTAACAAAGAAAAAATACCTTACAAATTCAAAAAACTTATTAATAAAAATCAAAGAAACCAAATTGCAGCAAATCACTACTGCGTTGCATCGCTTTTTCGACTGATTACTGCTTCGATACGTCTTGACATAGTGTCAACTAATGTTTGGCAGTCATCTGGTGTAAAACTGTTCAAAATTTCTTAGAGACCGTTTCGCATAATCAGGAGATTGAAGGCTCTGAATTTCCTGATCAATACGATAACTATTTTTCTGAAGCCCTGTACGTTGATCAGCAAGACTTTGATTACTTGGAAAGTGAGGTAGCTACTTTTGAAAATGATAGTGCCCAATACCAGCCTCGGAACCGAATCAGTCGGCTTAAATAACATTTACAAGCTTTCGAAGTTCCTCTATATAGTTCTCCCGAAGTTAGGCCTTCAAATCTTGGTGGACACATACGATATTTTTATTTAATATTAGATTAAAATACCACATCTTTTGTAACAAAGAAAAAATACCTTACAAATTCAAAATACTTATTAATAAAAATCAACGAAACCAAATTGCAGCAAATCACCACTGCGTTGCATCGCTTTTTCGACTGATTACTGCTTCGATACGTCTTGACATAGTGTCAACTAATGTTTGGCAGTCATCTGGTGTAAAACTGTTCAAAATTTCTTAGAGACCGTTTCGCAACTTTGAAACGGTTCTTGCGGGATTCGATCGGAACCTTTTGTTCATGATATGCCACAAGGTTTCGATCGGCGATAGATCTGGACTACTCGACGTTCATTCCAAAACTGAAGTATGGCTTCCTAAAATCTAATCTTTTACTTTTTTAGCAGTATTGCAAGCGGCACCATCTTGCTGGAAGATACATTCAATATTGTTTAAACTCATTTGTTCAATTTGGGGTATTATTTTATTTTGAAGTACATTATTGTACTTACAAGCATTCATAAAACCTTCCATAAAGTGTAAGTTTTCCACTACACTTGCTGACGTGGATCGCCAAATCATAACAAAAGCTGGAAACCTAGCTTTTTTTAAACAGTCATTCTGAAACAGTTCTTCTTTAGTTCTCATGACACGACTCTACTACTATCACTTACGCATACTTCAAATCTGGCTTCATCACTCCACAACAATGGAGTTTGATTGGTTCGGAAACCATAATTTGCGTTCTTTAGCCTACACTAGTCTGGTTTCCTCTGAATATTTGTCAGAAGGGGCTTCTCTTTACTCTAGAAATACTGAATGAAAAACGAATAATAAAAAAATAATTTAAGCCTGCCTTTTGAGTCTTAAGTCCCAGACTTTGGGCAGTTCTGGGACAAGTTGCTCTTGCAAACTTTTTTGTGGTGATCTGATCCCATGATATTTTCATATTCGTTATAATTAGAACGCCGATTTTCCTTGATAATCCGTTGTAAGGCTGTTTGTATTGGAATAATGCGGGCGACTTCCAGTTCTGGGTTTTTGAGCCACAGATTTTTGTTTTGTACAATTTAATAATATTTCGAACTGTATACCCTGATTTGTTAACACTTACGAGCAATTTACCCTTATTTTATCGAAGCGAATAAACAGACCATTCAACTTGAGTTGTCTACATCATGTATTTTGCTATACACAACATTTTGCAAAGGAGACAATTTCGAAACTAAAACGCCTTAAGAATACCCGCGTCGGTTTTGTTATCTTTTCGTAAGCATTTAAAGAAACCAAAAATATATTTGAAATAAATAAATTCTCAAATATCATGTCTTGGGACGTTGGACCAATTTTAGAGTGAGACAGGGCTCGTATAAAGTAAGTGTATTTGAGACAAGAATCCAATGGAATTATCATCAACACAGATTTTATTAGCACACAAATCCTCACTATGAACCTATGCACTGCCATTTTCTTCCAACTTACAGCTTAGATCCCAATAATACCATTTCTGAAGCATATGTTACATCATACAAGAGCCAAACATTGATAGCGTTTGCGATGTCGAGTACGCATGAGATGTACAGCAGCTAGGCTAAGTTCACATCTTATACAAAAACCTGCATAATACCACAAAAAAACGACGTAATGTCGCTTTTCAAGATACGTAATAGTCCTGCGAATCTCTTTGCAGAGATTTACGTGCATCTTTCGTCCATATGGATATAAATTTAATATTTCTTGTGATACTAAGATTAGTAGACTAATTATCCAGAATCACCCAATTTGAAAATCAAGTCAAGTAGTGAATCCTTGTTTGCGACTGCTTCAGTGTAAAAAAAGGTATTAATACGGATCATACTCTTGGGATAAGGCAATTATCCTACCGCCTACGACCGTGTTCTGTAATCTGAATAATAATAACTAAGCAATTATGCACACAGATCTCCGTCAAACAATGGCGCGTTGTGCAAACATGAAAGACGCTGGACAAAGAACGGATAGAAAACATGACGAAAGCAGCAAAAGAGAGTAAGAGGATTAATTGGTAAAAAGTACATCACATATTGATCAGCCCCTCCACTTCGCTTGCGAACGAATTTTTTTGTCAGCAACAGTGAATCTTTTTGGATTCAATTAGCTACTAGTTTGACCCTGTTGTCTATGAAAACAAATCGTTCGTTGTTGCGAGAATAGGTTCTATTTACTTTCACTACTGTACGGATTTTAGAGGCATTCACAAACAGCACTGGTAGTTAATAGTTTGGTGCTGAAAGGGTGGCGTCAAGTCGGTTGACTTCCCACTCAACACTGTCATCAGTTCATAAAAGATTAATTTTGGCACAGTTTAAATCCTTTGTCAAAAAAGTCAGTCACAAACATGCACTGAGAAAAAAATATAATTAACCAATTAAAATTTCATTTAGACCAATTAAAGATTAATTAACTATGTGGCAGCTAACAACTTTAATTAGCTTAATGAAACTCCCTTTTCTAAAACAGTTTACTTGTATCTATAAAACTAGTTTATTTAAATCAAAACAGACTGGTTATCCATTTATTAAATTGTCTACCTGAATTGAGTAGACCAAATTATTTAAAATAAATAAACTCGCAAAATGAACATCGGTCCAATCAAAAGAGTTTAATTATATTAAATTTGTTTAATTAGTTCAGGTAAAAGTATTTGCCTAGTTTTAATGAATTATTTTATTTAGATTTAAAAGTGTATTTGGATAATACGTGGAATTTAGAAGAACATATTGCATGTTTCTGAATGATGCCTATTATTACTGTGCCATGACAAATCTGAGATATTTAAAAATTTTGAAAACAGGATACTGATAATTGATATTCTCGAATCAAATTAAATAATTTTGTAACTCTAAGAAAAATCGATATTTTTCATTTACATTGATTGTGAACTTATATATTATATATGATTCAAGTTTTATCGCTTATATTAATTTGTCTGATTGCTCAAAAACATATCATAATATATCACCATCCGCTAAGAAGCAGTTCTTTGTTTTATATTTAGAAAGTAAGCGAAAGGGGTACCTATAACTGAACTATATATGCGTACAAAACAATTATGCACTCACACGCATTGAATGTATTTACATATATAAATAAATTCGACATTACTTTAAACAAAATAGGATATTTTCAAACACTACAAACTATGCACCAATAGGCAGCTACACTTCCACATTATTCAATATATGAGCACATACTGAATCCAACAGAACATTGAATCAAAGTATTGCATTAACGCGATACGCCACTGACGCAACAGTATTTTATCGTTGTAATAAGTTTATCAAAAAATGTCTACGTATCGGTTTCAGTTTAATAAAAGAAATATCTTAGAATTACTAAAACAATCTCACATCAAGGTTGTGTAAGCACATGTTTGGTATAAATGCCCTTCCTTGACTTAAATATAGCTGCATAAATATAATCAGTGACATTAGAAGAGTTACACCCAGAAAACAAATTATTTCATCAACTTGATTTTTTGGCAATGATGTTGTCTTACATCAAGAATGAAACGATAATATTCTCATGAAATTTTATTGACAAGTAATAACAAAAAAAATCAATAATGTGTTGAGTGATCCCGCAGCCCAATGTCGGGTTGTGGCAGCTCATTCCAAGTAATCGCATCAAGATTGTATAAGCACATGTTTGCTATAAATGGCCTTCCTTGACTTAAATATGGCTGCATAAATATAATCAGTGACAGAAGTGTTACACCCAGAAAAAATAATTACTTCAACTTGATTTTTTGGCAATAAGGTCGTTACATCAAGCCTCAAATGATAACATTCTCACGAAACTTTATTGACCAGTTAATAATAAGAAAAAAATTAGTAATGTGTTGGGTAACTCGGCAGCTGGATACAGTCCTGTATACGTCTATGCATCGACAAAATGAGAGATCGATGTCTGGTTGGACACCTCATTCCGAGCTACTCGAACATCGTGGATTAGCTTTGGCAGAGTCTGTGGAGGATGATGCCAAGTGGTTAGTCTCCTCCCCATCGTATCCCATACATGTTCGATGGGATTTAAATCCGGTAAGGTGGGTGGCCACGGCAAGACATTAACGCCTGCTTTTTGAAGAAAGTCCTAAGTACGACGAGCAATATGGGAACAGAACCGCGATTCGTAAAGATAAGATTATGTCATTCTGTCTGCCAATGTTGCCGTTCTCTGCTCCAGTTCAAACGTTGACGACAGTGGTCCGCAGTCAGAGGAAGCACTAACCGTGGACGGTATGAAAAAAGTCCCAAGCTCCAATGCGACGATAGAATGTACACATAGTAACAAGTCTACCTTCTTCTCGAATCGATTGATGCGATCTGACGCGTAGTAGCAAAAGGGTCTCGTAGGGCTAGTTGTCTGAATTAATTGCAGTACAATTAACACGGTGGCCAATTTCGCGATAGGAAAACCAACATTTCGATATACAATACTTGTACCCCTGTCAAACTCACTAACATGGTGATAATTTGGACGACTTCGAATTCGAGGAATTTTGTTACGCTTAACACTAGTAAATGAGAGGACACCAGCTAAAAATATCTGTACTACTCAGATCTCAGAAACTACTTTCTTCACAAAAGCTAAAAGGCAACATTTTAACAAAAGTAAACAAAAACAAAGATAAATCGTTGACATCGTTGACACAGCATACTCTGAATATAGTCATTATGTTGACAAAAAAACAAGTTGAGGACATTATTTTCTCTGGGTGTAACACTTCTAATGTCACCGAGTATAGATTTTCAATGTTCTCATTCTATCCCGTCAGCAGTGACTCACCAAGGGTGATTGTTCCATTGGAAGCGAAAAATATTATAACCATGGTCACTACGCGCTTGCTCGAGTATTTCATTTGATGACCATAATTAATCCACTTTACAGCTACTACACCAACGGTAATGCGCCCATCCCATAGTCCCAGTCGTTCATGAACCAACGACCGTGTCCAGCCGAGCCCGCAATCAAAATAAACAGCTCATATGCTTTTACTAAAATGTTTAATTGTTTTGAATCTACCTTTTGTAGTTGAACTAAAGTATCTAAACTGATTAAACAGTTTAGTAGAGCAGGTACCAGGTTTGCTATTTGTAATTAAACTGGTTCCAGAAAACTCAGTTTAATTAAACCGAATAACTCAGTTACTTCAAATAATTAAGAAAATCATTACGAGTAATGAAATTTTCCAGGAAAACTGTTTAGTTGATCACGTTTTGTGTATAACAGAGAAATTATATGGATTACGTCAGCTAAAGAGGTCCATACAGTTACTCCACAGACATTCCCTACTCTACCGGTAGTTACTGTTCACTTGGCAACGTTGTGCCTTTACACGTCTGCGCGTTCTCGCTGTGTATGTTCGGCTCACCGAGCGCAAAGCTTAGGCCAGGCGCACACATGCGATTTTCGGTCACACGATTGTTTAGACGCAAAAACGAAACAGGCAGCTTTTTAATACAAATGCGCGCGTATGCGACTAAATAATCGCCGCGGTTAAAGAGATCCAACCACAAGGACACGAATAAATGAGCTCGCAATTGCGACTATTTGACGGCAATTCAGGGTTCAACGACTGTGCCGCGCTGCGCTGGGCTGCAGATTTTTTAAAATCTCCGACGACGAATTATCCACCAGGGATGACCGTCCAGTTAGTTTCTTGGACACAAAAAGAATAATTACCGGCTTAGAAAAAATACCTGCTCTTTACAACAAGCAACTGAAAGAGTATAGTGACCGGAATTTGAAGGAAAAACTGTGCGGCCAAGTTTATAATATGAATGTAATACGTAATTGGATGGAATTATCTGTTGAAGAAATGTATTTTAATCCTGATTATTTTCTTTATTATTCTCAGGTGTTATAAAATGGTACAATTCAAATTTTATCATTTTAACACGGTCTTCTGGGGATGTAAAGTAATTTGCAAAATAATCTCGGATCTTAAGACCACACATGCCGGAACAATGCTGAAAGCGGTCATCCTCGGTTCCCTCTGTCTACTTAGGGCATTCGATTTGTGGACCAACTAGTTGCTTACCTAACGGTGTAGGGAGTGGCTAGTTGTTAATGGAACAGCAGCTTGGTGTGACGGAGTCCTTAGCCCGTGTTCCAGTCGGATGACAGCTTTGCATAGGAGACTCGTATACCACCCAGCTTCGTAGTATTTTTCTACGTCGTGCTTTTTCTCTATTTCGTAATATCTACGCAATCACGAGCAGTTAGAGCAAAATCCATAATGGTACTTAAAGTAGTTACCACTAATTTGTCTCAAGTGCGGGCCCAAAAAATTGTAAATACACTTACAAGCGGGAGTAAGCGGATCGAAAACAAATGTACAGGTAAATCTATGATGTGTTGAATATGGCTAATAGGTGCAATGAATTACCGGGGTTGGGAGTGTATAAATATACTGAGATTAAAAAATTTTCAGATAACTTCCTGGACACCCTATAACCCCCAACCCACGGATTTCAAACCCTACAAAAATGTTTCCAACAATATTCAGGAAACTCTGAAACGTCAAGAAACGAAATTTAAGCGATGCTTATTTTTTGTTTTCCGATCCGCCACTGAACCGATTATCGAAAACAAGCGAACGGAAAAGAAACAAGGTAGCTAGGCGATATTTTGGAAAAAGCACGTCAAAGTATACATTTCATAACATCCCCAAACGTTTATTAACAGATCTATAACTACGTAATTTTAATAATATATCTTTTGTATCTCCTACGTTACTTATACTGAAACTATTTCCATTTTATTTAGAATTGCGTATTAATAGAAGGTAGTCTGCTTTAGCAGAACATATTTTGTACTCATATGGTCATTCAGACCCGATGGCTAAAAACCGAAGAACAAGTTGTGACAATCAACAAAGCTCACCTATTCGAATGTAAACACAGTGTTTTATTTAATTTTGATCACATTAAGTATCAAAAGTAAGACCAACTTTGTATCTAGTTACTAAATGCTACAACGCGAGTTTTGTAAATAATTACTGTTATTGCTTTTCTCTTTTGTTACAAGTAGTGAGTCTTTTCAGATTTTACTAGGTGCTAACATTAAGTATAAAAAAGGAGGCATATGTCGCCGTACGTCACTGCTAACGTGATGTGTCGTTGGAATAGGTATGCGAATCTCATCGTATTCACAGTCACAGCGCTTTAACAGCAGTGTACGTTAGGTTACGCTAATTTCTTTCATTTTGATACTTGACTATATACATGATTTTTTATCTATGACAACAAGTCGTTTATTATTGGGAGAATAGGTCCTCTTTTAGACAACGGTGAACTTATTTGAGAGACAAGAGCAATAGGCTACACACATAACCAAGAAGTTATACCTATTTTTGAAATTCTTCCACTGGAGCAGCAGTGCAGGCAGACCTCGATACTGAAATACACCGAGTACTATAAAGGAATTAATCTTGCTCTGTCGATCCTCCTTTGAGTAGCATCTACGAGTAGTGTAAACAGCAGCACCCTCAAGCGACTAATATTTCGCACTAAGTCATATCTGGCTCTTGTACAGAGCGACGAGGTTAGTTTGCAAAAAGTATTTCTTAGCAATCATTAGGCATCCCAGTTTCCTTCTAGAAACTATCGCGATTGTAAGAGCGAATCCAGCGTTAGATTCGGGGGATCATTTATGCTCAGGTACCAAAAAGAAGAGAGTAGCATAACACATCGTACGCCACTGCTAGCTCGACGTGCCTTTGAATCGGCAAAGTCGGTACGAAGATCGAATACAAAACTCATACAAAAGATATTTTCACTGTCATCTGTAGTAAGTTACTGATAAACATCCCACAGAATCTGAGGTGCTAATTCTTGGCAGAATTCCGATACGTTATCGTATCAGTCTGTTGGCATGGTGGGATCGATAAATCTCATTTCTGTGCACCTATTTGTACGCATGTGAGCGACCGCAGGCCACCACATTACAGTTGCGGCTCGATCGGGAAGTGAAGTTGAGGCTGTGCTAGGAAATTAATTTCCTTAGCTGCGGTGCAATATACCACGACGTCTCGGCACGCGCTTCCTTTATATATTGAGCCTCACTGCCTCCATATATCAATCTACTCCGGGTAGATTGGAATCTATCTTTCTAAGCGTTTTAAATAGATTAGATTAGTTTATACCATCTCACAAGAATTGCATACCTAGGTTTAGAAGTAAGTCGTTGCTGATCGAGCATTTTCATATCCTGGGGCGGATATTATTATTATTATTATTATTATGATAATTGAGATGAGCAGAGTACACAGTACTATAAGCTCATGCAGTAAATATAGTGTACGGACACGTAACGCAAATACATCAAATAGAAAAAAATAAAAAAAGACAGTTCATAGCTATAAAGTTGGTACACTCCTCCAGCTATCATACTGCACTTTGAAGCTGTTAACTGAAGTAGCGCCAACCACACTTTCAGGTAAACTATTCCAGGTGTTGAATATGCGGTTGGGAAGAAACCACTGTCGGACTGTTGTTTTAAATGGCTCCTTATGCAGTTTGAAGCTGTGTCCGCGTAGATTGCTGCGCGACAGACGGTATAGATGCATGAGGTTGGTGCCCATCAAACCATGAAGTATCCTGAACGTAATTATAAGATCGCCACGCAGTCTTCGCTCAGAGAATGAAGTCAGGTTGAATAATTCAAGACGATCTTCATAGATTGGTCTTCGTGCTCCAAAAGGGATACGAGTAGCCCGACGCGGTACTGTATTGATTAGCATTATATTTACTCTAACCTTGACGTAAGTCAACGGTCATGAAAAATTGTACTCGGTGGTTTCAAACAATGGATTTTTGATAATCGCGAAAGGTTATGTACAGTGGAACAGATTAGTTCAGAAATCCCTAACAAATACAGTACAAATAAATGAACAATAACAGTAATGTGCTTTGGGCGGTGTCTACTAGTTCATACCGTTTTCAGAGGTAGTAATATCCTAACGTTGATTGTCAGCGTTTTCCATCTGCTGCCACAAAAAGAAATGGCGTCAAGTAGGTTGACTCTGCATTTCCCACGCTACGCTACGCTTTCCGCACAAGTTAGTCCCTCGGAGCTAGCTAACAATATGTATCACAAAAAAATTAATTGGGTCAAAACAGCCAAGAAGGCCCAAACAATTAGTCCATACACCATAGTCCCCACTCGTTTGATAACGCTTCCATTCCCTAAGTTTCGATCATCTGACAACGATGCTGAACCATACCAGTCAACCATGCCATATGCGCCAGGCACGAGTCCGACGCACCCGGAGTTAGGCCCATGAAGGTTGCCATCGTGTGGACCGACCGCGTGTCACAACTATAAATATTTCTCTCTGAACGAACATTTTCTGAAAATGACCAGGAGTCTCTCAAACGTCAAAAAAGCGGGAACGATTTTAACTTTTCCGTTTTCTGTCCTTCATGCCGCCACCACTAAAAACTAAAAGCGTTTCCGTTACTGAAATATGAGTTATTTCGTGTGAAAATTTTACCGGTACTTTCCAAGTTTCAGAGGGACCAAGGATTAGCGGACAGACCGAAATTTTTCGCGATTACGATATTTCTTGTTAGTAGGCGTGGAAAGTAAATTTTCCAACATTGCCCCGAATGTAGAAGTACTCAAGTAGAACAACTGCATAACGACTTATATCTAACAAAAGCATATGTCTTTAGTTATTAAATATTTCGAAATACAAAGCTTAGTTGTCGAACAGTCATAATGAATTAAGAATTCAATGATATTTATACGTGTTTTTTTGTCATTTGTCTAATTAGAGAAAAGCTACTTCTCAAAATTCCATTTCCTAGAATCATAGTAATGACAGTTTGAATATTGTGGTGATCAGTGGAGTTCCGAGATCAGACAAACAAAGAAATTTAAGCTTATACTCCTCAAACCATCTTCCTGAAAAAGTGGATGCTAAAGCAATGTTCACACCAAACCAAAAACGTACCGAATCGGTGCTTACTTTTGTATATACCTCGGTTTAGAGTTATCTTCCGAAAGAAACGTATGAGACAGGAAAAATATATTTCTCACATTCCTGGAATGGCAGCTAATGATCGTGACTACATTTCAAGTCACATTAGAATAAAGCAATATAAACCGTTTTTGACTATGTTCATTGAAAACAGTCCTGAATACAGTCCTGAGTCTTACGCGACTTACACCCGATTCGTCATTGTTCACACTAAAGGATTTAACACAAAGATTCTACTTTCTGATCTGCTGTTCATCTCAGTAGGCGTGATAAGCTTATGGATAATAGTCAAAAAGATCATAGTGTTTTCCTGCCGCTGCGCCGTGCCGACGATCTTGCATAGAAGGATGAGTTATTATTTTAAATTATTCATTATTCATCGGATTTTTGCCAGTTAAATTTTCCCTTGCACCCGTTGCTAAATACTACTATGATAAAACGTCTTTCACTAATATCAAAGATGTAACATATACAACCTCCCACCCCCTCAAATTTTAACCAATACATTTTTTTCTGAAAATGATCCAGATACTCTCAAACATCAAAGCTTGAGCGGTTTTTATTTTTGCTCCTACCGCCCCTAGATCCGCCGCCACTGTGCTGATTCTCAAAAACTATAAAGCTTTTCTGTCATTGGCATAGTAGTAACCTCGTATGAAAATTTCATAAAAATTCCAGCAGTACCTTCCAAATTATAGAGGGGCCAAAGATTTCGTGATGTAAATGTTATAAAACATGTATGACTTTCAAATTATCTCGCGATTAAAAAAATTGCCTCGCCAGTGACGTAGGAAGTCGAAATAATCAACACTGACAGTTTTTCAGATACTTTTGCAAATAAAGACAGATATTAGACAGTGTATTCCGCATAAAAAAATGTATGTCACCTCGTCGAGAACGACATATTTTCCAAGAAGGAAACATGTACGAGTAGGATTTCATCGATGTCTGGCCTGAATTAAGTATGTACCATAAATTTAACAGACGACTCTTTGAGTAATTCTAAGACAAAAAGTTCATATAAACAATCAAATTTTTCGTTCTCAAAATACGGGCTGTTAAAATTAAAAATAAGGGTTTTCGTAAATATCTTAAATATGCATTACCTAATTGTGTTTTAATTTTGTTATAACATTAAGGAACTAATTTAGCCCTAACTTGATGAAATTTATTAACGTCATTGGCGTCTCGAGCGGGACCTGAACGAATATTTATTTGTGACAAAAAAATGAACGCCACTGACTTTTGTGCAATTCTTATTATCTCCTTTTGTCTCTTGAATCTTTTTCGTATCTTGCTTGGTTTTCAAGAAAAACAGGTTAACTTAATTGCATATCCTTGGACCGCAAAAGAAATATGGGGAAAATTTTCTTTTGGAAATGACCAATTTTTTTATACAAATAGAAACTAAATAACATTAACGTCTAGGCTAACACATTCCACTAAATTAAGCTTTGGAAATGGCCCTCTTCGGCTTCACTACAGTCGTCTAGCCGCCTCATCATCGAATTACGCACTCTCCTGCAAATACCTGGCGTACCTTTGATTGTGTCACATGAATTAATGATTGTATTACGTAAGTCCTCTGCACTTTCAATAGGAGCTTTGCATACCAACGCTTTAAGGTGATCCCAGCGAAAATAATCTAAGGGATTCATATCGGGCGCGCGTGGTGGCCAGATCCAACGAACATGGTAATTTTCATCCAAAAGTTTCCGCCACCACTACGCTAAAGTGTGGTGGAGCCCGTAGTGCATGTACCACATACGGAATCTTTTCATGACTGGATCTTCTTTAAAAGTCCTGGTAAAGCAAATTCTAAAAACCTTCGGAATTCTTGTCCTCTAAAGGCCGTAACGTTAGTCGTTTCTTACATTGCAGGACGCCTTAGGGCCTCCTTGATTTTCGTAGTTTTCTACTGTTCCGTGCCAGCACTCTGTTTTGAGGTTATGTCAAAATATCTATTTGCCATCAAATCGTACGTGCTTCATCTCATCTGTTTTATCAGCCTGAAATTCATACAATTCAAAAAGAAGACAAGTATTCACAATAGGAGAGCGCTGAAGCTGACATTTAACCAGGTGAAATCTAGAAATACCCCAACCTTTCTGACAGAAAGACTATGAAAATCAAGGAGGCCATAAAGGCGTCCTACAATTGTAGGGGCGACTGACGATACTTCCCTAAAAGCTTCATCTGTAAACAATATTTGACTTAGAAAACCTGGATTCTTTATCATTTTACTGCGTAACCAGAAAAAGCTAGTCTTAAAGGCAAATCTCTGAGCAATAGAGCTTGCACACGTTGCATGCGATAGTGCTATAACTGCTGGTCTGTTAAAATCTGCCACACTGTGACATGGGTAACATTCATTTGTTCAGCTATTTTCCGAGTACTGATATGAGGATTTGCTTCAATTTCATTTAAAACAGCTTCTTCAATTTAAACTGTTCGTACCGTTGCAGGCCTCCCGATCACAACCGTCGATCGTTTGAAACTTCCTGTTTACGTACAAAGGTTCTATTAGGCACTACATGCTGAGGAAATATTTCATGATGGATGCGTTTTGCACCATTAGTCTTTCCATGAGCCATTCCATAACAGAAATGCATATGTCAGTTCACCATTAGTAAGTTGAACCATATTGGACAAGAATAACCACTAAAAGCACAAAATTATAAATGAATAGCTTATAAATACTTAGTTGACGTCTGTCAAGTTGTTTACTAAATACTGCAATCGCTTTCCAAGGCCACCCTTGATTATTATTTACTGTTCCATAGTTTAGTAAAATGCATTAGCTTAGATGTTGATGTAACGTAATTTATTTTAGTGTTCATTTGTTGTCGTTACAGAATTAATGATAAAAAATTACAAAAAGATCATAATTTCCAAAATAAGCTTTTCCCGATATCCCTTGTGTGGTCCAGGGATATGCAACTAAGTGAACTTTTGTTCTCGAAAACTAACCAAGAAACAAAAATAATCCATAGGACAAAAAAGTTGTATTTTTATTTACTTAATCCAAAGAAATTGCCGTGGCATATATTTTTTGACGCAAATATTCGTTCAGATCCCGCTTGAGAAGCCACTGGTCCTAATAAATTTAATCAAGGCAGAGCTAAATTAGCTTAATGTTGTAAAAATACCACCGCCAAATTAGAACAAAATTAGGTAAAGGATATTTAAGAAATTTACGAGAATGAAGAATTTGCGGACCTTATGTCTAGATGAACCTTTGTCTTAAAATTACTCAAAGAATCATCTGTTAAATTTATGGTATATACTTAATTAACATCCTGTTTAGTTGCCTGCAATTATAGCTGTTTATAGCTCTTTTCACGGTTTTGGCGGTTACGTCACAATGCCATATGAAGTAATGGTACCATTTGCGCAGCTTAACTTTGCTAAGGGAAATTTTTTACTGCGCAGGTTGATTCGAAACGCAGCTACTACGCATTCTTGCAGACACTCGTGAATTGGGTGATAGAGGGCCATTATTTTCATTCACTTCACACACTGAAAATACACCTACTTCCAATACAGACTGTCGATATTGTAGTTGTATCTTCAGGCACCATTATGTTTTATATGGAAGACTGATCTTCATGGTAAAACACAAGTCACACGCCAACGACAAGCAAATTGTCCTACTGACACTGATAAGCATGCATGTGGAAGCATCATACGTTAATGAAGAAATGTTCATGACGAAGAAAAATAAAACAAAAAAACGTATATCTTTGAGTTTACACAAGCCAACGACCGCGCGTAGATTGAGGTATAGAAGTATTTCCTGTAGTTATATTCAGACCCGTCAAAAACTGTGAAAAGACCAATAGATATTTTTTACGCCGAAGCAACCGCGCAGACCTAAGCCTAACTGCCAGGGCACCACGGCTGCTATGAGGAGCTTAAAGAAACTTTCTTAATCCGATTTTTGAAGTGACTAACTGCCTAAGGTTAGTAGAAGTAGAAACACCCTCCTCCAGTAGAATCTTCAGTAATCTTGATGTCCTAAGGACAAAGGAGCGGTCGTATTGGCCAATTCTGGTTGCACGAAGTTTGACACGGTTAAGATGGGAGCCCGAAGTCAGGTGGGTCCGCCTGGCAGTCATATCGCGCGGCGGCATCATAGAGGAGAGCTGTGAGGAGCACAGCCCGTTGGAGTAATGGAAGAAGAGAGCTAAATCGCCGACGGCCCGTCGGTGCAAAGGGGTCTTGAGACTGTCGGTTATAGAAGAGTCATCGATCAGTCGGACAGCGTCCTCTGACAGCATCGAGCATCCATAATATATTCGAGGCGGAAGCACCCCAAACATGTCAGCAGTACTTGAGGCTAGGTCTTATCTGGGCTTTATACAGAGTGAGGAGGTCATGTGCAGAAAGGTTCTTCTGAGCCCTAAACAAATAGCCACCTTTTTCCCAGCAGCTGCCGCTATTGATGATAAGTGCTGATTTTTATTGTAGGACAGCTGTCGAGCAATTACACTAAAAAAACTCACCCAATACATTATAAACCTGCTGCGATAAAGGTCTAATAAAAATCGCATTTGGTTTGACACCAAATTTCTTGTGTAATTTTCAAAAATCGGACTATGTCTCAGTTTCAAAAAGAGGATTGTATTAATATCAACGCTTTCGAACAAAATGAGCATTGTGGTTTAATCAAGATTTTCTAGTTAGGCAAATATGGTCCTCTGATTATGATTGTCAACAATTTATGGAAAGACCCGACTTCCTAACACTAATACGCTTCTTGACAGTTAACTTCACAGATACGTCACATACAACCTGCAATTAAAAAACAGGTTTTCGTGTATTATCATCCGCTCCAAACTTTAAGCCTTTAAGCCAATTTGAAGGTTTCTCAATTTTGGCGAGTGTGGATACCTCAGTGTATCAAAATCTTATTCTTTCTGTCCACAACAAATTGTACTACTTAATCATGCGATGGGACAGTTTCATCAAGGGGGACCATTTCCGTAAGTCTTACCGGATCTTTTTTCCTATTGTCTCTGAGACTAAGTCGCAATTTCCAATCCCTCCGTCGTGGTGTATCGGAGCTTAGCGACCTTAGCATTGGCGTTGATTGCATCTGTCTGAAACAACAGAAAATGTTAAACGGAGAAATAAACTTCTGCAAAGATAAAATTTGTATGCATATCAATTGTCCAGTTTCACTACTTTTTGAACAAACTATCTTGAAGAAAAGTGGCTTTTGGCTTTATTGCAATTTTATAGTGGTAAGAGACATTCAAAGAAGTTCAGAAAGAGTATTCGGCAGGGTATAGATAAGTACAGACTCAGAAGCATCTTAGGCAGAAAGTAGACCCAAAGCTAACATGATAAGGATTGGACTCACGTAAAATTTCGACTATTTTTTACTTGAGAAAAATTGGCTTGAATATTTGAGGTGATATCCGTATAAAAAATTAATGTAGGTAGTCTAGTCAAAAGCAATCCTATATAGTCATAGCTTTATTTGGAAACTACTCATGTTTTGTCCTTATTCAGTCTCATCCAATTGGCCTTTATAATGTGTAAGCATTTAGAAACAAAATCATCGAAAATCTGGACAAATTAGAACTCAACATTCCCATTTCACTACATAATTCAATATGATAAAATGATCTAAGAATATGTTCAGTGCAAACAATCCGATTCTATGAGGGCTAACGGGAAATATGCCATAACCACTGTAAAGATAATGACAGCAAAAAATTGTATAATTGAAAATGAGACTTACACAAATCACAAACCGTTGTTACCAAAATATGAACATTTTTTATATTTTTTTATACATATGCAAGAGATGACGGTGAATTCACTTTACTTATGTTCCTTGCTCCTCATATATTATCATGCTAGGATCGAATCTGACCTGAAAATATATTTTTGTATGCAATCATAAGTATTCACTCCACTTAATGTGTCATGAACATAGTTTATGCCGAAAAGTTCTGAACAGGCGATGCACCAGTCTAATGCATTCTTAAGCAACACTTCTCATCAAAAGCAAGCCGACCTCAAATTGACTGCAGCCCGATTTTGATTTCAGTTGCCTTGCTTTTGGGTTTCTACTGAAGTTGCCCACAAAGTCTCTAAGTACTTACTAATAAGAAGCCAGAATTGAAATAGATTATTTTGGTTCGTAAAAAGGATCGAAAAAAAGGCACATGGTTTTTGCAAATAACGCTTAGCCAAAGAATATGTCTAGTATTATTTATTTGCTAAAAAACCCAAAAACTTAAAAGTACACGCAAATGTGCGTAATTAACGACCATTCGTACACAATGTCACACTTGTTGCATTAACTGCCGCTCTACTGTCAATTTTTCAACAATGCTACCATGTCTCAATCACTCCACAGAACTTACAATACGGAGTACTTTTATGCGAGTATCAAAAGTATGCGAGGAACATAGGCAGATATGTCAGAATGATATTTACAGATGACATCTTTCATCACTTGGTGGCCAACTGCAAATCGACCATCGACGGTACTGTCAGCAACTGGTTGAGTTGTCATAGGTTTGCTGAGAAAGCCGTATGCCAAGTCAGGTTGACATATGGTTACTCTTGCAAGTTTCTTTCGGTACAAACGATCCCTTCTGGCTTGGACGTTGGTATTTAGCTAATCGGTCATAAATGTTAGAAGGAATAATCTAACGATCAGTTTTTGGAGGAAGAAAGAGAAGGATTTCTGATGATATTAATTCAAAATATTATAGCATTTTAGTTCTCTAAGATAACTACACCATCGCATCAATACTGAAACGGAAGGCTTGCAAATTGAGTTTCACACGCGGTGCATGTCTACTATCTATCTATCTACTACAGACGCGGATATCAGCCGGTGTAATGGGCAAATAGCTTCAATCAGTACAAACAAAGGAATGTTGGATGAAGTGAAGGGAAATAAATTTCCCGACACGTCGGCGCTTGTTGCTGGTTTTTGGCATAAAATTTGCATGAACAGGACGATGCACCCCGCGAGGCAGTAATTGAGTTGCTTCTCCTGCAACATATCTCTCTTCATCTCATCCCATAGATCCGCCAAGGTTGCCAAACCAAGAACAAAGGATTCTAAGAATATATTTTGCTCTTAGGTCAGCTAAGAGATATTGGATAAGCTGAATAAATATATATATATATATATAGTATTCATAGTTAATTGCCTTAACTGTGAGGAGAAAATATCTTCTTTGGGTAGAAGGCATATTGCAAAAGTACACTCTTATAACTTAAACTCGAGCTTTCGAAAATCTATGTCTTCTTAGTCTGGAGCTGGAAACAATTATTGACAATAGCAATAATTAACCATTAGGAGGAAAAATATTTACTTACTTAGTCGGCGAGATCGTTGCTGAAATTGTTTTTAAACAACAGTGAAGGGAACCCTCTTAAAATACCTTTTGATAACAATTACTTCACTTTTAACAATAAAACCTGTTCACAAACACATGGCTGTCCAATGGGATCAGTGTTATCACCAATTTTAGCAGATTATGTAATGGATGGCGTGCTTGATATTGTCATTCAGGTGTTGCCTTATAACCTTTTCTTCATCAAAAAATACGTAGATGACATCATTGTTTGCCTACCGTTTGAAGGTTTGGACGATATTGTAGATGTTTTTAACAGCTATGACCTCAATATTCAATTCACCATAGAAAAAGAAGATGATAATCAATCTGTTCCATTCCTGGACTCAAAAATCATCCGAAAAAACAATACTTAATGGTAGACGGGTACATGAAGCCTATGGCATCAGGCAGATTCCTGAATTTCAGATCCTACCACAAACTTAAGATAAAGATAAATCTGATGAAACAAATGAAGACAAGGGTCACTAGCATTTCTGACAGTACTTTATATCTTTCAAACTCACGCAAACTCTCAAAACTCTTCACGAATAATGGTTATAAAAAATACCTGACTAACAAAACCTTGTTCAGCTCTCCCTCTGCTATATCACTTTCACAGAATAATGATAAGAACAATCCCAACCTCTCTAGCAATAACAATGATAATCATCGTAATAATACAGATATTTCATCTATTTCCAGAATTAGTTTTGCAATACTGCCATACATTAAAGATCTAACACCAAAACTCTCTAGATTGTGCAACACTTTAAATTGCCGCATTGCTTACAAATCCTCACTCACAATCAACAATATTTTCTCCAAAATGAAAGATAGAGTTCCTATGCATGGCCTATCCAACATTGTCTACTCCATCAGTTGCAATAACTGCAATCTCACATGCATAGGTCAAACTTCAAGATCCCTTAAAGGTAGAATAACTTCACATAAAAGTGATGCCCGACTGCATCCAGAAAGATGTGATCTAGCTTCACACGTCAACTCCACAGGGCATCAAATGAGATACAATGACATCAAGGTGCTGGACAGAGATCATCTATCAAAACGAATGTTTCTGGAAATGCCACATATCTTCATGACAGACAATTGCATGAACAAAAAGCTTATGTCAATCAACTTAGCATCGTCTATGCATATTGGCTGGTCTGCGAAAAATTGGAAAAGCAACACATCTCCCCCAACATCGACCTCTCCCAAAAATCGCTCAATCTACATAATAAAAATTTTTCACTATCTTAGTAAAATCAAAATAAAGATTGCTCAAAGTCTTTTGTCCTCAAGTGTGATTATTCCCTACAGATTTCCTAGTTGTTTGGTAGGATAACATCCAAATTACACTACTTAAAAGGAACATCTATCAAGTTTTGAAAATAACTTTGTACTTCATCGTTCAATAATAGCACAACCTCTTGCAATATATTACAAAACTAGCTACCTAGTAGGCAACACACGTCACAGTTACGACACAACGAATGACCTACCAGTAACTTCAATGTCACACTTCATACGCCACTCTAGAATGTCAGTCGGCCGGCACGTGTTGGAGAATGTGGGGGTTATGAGTAAAAAAAAGTTGAAATCTCGAAGGAATTTTCAATAGTTGATAGTTTTCAAAAAATTTTCAAATTTCTTCCAAAATCAATCAACGTTTAAGCAACAAAACCTTTCAAAAACAAAAAAAAAATCATAGCTATGATTTGCCATTTAATAATAAAATAATTCCGTCCTAATCGACACTCGTCAGTCCAGTTTTTCATTCGTCGACTATGTGTTCACTTCACTGTTGTTTAAAAACAATTTCAGCAACAATCTCGCCGACTTAGTAGGAAAATATTTTTCCTCCTAATTGTTAATTGTTGCTATTGTCAATAATTGTTTCCAGCTCCAGACGCTGAAGACATAGATCTTCGAAAGCTCGACTTTAACTTATAAGAGTGTACTTTTGCAATACTTTGCCTGTTATCGAAAGAAATTCAAGTTGAGTCATTAATTTTCAGATAATGATTGTAAAAGGAAGATCAACCAAAATATGTGTGTAAAAATAAAAAAAAAATTAAAAATATGTTTTACCTTGTTTTATAAAGTATCCTCCGGACAAGTATTTCAGTGCGGACCTGTATTTGATCATGAGGTCTTGGAGCACCGGCATGCCCTCCCCTGTGAGGTCTTAAGTCACCTGATTCACGAGCCCGTTGTACTACATTAACAAAGGCACGAGGGGTGGTTGCACTCGATTGGGAAACCGATCCGCATAAACATGTGCCATTTTTTATTTCGTTTGACCCACGCAGCAAACACCACTATTCACTCACGCGTTACCGACTGACACATTGACTGAATAAAAACATCGTGATCAGCGTTTCAAGTTCTTTCGCTTTTTTGTTTCCGATGCGATGAACCGATAAGACGGATTATATACGTTGTTGCGAAACACGAGCACATAATATTATTATTGAGACAGGGCGGTACTCAAATTTCTAAAGGGCTATAACTTTGTTACTTTAATTTTACCACAAAAATGTTAAAGGAAAAAAACATTTCTTTTGATCAGATCTACTCACTGTTAAAATAAATGACTCAACTTCGAAATTACCCTGTATATACATATACTTTAATAACTTTTATTTTCGAAAATCTTTTTAAAAAATTTATTTTGCGAGAAAACCGAGTACAAATAGATATTCGTGGATTGAGTTCTGAATCGAGGCTGTCTTAAAACTACGTTATACAATGCAAAGGAAGGACAAATGAAATATAATACTTTTAACTGATAAAGATGGGTCGCAGTGAAAAAGTGCTGAATGGGCTTCATCTTCTTTATAGACTGGTACATAACTCCTCCGCCCCTAAAATGAAGCTTCTCCTGGAAGGTGATTTTCGTTCTTATTTCTTGAGTTAGTGGTGGAATCTTCTTTTCTAGTAAGGTGTGTGGGATTTGGACTTTTATTCATATCAGCTAGTTCAACGTAGATTTCTAACTGGGACTGCTTCTTGAGTTTCCATCTTCTATATAGCATTATACAGCAAGTGCTTAAAATTATGAGATATAGCAATATGGTCCAGATACTAGGTTTCCATAACGGTCCATGGGATTTCCTTCTAAAATTGGTATCATTCTATTAACTTTGAGCTCTGGCAGGTTTAACGTTTCAAGGTAATTTTCGTTTGTGGGATATTTTGTTTCATAAAATGTCCATCTTGTCAGATACGAGGGGCTTCCCATAAGTTGTATCTTGAAAATTGATTTCATTGTCTTGGAATAACAATTGGCATTCGCTGGCTTTGACTAAGAAAATGCCACGTAATTCGATTTGCTGCTTGCATTTAATTTTCAATTTTTCTTCAGTAAGAAATACTGCTAGATATTGATTAATCTCTGGAATAAGTTCCATATGGTTTCATTCAATTTGAAGCTTAGTGTACAGACATGGCTCTGTACTATCTTCTGTGATTACTGATTTCTCACATTTATTGGCTAATATACGATTAGGACATTGGTAGATTTTCCCTTGGGTACAAATCTCGTGCAGGGGTTTGATCTCATTTGCATCGGACTTTAGCAAATAGTTAAAATTTGGGATAATAGTGATTTGTGCATCATAGTAGGAATCGGTAGCATATAGTAAATATCAAAATGCCCAGGATAATCTATAGGAATAGTTAGAAAGTAACTTATTTGATTTTCATCAATCTTACAACTAGTCGAAATTATAGATTCATAATCTAGCATATTTTCATATTTTACTTCATATGGCAATTTATTTTTATAAAATTTGAATATCTTAAAAAATTCTTGGAATAAATCGGTAGTCTTTATTATACTAGGATGAATTGTTTTCAATTTGCAAAAAGTTGTGGAATTTTCAATATCTTGTAAAATATTCAATACTGCGTTATAGAGGATAATCAATTGGTTGATAATGTCCTTTGCTGAAAGTTTATCTTGATTTGTTGTCTGGTTCTACAAAATATGTACCACTTCATTATGCTGTATATCTTGAATGGTCCCATTGAACCTTGCGACAACTTCATTGTTTACTGAATACTGCATTTTCAGCTGATTTTGAATATGATGCTCATTTTCTTGTAAATGTGCTAAAATTGTATTGATACGTTTCCCATCATCAGAGTCTAAATTTCCTGTTACTGCTTTTACTACATAGCCATTCGCTTTATTTATAACCTTTTCCTTATTTTTTAACAACTTTTCATTCAAATTCCTATATACTAGTTTCATTTTTTCTTTGTGACTATGTAAATAATTGTTTATCAATTGCTTATCTACATTTACATTAAAAGGTGATTCGGTATTGTAATGCCCTGTAATCACTTCATACGGTTTAAGATTCGTTACAGAGTGTATATTATTATAAGCTACAGTATATTCAGATAAGAGATAGACCGGACATAAACAAGACCACGTGATCATCGAACGCTGTAACATTCGGCAGGGACGTATTAAGGGTCACGCAGTACATATTTTAGATAGTAGATGCTGCTTTGCGTAACTTTGTAGTAAATTAGCACAATTCGATGTGTATACGATTGGTGATGGATATAGGATCATGTGGGGGTGGGGTAAGAAATATATAATGATGTAAATATACATAAGGGTTTCAAAATTTTCGCTTCGATTTCCAGCTTCGGATGCCGCCTGATGTTTGGTGAAATACAGTCGAATATAATCTCAAAATGGCGTTTAAATTAGCCTGAATTAAAAATAATCGTATATCTCTTAAATTGCTTTTAGAATATTGATTAGTATATTTTTGATTTCTAGGTAAATATGTAACCAAATTAAAACGTTCAAAACGTAAAAAAATGTGCATGGTTGAACATTGTCAGAAAGTAGATTCTTGAATAGGTTTTGCCAAAATGGGTTCAAAAATGTCAATAATTAATTAAAAAATACAGTAGCTTTATAATTACTTATAACTTACCGAATTTGATGAACGACATCTTTTATTGGAAAGATGAGCTGGATGAGCTTTCATCATCGCTACTGCCTGAAGCACCAACGTCAATAATGAATGGCTCGACTTGTTCCTCTAAAATATTGTCCAGTTCCCACATTCTCTTTTCAACTTTGTCTTTCACGTGCTTAATACAGTTTTCCCATTTTTGCGCTGTTATTAATTCTAGTGCTTCGTTGAAAAGTCCTTTGAGGTCACAAAATTTAAAAGTTGTATTGTGCTTAGCTATATAATTTTTAACCTCTGCCCATATGAGCTCAATGGGATTGAGCTCGCAATGGTATGGAGGTAAATGGAGCACAGTTTCATTTTGACTTTCTGCCATTTCGTCAATGGCGTATTTTTGATATTCCGCCTTGCGATCCTTGACAATTCTTAATAATTGTACTTTCAGCATTGCTTCTTCAAAGTTGATATTTTTCGAGCGGAGCCAATTTTGAATATCAACTTTCCTTGAAGCCGTTGTTGGGACCTTCTCCACTCTTCGAGAATGATAAGGCGCATTATCCAACACAATTACTGCGTTTTCCTCTAAGTTCGGTAAAATTTTTGAAAACCACTGTTCAAACGATTCGCCATTCATTTCCTCGTGGTAATCTCCAGTTTTCTTAGACTCAAAGCACCACAGACCGTCAACAACAAATCCATCCTCACTGCCAATATGGCAGATAATGAGCCTTTTCCCTTTACCTGGAAATCGAAGTACTAACTGGTGTAGATTTATTCCAATAAGCGAACCTTTTTCAAATGTTTTCATCACATTCAGCGAAAAAACATTGAGACATGAGTATCAGATTGCTATAATTGGGATTATTTAGTCATATTGAAAGAAAGAATATTGAACGTCGTATGATTACTCAGCGCTTCACAATTTAATTTAAAGTTATAAACCTTTAAAAATGAATGATCAGGAACCTGAAATACGCGCAAATATTAATATTAACAAATTATAACTTTATAAAGCTTAAAGTATGAATTAAAATGATTAGAAATATTAGGAACGGTACACAATATAAAACTTAGTAACTTTTTTTAAGTTTATAATATTCGACATATTTTAAGATTATATTAAAAAATTATTGAAATATCGAAAACACATAAAAACATGGCTTAAAAAAGTTCTAACAAATGAAAATGACAATAAAACATCCACGCATTTTATCGAAAGTTATAAAAGTTTTGTTACTTGTAATATGTTTTATCTGCCCCCTGGAATTAATGTTTAGAACCTTGTTCCCAAGGTTTGAAAAACATCCGATTGTTGTCTATTACTCGTATTTACCTGCTGGATTTTTTAATCCGGTGGACAGTCCATCTAGAAAGGCCCTCCTGGATGAAGTTACAGAATCATCAACCCATAATTTACTTGTAGTGTGTCCTGCGTTTACCCACGTTTCATCAAGGTAATAAATCTTCCTGTTTTGATTTCTATATTTCCCAATTTTTGTTGAATAATCCCTCCTCCATAGCACAATTTCTTCTCTATCCAGTAGTAAACTATTACGACCCCGTTTTTTCCATTTGAAATTTAAATGCATCAGTAACGCATGGAAAGTTGATCGTTTGAAATTTGGCAACGTTGTATCTCCATTTACCTCCTGCAGTACTTTATCTATAGTAGGTATTTCATTCCTAAAGGAGAATTCATGCACTTTCCTCCTAATCGCATGCTTATCAGCTTCATCCAATGATTTAACAATACTTTTGCGATGTTTACTGGTCATTGGCTCAGAAAAGGTGTGATTTTTTTTGTATTGTCTTAACACATTAAACACTGATGCGCGACACACCCCAACTTTGTGAGAAACCTTCACAACAATTTCTTTGATGGTTGATGCCTCGTTCTCCTCGCGCTCGATCTTATATATATTCAAAATGACCTCTTTCATTTCTGCACTCAGGTGTCTTTTTTTAGAGCGTTTCCTAGGTGGACTACAGGAGTTTACCACTTCATCGGCAGTATCTGTACTACTGGGCGTTTTGCGCAAGCAGTTGATAACAATAACAATCAATAACAAGGTATAACAATAACAACGACAAACTCAACAACTTAATAAGATAACAAACGAAAACGTCCAAAGAAATATCAAATTGCAATGATGCACACGACATACGTAACACGTCTGAACCTGAATGTGACTCTGCCTTGATACGACTGCTCTGCCGCTCGGCATAGGCCTTTAATTGCGAATTGACCAATGAGGGCTCCTGCTTTACGTCGAGACGGCGGCGTTAGCGTGGAAATCACCCGAACCTTTTGTTTACATCCGGTCTATCTCTTATCTGAATATACTGTAGTATAGCGTAATTTACTTTTGCTTCTATAGGTTCATTCTTATATTCTTTTTGGGTATTCAAAAGTCTTAAATGTTCTATTAATACTCCGTTCCGTTCGATTCGGAATGTTGTGAACTAATGAAATGAATTTTAACTTTATGCATTTCTAAGAGTTATCTAACTACTGAATTTTTTAATTCTATACCATTATCAAAAAACATCTGCTCAGGTACACAATGATGTGTAAAATATTTTATGAAATTATTCGCTACTTCTATTCTTTAGGCGGAGTTCAACACATAAGCTTGACCGTACTTTGAAAATGAATCGGTCATCGTCAAAAATGTTACGTTTCCCAAAGAAATGGTGTCTACGTAACATTATATTGAGGCTTTAGTGGGTGTCTATCATATTTTGTTAATTGACAGATTTCGCATTCGTTAATATAAGTTTGTATCGAATTTCTTAAATTTGGCCAATAATATATTTTTCTTATTCTTTTATCGGTTTCATCGATTCCTCGATGATTTGTTTTACTTTCGTGCTAATTTCTAATTATTTCAAAAATCTCATTTTGGTCTGTGACGTCTACTAACTTTTTTGTACATCGTACTAGATTGATCTGAGAATTTTTAAAACATGTTTGATAACTGCGCCGAATTTTTCGTAAACTGGATCTTCAAAATAAAAACAATATTTGATCTTTGGTACAATGAATTCTTTCACAAATTTAACAGTATCTGCTCCAAAATTATTTTTTGACAGTTGAAAAGAACTTCGCTGCTTGCTCGTATGTAACTTAATAATTACTGGATCAACTGGTTCGAAATTTACTTCAGAAATAACAATTTGATTTTTTCCATTATTTACTGCTGAATCGCTGATTGGAATCTCAATCGTGGTGTTTTCAATATTTGAATGGACAGTGTGTCCTGATGAAATATTATCATTTTCATCAATTTTATCTAAATCATTGGGTTGAGGTGCTATCGAATGATTATCGGTTTGATTGGGAATATTTGAAATGTTCGATGGACCTGGTTGATTTTCAAAATTTTTGTTAAACTATTTCATGTATTGAGCAAGTGGAGTTTCATTAACATTTACTTCTATTCTAGACAAAACGTCCGCATTTGCGTTAGTTTTACCTTTCCTATATACAATGTCAAAGTAGTACTCTTCTAGTCTTAAGCGCCATCTTAGTAATTTTGAACTTGCGTCATTGACTGAAAATAACCATAGGAGGCTTTTATGATCGGTTACAATGGTGAATTTGCGCCCAAAAATATAGGGTCTAAAATATTTAACTGCATATACAATCGCTAATAGTTCTTTTTCTGTGGTACTGTACTTTGTTTCTAAATCACTTAAAGTTCTTGAGGCGTATGCTATTGGCAAGTCTGAACCTAATTTTCTTTGTGATAAAATTGCGCCGATTGTATAATTGCTAGCATCTGTGGTAATTAAAAATGGTTTGGAAAAATCTGGATATTGAAGAATATCATCACTTGTAAATGAAGTTTTACAAAATTCAAAACATTTTACATTATCTGGATCTGTGGGATCAATAATTGCATCCTTTTTTAATCTGATAGTCAGTGGCTTCGTAATCTTCGCAAAACCTTTATAAATTTTCGGTAATAACCTAACAGTCCAAGAAAGCCCTTGATCTGCTACTTAGTTTTGGTATTTTAAATTCTACTATTGCTCTAATTTTTACGCGGTTTGGCTTAACACCATCCGTTGTTACAACATGCTCTAAACATGAAACTTCTTTTCTAAGAAATTCCGATTTATCTGATTGTATTAAAATTCGATTCGCGCAATCGTTCGAAAACTTCCCTAAGTCTAGATATTGTTCTTGCAAGCTTGTACTGAATATTATAATGTCGTCTAAATAAGCCAAAAAGCATTCCTGTAAACTCGTAATGTCCGTTTTCTGTGACAAATCAGTTTTTTGAATATCTTCTTCCGACATTTCTATCTGGTGGAGACCATGCTGAAACACTTTCTCTAATAATTTTTTGATAAAGCAATAATTGAATTTGCTTTTGTACGTCACTTCCCTGAATTTCAGGATATCTATAAGATTTAGTGTAGATAGGTATTTCATCGCTCGTACGTATGTGATGTTTTATTTTGCTAGTAAAAGTCAAATAATTTCCATCTATATGGAAGATGTCTGAATATTCACTTATCAACTAAGTAATTGCTTCTTTTTCCTCAGAGTTCATGTGTGCTGTCCTAATTTTGGAAATCGAATTTATATTTTGGAAGTTCAAGGAATTAATATTTGGTGGATCAGAATTGTTCGAAATTCGTAGTCTTCAAATTTTCTACATCAGTTGGTTGAGATATGTCGAGAGAGATGAATTCTTCGGATGAATTCAAATTGTGCAAGTTGTTTCATAATTTTTCACTACAACGAGACATTCTGGGATTTCTAAACTTGACAGTTTTCTGTATGGAATAATAGCATTGCCGTTTTTTACATTTTTGAAGTTAATCTTGATTATCTGCTCTGTTCTAGCTGGAACAGTAATGACGTTAGTTGTATTTTTAGTGACTTGGTGATACTGTAAGGGTATGTGTGCTGTGGGTGCAATCAAAATATCATTACTTAAATCAATGTTGGCGTTCAATACATCTTTTAGATTCCTAATAGGCATTGAAAATGCTCCTGGAACCTGAATAAGTGAAATTTCATAAAAATATTCGGATCTTTAAGAATTTTTGGACAAGGTATCTTCATGCTATATTTTTCGATAGATGAACCATGTGGTGAAGTGATTTGAAATGGATCCCTTCCTTATATATCTTGGGAATAATTTTTTCGCAATTTCAGGATGTATGAAAGATTTCGTACTTCCCGTGTCGATAAGTAGTTTGAAATTATACTCTAGAAATTTTATGTATGGTAGCTTGCTAAAATTATCAATTAGACTCATTATTTCAATTGAAGTAGGTTTGTCGCTGGAGTAGATATGTAAATAATAAATTTTATTATTTTACAAAAAGTATCGCATTTTTTTCAGATGGCTGTTCACAAATTATTGTCAGACTTTGGATTGCCTAGTGTCAGGCTAGAAGTACGTATAACGTGTAAATGCTCTGAAATTGAGTTTAAACATGCCCTGCCCTATCTGGTATTTTTTTATATTAGTGGGAATCTTAACCTAAACATTTCACACTATAACTCTAAAAAATATCATTATAAAAATGTAGCCCACACCAAGGTGTAAACATTTTAATGTTTCTTGAATCTATGCAACTTTTTTGCAGATATAAACCATCGCGATATTGCATACAAAACTCCATATCTATTTTGGAAGGATAAAGAGGCGAATGATCTTCCTAAGAATGGATTCATGCATCCAGGCACTTGAAAGCATGTTTGAAGGAGCCAACCTTACTGAAATAAGTACTTGTAATACTATTTTTTCAGATCTACTTGCATTGCTCAAAGAAAATCCAATCCTGACAAGCCCAGGGTACAAGATATTGTTCCAAGACAATAACTCCAGTGTAAGGAACATTATTAGAGGGAAAAAAAGAATGATTAAAAATTGATGAAATCTAAAGTTTCTAGACATTTTTGAACGAACCTATTGTATTTCTGTGGGTATACAATGTAGAATAAAAAATATTTTACCAAGTATTCTTTTATTTAGTAGTTAAGTACCAACTGGAAAATATGATACATGAAATTGTTAAGGAATTCATAGATAGTATGTCAAAATACATAAGTATCAGTAATCAAATGAAGTCCTTATATCTAAAAGGTACAAATAATAACAGGAAATATAAACAAATATATAGTAAAAAAACATAGCCAAAATGAAAAACTACAATAGTGTATTACAATAACCTCTAATAACTTCAAATTTACTTACATAAAATATAAGGTGTTTTCCAACTGAATGTCAATATTTAAGAGGGCGACTTTTGGTTCTATTTTAAGAAGAAAACTTCATATAATTGTATGTCCTAAACGTCTTTACTTTTGAGAAACAGGGTGGTAAGCTTTTTAAAAATCAATCATTTTTTTGTTACGATCTATAATATCACTTTAAATACTTTATTAAAATTCTGCATATATGTACTATCAAGAGGTATTTCTAATGTACGAATTTTCTTTTGATTTCCACCAGCGACGTTCGTAACGACTTCACTTGCTTATTTTGACAGACAATGATAGTACTCAACTGATTTCTCTTAAAATAAAAACTTTTCGCTTACAAAAATAAAGTAGCGTTTCTTTGCATGATCCTGATATCGTTAGTATGACAATGTCACTATGTGGCGAAATAGATTGTATTTTTCAGGTGAAAACCGTGCGTCAGACTAAAAGAATTCAATTTTTCATGTCCGACCCACTATTTCCACCCAAAAAATTCTCTGCATGGTGATATTGTCATGTTAACAATATTGTTATGATCGTATTTATAAAAACCGTGCATCAGATTTAAAAAAAAAATCATTTCGCATCGATTTTTGCTTCGAAGTGAGTGAATAGAGAAATAAACAGCATACCAACACTGCCTATCAAAACAGGCAGGTAAAATTAAAAAAATGCCTCTTGACACGTTTACGTGTATGCTAAATATCATTAAGTCATTCGGATATTCATAATCAAACCACCCTGAAACCACCCCCCTAGATATGGACATTCAATTAGGAAACAAACTAAATTGCAGCTACCAATACTTCAAGAGATAAATGTAGACTTTCGAGCCAAAGATTTCATATTTTTTTTACTGTGGCTATAATAACTAGCAAAATCTGCTCTTCATATGAGTGTTTCAAATATCAAACCTGTTCAGTTTTTGATATTTCTTAACAGTAAATGTTTATCTTTCCTATGCCACAGGTTTAATAGATTTTCTCTTTTATTTTAAGATTTACAAGTCAATGAACAAATTGGAAAAGAAACTGTATTTAGCTGTTCTCACTTTTTCTTCATATACCAGATTCTACAACATTAATATGTGGTGAAACACATTTGATAATACAACCTATTGTTCTTTGAGGCTCAGTACATTGATCTCCATGTTCTTGATGATACCACTGAAATATGCTTAGTAAGTGAAGGCTCCATTATTGATATCGATTTAAATGAAAAATTTATACCCAGCAGTTTAAATACAAATCAAATTCTGTACCATAGAAGCAGGTTAGGTTAAGCCCATTTTTGCCTAAAATGAGTCTTACATGTTAAGTTCATGATAAAGTTGGGAGTTTTAATTTGATACTTGCAACATCTATCTACCCGTAAAGATGAGTGAATTTTGAATGCAATGAAACTATCTTAAAACTACCTGTTAGGGCTTAATCCAGTCTGACTTAGAGGTAACTACAATTTTCAACATAATGGGTCTTTTCCGCTTATCTAGTTGTTTGAATTGTTTGGAGTTTGTTTAACAGGAAAGTAATTCCCTTGATGAGTCACAATATTCTTTTATTTCCCCATTCGTAATTAATTATGGAATTGTCATAAAGTTTTTCTGATTTTGCTTCATGCTGCAACTCTATTCTTCTGTTTACTCTCTGTAGCACTTTATTTTTGGTAATCCTACATGACCATGGCATTTTGAGCACCCTGAAATAGCGATGGTCAATAATAGTAATTATGATCTTCACGTATACACATTATACATACTTGTGCCTGACACTACACAATCTGGAGTTTCACAATGATTTGTGAAAAAGCATCTCTGACATCGACAATGCAATAATTGCACTTGCCATACCATGTTGCTTATTCACGGAGGAATCATCTCTAAAGTCTGTGAGAATGAATCACACCTGAAAATAGTGCGATAAGTATATAATATGGATATGCAATGATTTGTTTTGTAATTTGCCAACCTTCATCAAGAGAATAGCTTGGTTGTAAGCTTCTGGACTTTCATACACACAAATATAATATTATAATATAATATATCCATGTGCATTAATTTTCCTAACTCAACAATTTCTTGAAGATACCACAGGTTGAGGAATTTGTTCAATGTAGCGAGGTATTTTTGAGTGGTCGAGATTATTTGCAAGAAAATTATAAATTATGGTTCTGCTTTCCGTTGAACGTCAAAACAACAACATAACCTCAAGCCAGAACTGTCAGTATGTCGGAAATCAAAAGCAGGACATACATGTACGTTAACTAAGAAGACGTAATATTACCGAAATCAAGGAGGCCATAAACGCGCCCTATAATTGTAGGGACGACTGACGATACGGGCCTAAAACGTGCTTCTGACCACATGACCCACTTATGCCCTCAAACAGAACAAGAGGAACGACAGTGCGCGAACTGTGGAGGGGGGCATCCAGCGAATAGTCGAACTTGCAGATTTGCCCCTAAGAAACATCTGCAAGTGATAGCGCAAAGGCGCAATGAAAGTTACGCGGAAGCAGCTCGGGATGCAACCCGGACTGCCCCCTCTGTGCGATCTTCTGCGAACACGCAAAATGTGGACCTGGCAACCGCGCTAAGGTCCTTACAGCAGATCATAGGTCCTTCGATTAGCGCAACACAGGCTTTGCAGGCGATCTTTCCTGAAAATGGCTAGGTACAATCGACGACAGCCTGCATTTATCAAAATTCGTTTTTGGAATTGTTTGGGTCTGAGCGACGTTCCCAAAAAAACGGGAATTTCATCAAGCTCTTGTGGACGAAAGTATAGATGTGGCCTTGCTGCAGGAAACATTACTTAATCCGGGAGATCGTCTAGCTTTCCCGAATTACGATGTTATCTGGGCTGATAGATTGACCGGACGGGGTGGCGGCTTGGCAGTGCTAGTGAAACGTGGTATTGACTACCACAGAAGCACAAACGCTAAGATCCAGAGCATCGAAGCGGCTTTCGTGGTGGTCAATATGACGGGAGGTGTGCCGTTAAAAATCCCGTCGGTGTATGTCAAGTGTGGTATCAGGCTGCAAGAGGAGGATCTGGAAGTCCTTTTAGACTGCTCGGGTCCACTTATTGTGGCAGGGGACTTCAACTGCAAACATCGAGCATGGCATTCTAGATTGAATTCCACCAGTGGGATCCGACTGTACAACCATGTGATACAAAATGGCTACCTCATACATAGTACTGAGGAGCCGACGCACCACCCATTTAATCACCTTCAAGCACCTGATGTTCTTGATTTTGCATTATCCAAAAACTGTAGATACAGTATCACTTCTCGAACCATGTATGCATCTCAAGCGATCATCTTCCCGTCGGTTTGGAAGTGGGTAATGAGCAGATCTTGGGGGATGAAACCCCTCCAAGGAAACGCATTTATTGGGAGCTATACAAGTCGCTCCTCAGAGAATTCCCCAATATTCCGATCATAGATGATGAGAACGGTATAGATGCGGCTCAAGCAGAGTGGACAAGTTCTGTTCAGCAAGCATCGAAGCGTGCAGCTGTACCTCCCGTGCAGCGACACGGCAGACCTTTTCTAGCAGCAGACATTCGACAGAAAATTTCTAATAAAAGGGCTGCAATTAAGCAAGCGAAAAGGTCTTGTCATCCTGATGACATTCGCAGAGCGACGGATCTTGTTCATGAAGTAAGAAATGCTCTTCATGAACTCCGCAGTGAGCAATGGAACGGCTTTCTGGCGGGGATGCTTGACTCAAGCATTCCTCTCTGGAAGTTGGCGAAGTCGCTCAGAAACGGAAAGCGTGAACAAATCCCACACATTCACGGTCCTCGAGGCATTGTCTTCAGGGCAGAGGAGAAGGTTGAGGTTTTCGCCGATGCCATGGAATGACAGGTCTCTCTCAACTATGATCTTGATAATGACCTTGACGAGGAGCAACACTTCGTAAGATCTGTCAGGAGATATTTTAGGGCCAACGGTGTCAGTGACAGTCGCGCTATAGTTGGTGATTTTTCTTCATCAGACGATTCTTCTTCAGAAGCTTCATCAACCGAAGATCTGCTTAGCACATCAGCGGCATCTCCTGAGATTGATTGCACACCAGCAGAGATTCAAGGTCATATTAAAGACCTTAAAGTGCGTAAAGCACCTGGGGAGGATCAAATCACTAATGAGGCGCTGAAGCTGCTTTCGCGGAAGTCCTTAACTTATCTCGTGGCAATAGTCAATGCCATGCTAAGGATCCAGTACTTCGATATTCTCACAGGATTACCGCCCATTAGTCTACTGTCAGCTGCTTCTAAGCTCGCTGAAAAGGTGATTCTACGTCACCTTGAGAATTTCTCGACAGATCACCATGTGATTCCTGACGTGCAATTTGGTTTTCGGTCTGAACATAGTACGGAGCTACAGACGGTTAGGCTGGTGGAACGTGTAAAGGATTCACCCTTAACAAAAGTACTGGCATCTTGCTTTTGGATGTCTCAAAAGCATTTGACAAGGTGTGGCACGCGGGCCTCTTGTATAAACTGATCCAAAAGGGCTTCCCTTTTTGGCTTCTAAAACTACTGAAATTCTTCGTAGAAGGTAGGAAATTCCGGATCAAGATTGACAATGTCCTGTCGACAACATGGCTGATTACAGCTGGCGTCCCTCAGGGTTCGGTCCTTGGACCTATCCTTTACTCACTGTACATCCATGACGTCCCTAGTCCCAGCAACTGTGAAGTCTATCTCTATGCTGACGATACTGCATTTGTGGCTCAGTCGTGGTCTGGTGACCTAGTCCATGACAGGCTGCAAACTGCGGTGGAGGAAGTATTAGATTGGGCGGATCGGTGGCTAATTAAAAGAAACCATTCGAAAACGCGGGCAATCTACTGTACAAAAAGACGTCGCGGCGTTCCGTCTGAAGTTTCAATGAATGGACTTCGTATACCATGGGAATCATCCGCTAAGTATCTCGGTGTCATTCTAGACAACGGGGTGACTTGGCGGAACCATATAGAAGCGCTAAAAACTAAATTCCAAATTACGTTCCGACAGCTTTACCCATTATTATGTAAACGTTCAAAATTAAGTTTGATTAACAAGATTCGACTCTATAAGGTGGTCATAAGACCAGCAATGACTTACGCATGTGCGGCTTGGTATTTTATTGCTAAAACACACATGCGAAATCTGCAGGTTCTGCAAAGCAGGACGTTGCGCACTATTGCTGGTGCCCCATGGTATGTCTCTAACGAAACCCTACATAGAGACATCGATGTCCCTCACCTAAAGGACTACATTAAGCAACAGGCGCAGCGGCGCTATAGCCTAGCGGAATCGCACAGCAACCCTCTGTTGCGTGAGTCAGTGGACTACACAGTCGAGCAAGTTCGCAATCACAAAAGGCCGCGGCTCGCACTTTAATCAAAATTAACTCGTGAACTTAGAACATCCAAAATTGGAGCATTTTGACAACATCTTTAGAAAAAGAAATCGAATATTTTTAGACCATATCAAAATCTGTGAAGTGATTTTAACAATGCCTAAATGCTGCCTATCCTAAAAGATTATCTGCTTCCCCTTTGCTCTCGTTCTTCCTTCTCTTCTTTCCTTCCATTTTTTCCCTAAAATTGTCTGGTCTCTGGGTTACCAGACCTGACAGACTTACAAACTGACACTGTGACTCTAGAGCTAAGGTCCCACGGACCGCTCTGACAACCAACGATGACTTGATGACTTTAAAACTACGTTATGTGTTACAATGCAAAGGAAGGACAAATGAAATATAATACTTTTAACTGATAAAGATGAGTCGCAGTGAAAAAGTACTGAATGGGCTTCATCTTCTTCATAGACTGGTACATAACTTATACTAAGTGACATATAAATCCGAACACCCAGTTTAAATGGTTTTATTTTAATAAAAGTTGGTGAATGTATTTATCTTACTGTAAATAACAAGTGAAAAAATTTTCAGCCTTATCTAACATTCCGGTTTTTATACTGCTTTTTTTTAATTCACTAACGCTCTAAAAATGAATATTTCAGCCGCAGTAAAGAATCAACGTTGGCGGATTTTGGTTCTTGACATCCTTTACGATCGGTTACGATGCCTAGAGTACGGAGACCTGTACGATTTCGTCAACTTAGTGAGTTTGATAGGGGCCGTATAGTGGGACTTCGGGAAGCTGGACCTTCTTTTCGGGCAATTGCAGTTAGAGTGCAAAGAAGTGTAGACACTGTGGTTAGGTGTTGTCAGGCATGGCTTCGAGAAGGCCGTACGCAAAGAGCAAGGGGCACTGGACGCCGCCGTAGAACAACAGACCGTGAAGATCGCCGCCTAAGATTATTTTCCTTAAGGGACCGTTTCTTCACTACCAGGTCCATTGCAAATGAATGCTTTGCAGAACACGGAAGACCTATTGGCATGCGAAGTGTTTACCGACGAATGAGAAGTTTTGGCTTGTTTTCATACCGGCCACACTGGGTCCTCCCTTCAACTCGAGAACACCGACGTAATCGCCTTGAGTGGTGCAGACAACGGTCACTCTGGGATCAGGAATGGGACAGTATTGTCTTTAGTGACGAGTCTCGATTTTGTTTAGGCATGCACGATGGTCGTGCCAGGGTTAGAAGGCGACGTGGTGAAAGGAGGAATCCACAGTTTTTTGTTGAAAGACATGTTCATCACACTGTTGGAGTTATGGTTTGGGGTGCTATAGCTTATGGTTCCAGGTCACCTTTAATCTTCATCAGAGGTAACATGAACGCGCAGCGTTATATCCACGATGTTCTAGAACCCCATCTTTTACCCTATCTTGACACCCTGGCAGATCCAACTTTCCAACAAGATATGCCCGACCACATGTTGCAAGAGTCACAATAGACTTCTTTCAACATAATGATGTCACATTGTTACCATGGCCACCAAGATCTCCCGACTTATCCCCAATTGAGCACGTGTGGGATATGATGGGTAGGAGATTGCTCAATTTGCAACGCCTCCTCAGACTCTAGAAGCACTTCGAGAGGAGTTGGTGGTTGCCTGGAATGAGATACCACAGGAGGACATTGACCACCGGATCAGAAGCATGCCTAGGCGCGTTGGAGAATGCGTAGCATCAGGGTGCATCCACACATTATTAAAGGTCAAAGGGCTTTAAAGCAGTGCAATCATTTTGAAATTTTTATCATTTACTTATTATGCTTCATTAAGTACTTATACAAAAGTTTATTAAAATAAAACCATTTAAACTTTGTGTTCGGATTTATATGTCACTTAATATATATATACACAGGGTGGCCCATCCATGTGTGGACCGAATATTACTCATAAACAAATAAATCTTGGGAAAGTCTTTTAATGGCATGTTTTACATGACATGTGAGGGCCCATTTCTAAAATATTGGCAATTATACAGGGTGTCCCAATTTTGACCTACATATCGAAGTTGTGATTTCTTAAATGGAATGCCTCAAATTTTATTGCATATTTGGATAAATCAATTCAACAGAAGAAGATTGCTATAACCTACTATGGGGCTTTGGTTATTAACTACTGAAATGTAAGGTGTTTTGTCCTGAAAAACCGTCCACTTCGGCAACCCCTCAATCTGACATTTTGAAATTTGGAGTGCTGAATTTTGTATCAAAAAAAAACTTGCACACCTCAGCTTTTATCGTATTCGTTACGTTTTTGAATTTTCATTGGCTCATACAGGGTGGTCAAAAACGCAAATTGTATTCTGTCTCGAAAATTTCATATGAATATTTGTGCAAGTTTGGATTCAGTTTTTTATAAGCTTTTTTTGGTATAAGGTTTGATTCAGATAAAATCACTAGATTTTGAGTTATTCATCTTTTAATAGGCAGCAGCCTGTGGCCGCAGTAGTAGACTCTTCGGTCTCCTGATCAGTCGCCGTGCGCTGTGCGGGTTCGAGTCTCGTCCCAGGAGATTTTTCTCTTGGCTATGGATGTTGTGATTGTCCGTAGGTGGTAGACGATCTCTGACGGAGCCAGAATGTGTGCATGTTGCATGCACACGTGTTCCCTCGCCAGAGTCCGTGTGGCGTTCCCCCTTTCCCCTGTATCTATCCCCCTATAGCCCCACGGTACCCAATGTGTGTTCAGGTCTTAGGCCTCGTGGTAGTTGGAGTATAAAAAAAAACACCAAAATAAAAAAAAAAATCACAGCATCCATGGAAACAAAAGACAAACAGTAGGCTAGTTCGATATTGCCACTAAGAGTACAGATTTGACGTAAAAACTAATAACAATCAAAACAGTATGAATCAGCTTCAATTGCCGTGCACTTGAATGGGGACTTTCCTGCAGCTTTAATAGAACCTACAAATTATTCGCCTCATTGGTGACAGTTGGATTATTTATACATTTTTTACTATATATTCCACGGCTCCATTTGATTCAAAACGTTCTCGTAGTGTGGAAAATGTTTCCGGTTTTGGATGTCCCATATTCGGGTACCGTTGATTATAAATCAGGTGCTAAGGAAACTATTTGTTTGGGCTTCGCCCAAAACGAACACCATATTCACCATTTCTTCTTTAGGAAAATTTATTTTCAAACACGTTCTTATTATACTGCTCGCAAAGCTAATTTTGACAGTTTGTAGCTAATCGACAATTTATTTGTTTCCAAGGATGATGCGATATTTTAGGAAATTAAGCCGTTCCATAAAAGACGAGCTATTAACCGACAAAATAGCCGTAGAAACCCTTATGTGTCTAGTATCAAAAAACAGCTTATAAAAAATTTAATTATAACTTACACAAATATACATGGTGATGCATTTGAAATGTTTGAGAAACACTATAATTTGCGTTTTGAGCAAAAATCAAAGTTTGAAAAAGTAACAAATAAGATAAAAGCTGAAGTGCGTAAGTTCTTTTTGATACAAAATTCAGCACTCCAAATTTCAAAATGGCGGACTGAGGGGTTGCCGAGGTAGGGGTTTTTTCTAGACAAAACACCTTATATCTCAGTAGCTAATTACCAAAACCCCATAGTATGTTATATCAATTTTCTTCTTTTGAATTGGTTTATTCAAATATGAAATAAAATTTGAGGCGTTCCATTTGAAAAATCACAACTTTGATATGTAAGTCGAAATGGGGACACCCTGTATAATGGGCAATATTTTATAAATGTGCCCTCAAATATCTATATCATCCCATAAATAGATTTTCCCAAAATATTTATGAGTAATATTCCGTCCACATATGGATGGGCCACCGTGTATATATGTTATATGCCCTTAGTTACTACGCATTTATTAAGTAAGCTTACATTGTTGCACTAGACGCTGGGGTTAGCATAAGATAACAACTTCTCGCTAATCAGTTTCTCTATTTTCAATGGATCTATTGTTTGTCCATTGTCCATTGTGTATTTCTCCTGATCCTTAGTCAGCAGCCTAAATTGTATAAATAAAGAGTGTTCGTTAGATACCCGGCTAGACTCCGTTATAGTCATTTGTAGTCTTTGTAACTTGTAATTTGTAACGGACTGAATTACAGTCCTCGAATAAAGTATTTTTCAAAGTTATCAATTTAACAATTTGGTGTGAAGTGGGATAGCTTCAACGCATTAGAACACGCGAACGCTCACTAGTGCGTTGGATCCCTATCCTTCAATCTACAAAAGAACCACGAGCCTTCAAAGAAGAAAAGAAGAAAAAAAAAAAGGAGAAAAGAAACCCCAGGCTACACAGCGAGCAGCAGCCACCCAACTACGAGAGCAGCACCCTTCAGAAACATCGAAAGAGATCTGCTGGACAGACTCTTGGATAACGCGACTGCTTCCAGATGTACGCCTGGTAACGTACAATTTTAAGTAATCACTATTTCTTTGCGATCTATCTCTGTGTGTATCATATTTTTTGCATCATTTGTTTACATTTTTACGATTTTTCTACGAATTTTTCCCATTCTACGTATTCTTTCCCAAGTGATTTTTCCAATTTTATATCCTTATTTTTGCACATTTGCCTTTTTTCTAGCGACATTTTTGTGTTTTTATTAAAAGCAGATTTTCCATAAAACATTCGCAATGTCCACTCACGAGTCAGAAGACTACCAATCCCCAGCAATTCCTGATAATGCTCATGCGAACCTTGAACCGTACCGACTATCAGAAATCTTTTCCATTGTGCCGGAATATGACGGTAACCCTATATTGCTTTCCACATTTATCAACGCCTGTCGCACTGCCTATCAAATGGCAGTCAAAGAACAACGTATCCTCGCTGTTCTGTATATTAAAAATAAATTAGGTGGGCCAGCCGCCGAGCTAGTCAATTCACGCAACCCATCGCCCTGGGAAGATATTCGGTCACTTTTAGGGACGCATTTTGGAGATCTCCGATATCTCACTTTCTTGATCGCTGACTTACAGCACCTTAGACAACTCCCTAACGAATCCCCACTCACTTTTGCGCCAAGGTTGCAAACGCACGCAGCCAAAATGCATTCCGCCGTGAATCGCCAAAATCTGAACCGAGAGCAGAAAGCTGCTCAGAGTTCCTTAATCGAGACTATGACCCTCAACTGTCTTTTGACAGGCCTCGATTCAAAAATCGGACTTGTCGTAAGATCTGGTCACCCTCTGAAAGTATGCAACTATTGTCATAGACCAGGACATTTAGCTAATGAATGTCAGCGCAGACAACAGTCTTTCAATACCTTTTCGAGACCAACATATCAACCCCAGTCATTTTGACAAAACATTCCTAGGCCTAATCCACCTATGCAAGGTAATAGACTTCGCAATGGTAATTATCAATACGCTTCAAGACCTTCGGTCATAAGGCCGAACGTGCCCAACACGAGTGCCCCCAGACCATCTGTTATACAACAGAACCCTCACTTCTTAAACCAACATTTCCTAAAGAAACTTTAGGCCGAACTCTCAAAATCGCATTAACTACGTCGCTCCAGATTCCTACGAATATTCCGATTATAATGAACATGATCCATATAATACCGATTATGCCAGCGCGTATGAAACTCAATACTCTGCTTATACGCCTACACCATACGACGACTTCATCGTGTTGTTATGTTACGAGTACGAGCAGAATGCCGACAAAGACGATAATGCTTATCCGAATCCGCAATGTTAGGATTTTCAAACGCCCCCTTTGAAAGACTAACCTGCGAATTGCGACGACAATCTAGACCATATGATTGCGAGCCTACAAAAGCTCAATGTCAAGGACCCCAGAGCGACGTTAGCACAAGACCAAATGTTTGTGTAAGCAAGCCTCCAATTATAGTCCCGTCGACTGTCTTTCCGTTAGTCCAGATAATCTGTACTATATTAAAGACGCGACTGGAAAATTCTAAATTCTTATTGACAGTGGTGCCGGTTATTCCATTTTTAAGCGGAATACCTGCCAAAATTATACCAAACGTGTAACGGAAAATATCTCTATCCGAGGTATTTCTGATGAGAAATTTTCCATTACAGAAGCAGTTCTTAGACCCTTTTGTCCCTAACGATTATCATAAAATCTACATTTGTGATTTGGATATTGCCTTCGATGGTCTTCTTGGATCAGATTTCCTTGAACACTACGATTGTATTATCGATTTTCAAAATCGAAATTCAAAACTATTCCTCTTTTTAATGTTGGCGACGGAAATGTCCCCCAAATTTCCGAATTCCAAGAAATTTCCCAAATTCAAAATAATATTTCCATTTCCCCCAGAGTTCAACAAGTTGTTAAGCTCAAATCCGAGTTTAGAAATACCGAAGTAATTCTTCTGGCATGTGAGATAGAAAAAATCCGTCTACCTAGTTCCATTTAAAAATTGATGATAAAGGCGAATTTCTCACTACAGTCTTATACTGTAACGCCATTTCCAAAAACGTAATTTTGCCCCAATTAGAATCCGAATCGTTCAACGAAACATCAGTCAAGAATTTCAACACATCTTTACATGATCAATGACAGTATAACCGTAGAGATGCTATTAGAGATCAGTTGCGTCTCGATCATCTTAACGATGAAGAAAGGGAACTTATTACTAATCTCTGCCTAGACTATACAGATATATTTTATTTCGAAGGTGACAATATGTCATTCACAGGTGAAATCAAGCACTCCATTGACACTTCTACCAACAAACCTATCTTTACCAAATCCTATTGTTATCCTCATGTTCACAAACAGGAAGTTAACCCTCCAGGGGTCGCGCGGCCTCAAACAACGTCATCGGTCGCGTGTATAGACGTTATCTAACATAAGGCGCGCAATTAGATTTTTTCTAAAAAGTTAATTTTCTATATTTTTGGAATAAAAGCAATATTTTTTAATTGGTATTGTATATATTTTATTAAAAACAGAGAAAATAAGAATCTAACTATAGAATTAACTTTTATGTGTTATGATAAACAGAGGAAATAAGAATCTAATTCTCTTCTCCAACATCATTACATTCTTTACAAATAAAAATTGTTGATAAGGTATGCTCTTTACAGATAGGTGTTTGACAGCGGTCACACTTATGTTGTGTAAATCTATTTTTCCATGTTTGGCAATATCCGCACCTTGGTTTCTGCTCTGGATTCTGTGGGGGTGTATTTTTCTTTTGAATGCCAGTCATCGATCGAATTTTTTGTCCAAGAGAAAAAGAAATATTTGTAAGGGAAGCTCGTATCATCATGTGTGGTCTTATAAGCTCTTTTGCCAAATATGTAATGAATGCGCGTCTTGGTATAGTTTTTCCTGCATTGCACTTGTATATAATTTGGGAATTTATTGTAGCTATATTTAGGAAGCTGCAAAATACAGTGAAAGGCCAACGATTACTGAAACGGGTGACAGAATATTCCGCCTTCATTTTATCCGCAACATCAACGCCTCCCTTCGTAAGGTTGTAGAAGGTTATTACCTCTGGCTTTTGCTCTCTCGAATCTGGATCTATGGTGTCACTATCATGAAACGTAGATAGCAGGAGGACGTTCTTATGCTTCTTAGGGATAAACGATGTTAGAGTGCATTTATTTTGTCTATACCATTTGCGCACATAGTACTATGTATAGGCCGTGATTTAGTTTGTAGAAAGTCTCCAGGGATTTCCCGTTTATTTTTTCTAATGGTGCCCACATAAGTCATTTTATGGTTATGGTATAACTCGTTAGCGAGAGAAACAGATGTGAAGTAATTGTCCGCAGTAATATTTCTGCCCGATTTGTTTATTGGTTTTATAAGCCGTTTCACAACGCTTGCTGCATCCTTAGCTAGTTGATAAGGGCTTGCCCGCATAAATTTCCAAATTATGTACGTAAAATGTTCTGGCATCGGTAAGTGCATAAATCTTTATGCCATACTTGGCCGGCTTATTACTAATGTACTGACGAAAGCGACAACGACCTCTAAACGCTTCTAACATCTCATCTATAGTAACATTCTGTGCGGGACTGTAACTACTAGAGCATTTGGCTACAAACATTTCATATATATTTCGAATAGGCGCCAGGTTATCCAGCTTTGATCGCTCTTCTCGAATATCTTTATCATCAAATCTGATTGCTCGCATAAGGATATGGAAGCGCTTTTGAGACATTGTTGCCGGAAAATAGTCTGATGCTGTACCATCTGTTGCCCAGAGTTCGCTCGTATTGAGGTGTTGTGCCCTTTTCACACCTGCTAGGTAAAGTAGACCTATAAACGCCATTATTTCTTCTAAATCTGTAGGTAAACAGTCTCTTGGACGCCCGTAGGAGACTCGCATTTGATCCAGTTTTTGATTTGTACTCTGAACTAGAGTGTTGATCATCATATCCATGGGAAAAAATATTTTCCAGCAATCCATAATTTCTTTCGTTCTCTTCGCTTCTCCTATTACACCTGGAAGCTTGATCACTATATTTTGAACACAAGTTTTTGTTCGGAGACTAGGTGGTTTGTGTTTTAGCCATGGTGTGCCATCCTTTCCAGTGAAATGCGGTATTTTCTTCAAAGCAGATAGAGATATAGGTAAACAAATATCCTCGTCATCAGAGTCCGAGGATTGCTCCGTATTAGTATCATGCAAACTGTGTTCAGAGGCAGCGTCATCTATGTCTAACTCGGACCCTACATCTGATTCAATTTCTTCGTACCATTGCTGCCATTTGGCTTCTGTTCTTGGTGAAATCATATCTGGAAAGACCAATAATAAGTCTAATTATTGACGAAATTTGACCTGCCGTATAGTTATTTACAAGACAAAATAAAATCGAATCAAGAATATGATAAAAATTATGTCAAGGAATTCATAGAAAACGAGAAACCATGACAGACATATCAAAATCATAATCATTCCAGTAAAATAAAAAAGTTTGACAAAGCAACGCCACAAAAAAATGAGCTTTGACCCCTTAGCAATATTTAAAATTATCCTTTTGTATTAGTTACGTGACAGTTCAACTTACAAAGATTATCGAAAAAATCACATACGGGATAGGTCGCACCGTTAGATTCTTCCTAACACTTTTGAACAACGTGATCGGTCGCGCGTTAGATATACGTATATACTAAAATTATCAAATTCAAGATGACTATTTACTTTATTTGCACGCGAATTATGCATAGATGTTGCCTAGCGACACCTATGAGGCATTCCAGGAGTCTCAAGGCTATAATACGAATTTTTAATAAGAACTCTGTAGTGAATTATATTTTGTTAGATTTTTTCTAACACCGAGACTGATGGAGGGTTAAAAACCAGATTTCTAAATTATTGAAACAGGGAATTATTGAGCATTCCCAGAGTTCGTGGTCAGCACCAGTGTGGGTCGTCCCAAAGAAAATGGACGCCTCAGGAAAACAAAAATGGCGTGTGGTGATTGACTATCGTAAATTGAACGAAATCACCATAGATGACAAATACCCTCTGCCAAACATTTCCGATCTACTTGATCAGTTAGGGAAGTGCCAGTATTTTAGTACACTGGACTTGGCATCTGGATTTCATCAAATCGAGATAAATCCAGTTGATGTCCCGAAAACTGCCTTCTCAGTAGAGAATGGACATTATCACTTCTTGAGAATGCCTTTAGGACTCAAGAATGCTCCAGCCACATTCCAACGTGTGATGGACAATATCCTGATGGGTATACAAAACGAAAGGTGTCTTGTATATATGGACGACATAATCGTCTAGTCCCCCTCCATTCAGGAACACATCAGCCGACTCTCTGAAATTTTCAACCGCCTTCGGAAATCTAATTTAAAAATCCAGCCAGATACGTGCGAATTCCTTAGAACGGAAGTAGCCTATCTTGGACACGTTATAACCCCAGATGGCGTTAAGCCCAATCCTGATAAAGTGGATTGTATACAAAATTTTCACCAGCCAATGAATCCTAAAGGTATAAAATCCTTTTTAGGCCTCGCCGGTTATTACCGACGTTTTATTCCCAACTTCGCCTAAATAGCGAAACCCTTGACTAGACTATTGCAAAAAGATGCGACATTCGACTTCGATAGCGAATGTGTCAAGTCATTCGAAACCTTGAAAAACGCTTTAATTACATCCCCGATCCCAATTTATCCCAATTTTGAAGAGCGATTTGTGCTCACAACAGACGCAAGCGCCTTTGCAATTTCTGGCGTTTTGTGACAAGGACCTATTGGAAAGGATCTTCCAATAGCCTATGCATCTCGTACGCTCGGTAAAGCTGAAACGAGATATTCCACAATAGAACGCGAACTATTAGCTATAGTTTGGTCAGTGAAACATTTCAGACTCTATCTATATGGTGAAAAGTTCAAGCTTGTTACAGACCATAGACACCTTACGTGACTTTTCTCCTACCGGGACAACGGAAGTAGATCAGCAAGATGGCGCCTCAACTTAGAGGAGTACGACTACGAAATAGTGTACAAGCCAGGCAAGGCTAATAAAAATGCCGACGCCCTATCACGTATAAACTTACCCAATACAGTCAATGCTCTCACCCAAAGTGATAAGGAAGGAGAACCTTCCATCCAATTTTCTGAATCCGAATTTGACATCTTTGCCCCTCTGTACAAAAACAACATCTTTAATCAATTATTCCAAAATTCAATTTTCCAATTCCCAGCTTTTGGACAAGAGCCATAAGCATGTAGTCACATTCTTTAGGAAAAATACACTTTCTGATCTTCACGAAAAGGTCATAGAGGATGTATTTGAGGAAAACCTTGAGTTTTCCGCTGACAAAATTAACATCGCGTCAAGCAAAACGGTCAAATACAGAAAATATTTCATTATTCCCGTACCATATGATCCCGCAACTTGCGTACAACATCTTTTCACTCTAGTCCTGAACAATAAAAGCATTTTCGATTTATCCCAACAGATCTATGTTGAAAATAACTTACATCTGCCCATTTCAGAAATGTTTTCTTTCATTTTTTCTGACGACAACATTAAGCTTGTTGTTTGTCAAAATATCACAAAAACCCCTAGTTCCGACGAGCATCCCTTCAATATCCTACCCTACGCGATTAAGTGCTACAGTAGCACCAGAAATAAAACTACAGGCCAGGACGGACGAGCAAAAACGAAAAGCTAAAATTCGTTTCGACAGTAGAGTATCACCGAATTTGCAATCATACAAAGTTGGTGATAAAGTCTTTGTCAAACAATCCCAAATTTCCAATAAACTTCAAAATAAATATGGCGGCCCTTTCGAAGTATAATATAATAATAATAATAATCCTTTATTATCCAATACACATAAGTATGCATAGGATTCGTCAAAAATAAAAAACCTATAACAAACATGGAAAATAAGTAACAAACAAATATGAGAAACAAACATACCATCTACACATTAACAAACTCTGAAACAGCGTACAAACCTTTATTTAATAAAAAGTCCTTTAACCTATTTTTAAAATGTGAACTGCAGATTTTTATTTCTTCTGGCAGTTTATTATATATTTTAGGCCCCAAAACTCTAGGTGACCTACTACCGACACAGTATTTGGCGAAAGGAACATACATATTTTCACTCTGCCTTGTTATGAAGGCATTTATATCCTTGTTAAGTAGTTGTGTATCCTTATTTTGATACACAAGTCACTCAAGTTTTTGAAATTTCAGCGCTTCTCAAAAATCCAGAAACAGACAGAATTACTAAAGTTAATTTCGATAGACTGAAACCATGTTTTGAGACTTTGTTTCTCTTTCAGGTGCAGTCTGCTGTCAACAATGCTTTGGGCATTTATTTCCATGAGGATTACCCTTTTAAAATTTCGAATGAAGTTTGGACCCTTCTAGTTTACAAAGACCTTGATCTTATCAAAAAATCCCTCGACGATAACAACTATATTTTAGAACGTCTATATTCTCTTCCGGATGAACAAACCAACCTCATGAAAAATTTCAAAGGTGAAATTAAGACGCATATTAGTCTCCTCCGTCAAATCTCCCGTTCCCTAGAATTAAAATATTACGAGATGTTCGATGACACAACTTGCACATGGCGAATGAAACGCGGACTCATTAATGCTGCAGGCACTTTCTGGAAAACAATAACAGGTAACCGTGATTCATCTGATGGTGAATATTATAATGACTGCAATAACAACATTTCTAAAAATGGACATGAGCTTGAAAACCTCATGAAAAATCAAATTTCTGTGACCATGTCGGTTATCAAGAATTTCAACAATACAGGTCGGAAGTTGCAAATTGACGAAGCTACATTCAAGACAAAATTATCATAATTTCTTGACGCTAGATTCAAATTTTTAGAAATATGCGAGCAACTTATGGAGAGTTACATGTTTCTTGAAGAAACGATTAACGACATTCTAAATTCCATTACTTTAGCTCGTTTGAAAATAATCCATCCCTCAATTATTACTCTTCATGATTTAGTGAATTCCCTTCAGGAAATCTCACACACTTTGTCAAAAAACAACTTGCCCTTGCCAGTCGATTGAGCAATGATATCTGAATATCTCAATCTCATGGAACTAGAGGCATATCAGAATAAAACAAAAGTAGTTTTCGTTTTAAGAACCCCTTTATTAGAACGAGAAATTTACACCCTGTATAAAGTTATTCCTCTGCCCATTCCAGATAGCCGCACAGGCTTATTTCATGTTATTTCTACAATACAGAGATACGTTGCCAAGGATAGCGATTCGCTATTGTACGCGTCCTTCCAAAATTTAGACAATTGCAAAATCCTTACAAGTCAAATCGAAATTTGTGTCTGTGAAGCACAGTTCTTGCGAAACCCGGTTGGTCTGCCGAATGCATGTCAGATAGCTATTGTGGCCTTACAGGATTATAAAATACAAGAATTAGCAACCAATTTTTGGCTGATTACAATATCTAGCCCGTTGCCCATAACCATGAAATGTGGACAAAGAGAGACAACCACAAAAGTGATAAAAGCTAATTCACTCTTAAAGATGCAACCCGGATGCAGTGGATTTGTAGGTACTACTAGACTTCATGCCAGATATTCTCCCAACACTTATAAGAATATCACATTCAGGGACTACCCTGTAGAGATACCTTACAATTGCTGCAAACACTTACCAGACAAACATAAACTGACAAAATTAAAGCCGATCAAGTTGAATAAGATCGACACTGAAGAATTAGAAATAGCCAACCACAAGTTGAATCAGTTCTCCGAACGAATTGACAAAACTATCAACGAGCCCTTCGTATCCAGACATCTCTCATGGTTCACATATTCCATAATTGCCGTATTAGTTATCATCATGGCACTGTACCTGTTCTGCAAGTGCAGAAGACGTCGACCACTCAGTATCTGTGCGCCGAAATATCCAACCGATGGCCCATCTCCAGGAACCTCGAAAACTCAGATTTTTCTTCGTGGAACATCGACCATCCAACCATAAGAAGAAGACATTGAACTACAGTGATTCTGTGAGTGAAGTGTTTTCACTGTCCAAAATTTGAATTACCATTTTTAATTTTTTTCATAGGCCCTGTATTTCTCAACGTTTATTTGTTCTAGCTTTTGCTTCATATTTAGATGCTATTTTGCATCACCTGTATACCGTATGCTAATAATTGTATTTCTCAGAATTTGTATTTGTGATTTTATTTTGTTGCAACCTGTATATTGCAATTTTATTATTTGTAACCTTTTACACTTTTATACTTTACAACTTTATATTTTTACAATTTTACAATGTTTTACAATATTCACTTTTTTAGTATTTTGTACTTTCCAATTATTCTATTTTTGATCAAAAGCTGTCGCATAGCAACAACTTTTTATAATAGGGGGGAGTTGTTATATGCCCTTAGTAACTACGCAGTTATTAAGTAAGATTTCATTGTTGCACTAGACGCGGCGTTAGCATAAGAAAACAACTTCTCGCTAATCAGTTGTTTGCCTCGTGTCTCTATTTTCTATGGACCTATTGTTGTCCATTTTCCATTGTGTATTTCTGTTGATCCTTAGTCTGCAGCCTAAATTGTATAAATAGGTCTGCCGACATTTGAAGAGTGTTCATTAGATACCCGGCTAGACTCCGTTATAGTCAGTTGTAATCTTTGTAACTTGTAATTTGTAACGGACTGAATTACAGTCCTCGAATAAAGTTTTCAAAAAGTCTTTTTCAAAGTTATCAATTTAACATATACATATATATATATATATATATATATATATGTGAGCCTTTCGCTGAATCGCTACGCTACGCCATCGAATATGTTTTGTCTATTGAATATGTTTTGTTTACTTCTGGCGACCGTAAATATTCCGATGTGCTGCGATGTGTTTTTGTGGGCAAGGTGGTTAGTCATAGTCAGTCTTGTAACAGATGCTGGAGTGAATACATGTGATACAAGTTATGAAGTGTTTGATTTTCCCTAAGAAAATGATAATTTTCTCACATCAGAAGTGGGATTCAACTCGCTAAAAGGACCACAGAAGAAACACATAGTGCAACCTGACTTATTTCGAGTGTGCGTGCGTGAGCAATTCATTGTCCTGAGCGTATATACCTAGTGAGCGTTACTTTTGGCAGTGATACTTATGTACTTAAGTGCTAAAAGTCTGTCGAAATGGAGGAATTAACCAGCGTTTTAACTGCAGTTCTTCGAGGAATTCAGCAGCAACCCCAACAAGCCGCAGCGGCGCCGGTGGTGCCAGCACCCTCTGCGCCAATTAACATTCCAGCTTTCGATCCCTCAAAAAGCGATGCGGGAGCGATGGGTTGGTGCGACGATATGGAGACCTTGGCGACCACGTTCAAGTGGACTGATTTTGAACAGCTTTGCAGAGCCGCGGGTGCCCTGGAAGGTGACGCAAAGGATTGGTATGACAACTGGCACCCGTCAAATAAAGTTTGGGCTAGTTTCTGGGCCGAGCTTTGTCAGCTTTATCCTGCGAAGAGGAATCTTAGTGAGCGGTTACGTAAAGCTAGTATATACAGAAGTGACCAAGCCACGGGATATTGTGAGTACGCAAGGAAAAAAATATCTTTGTTAAACTCTCTAGATTTTAATTTGAGTGATAGTCAAATAGTTGAGATAGTTATTGGTGATATAACGGACACACATGTCAAAACAGCTGCTTTTAATAGTAGAGTTGATTCCATTTCGACCTTACTTAACTTGCTTAGCAACTATCAAATTAATAAACAAGACTCTCAGCTTCAAGTAGGTGCGCCAAAACGCCCGAATCCGTTTAAACATAATGATGAGGGAAAAATATGTTATTCCTGTAAACAACCTGGTCATATCAGCCGGAATTGTTTTAAATCGCTTAAATTATTTAAATACGATAATACTAATAAGGCGAGAAGCTGAAATAATCTGCCAGGTATTGCGAAACCCTGTGAGATCTGTAAGAAATTCGGGCATAATTCTGAAAATGCTTCATCAAAAGTGAAAATAAAGCAGAGAAGTCGTCCAGATTCTCCAAAATAAACTATTTCTGCGTAGATGTAGATAAAATGACTTTTGCATAAAATTCAAAATACAAAATTTGACCGTAAACTGTTTGATCGACACGGGTGCAGAATGTAGTTTGCTATCCGAAAAAGTCGCCCATAAATTACACTGTCATTTCGAACCAACTTTCATAATGTTAAAGGGTGTAGGAGGCAACTCAATACCAAGTTGTCAAAGGGCTAATTTACTAGTTGAGATAGAGGGGACGGCATTTGAAATTAGTTTTTATGTTGTCGAAACTTCTGTTATGGAATTAGATGCAATTTTGGGTAGAGATTTATTTAATCATAAAGGAATCAGAATTTGCACTGACTCATGTGGGTCTAGAATTTATCTCGATGACACAAATAACATAGAATCTAAAAAGATTCAAAACGTAACAATTTCTCCCGAGAAAATTCAATCACCACTGAATGGACATGATTTCGACGCCTTGTTGAAATTATTATCAAAATATAGCGATTCTATAACTGTTGGTAATTCCGTGAGGGCGGTAACAACCGGTGAAATGGAAATCAAATTAAAAACCGATAAAATAATTTGTTATAACCCTTACCGAATGTCATTGTCCGAACGACAAAAGGTAAAAGATATTATTGACGACCTCTTGCAAAACAATATCATACGTGAAAGCACGTCGCCTTTTGCTAGTCCAGTTATTCTGGTGTACAAAAAAGATGGCAGCCGACGTTTATGCGTAGACTATCGCGCCCTTAATGGAATAACCATTAAAGATCGGTTTCCATTGCCACTTATAGACGACCAAATTGATCAGCTGGGGGGAAGCAAGTATTTTACGACTCTCGATATGGCAGCGGGGTTTCATCAAATTCCTATGGCAGAAAACTCTATTTCCAAAACAGCTTTTGTCACGCCTGATGGGCGTTTTGAATACCTGCGTTCACCATTTGGTCTATCGAATTCCCCTGCAGTATTTCAACGGGCGATTTGTAAAGCTCTGGGTAAGCTCAAAGATACCGATGCGCGCTGGTTTATATGGACGACGTAATCATTCCATCAAAAACCATCCAGACAGGTTTAGAAAAACTTGATCGGATCCTAGCGTCCCTTACCTCAGCGGGCTTCAGCTTAAACATTAACAAATGCAAATTTTTTCAGAAAAAAATTGTTTATCTTGGTCGAGAAATTTCCGAAGATGGTGTAAGGCCCGACGAAGGAAAATTAAAAGCTTTATTCAATGCGCCCAATCCAAAAAATGTAAAACAGGTCCGCCAATTTATGGGCCTAGCCGGGTACTTTCGCAAGTACATCCCTGAATTTTCAACGCGCACAGCTTGTATTACAAACCTAACAAAAAAAGGAGTCGATTTTGAGTGGGGAACCGAACAAGTAAAAGGGTTACTCTCAAAATTAAACATTACCCAACATCTAATTGCCAAAAGTGCCCCACGCGGAAATGGGCAGGTAGAGCGATACGTCTCAACAGTTCTAGACCTGCTCAGAGTAAATGTCAATAATAATAAGTCAGAATGGGCGAGCGTTCTCCCCAAGTTACAACTGACCCTTAATACTACTATCCAAAAAACCACGGGATTTTCCCCGCTCTATTTGTTAACAGGGCAACTTATGAATACCATGGACATTCAGAATTTAACAGAGAGTATAAAACCAGTGACGACTACTGATCAAAATTTAATTAATGATCGTAAAACTGCCTATGAACGCTCTCTGCGTTGCGGTTTAGAGTCAAAAGACAGATTTGATAAAAGCCGAAAAACAACTAACAGTTTTAAAGTAGGAGACATAGTTTTCCATCCATCTGGAAATTCGCACCTAGCTAAACTAGACCCTACATACGAAGGTCCATTCGAAATCTTACAGTTGTTGCCTAATGACCGAGTAGAAATTAAAAATTTGGCGACCAATCTATAACCGTGTGAGCCTTGATATTACAAAAACCTGACAAAATAAATTAATAAAAAAAAAAGTTTTGGGTTGAAAGACGTGCTCTTTGCATCAAGGTAATGAGACCTTGACTGCTGAAATGACGTGCTCTTTACCTTGCTGGATCATAAAAGCTTGCTACTTGTTGAAAGACGTGCTCTTTGCGACAAGGTCATTAGGACTTGATCGTTGAAATGACGTGCTCTTTGCAATAGTGAGTGATGTATCGTTAAAAGCTGAAAGACGTGCTCTTTGCGTTTAGATCGTGAGGGTCTAATCGTTGAAATGACGTGCTCTTTGCAATGGTGAATGATGTATCGTTAAAAGTTGAAATGACGTGCTCTTTGCTACATTATATAGTCTAAATGGTGTTCTTGTAACATGGGTCAGGAGGTAAAATTCGAGAACGAATTTAGTGTCAGGATTGGCCGTGTGAGCCTTTCGCTGAATCGCTACGCTACGCCATCGAATATGTTTTGTCTATTGAATATGTTTTGTCTATTGAATATGTTTTGTCTATTGAATATGTTTTGTTTACTTCTGGCGACCGTAAATATTCCGATGTGCTGCGATGTGTTTTTGTGGGCAAGGTGGTTAGTCATAGTCAGTCTTGTAACAGATGCTGGAGTGAATACATGTGATACAAGTTATGAAGTGTTTGATTTTCCCTAAGAAAATGATAATTTTCTCACATATATATATATATATATATATATATATATATAAGTGACTTTGAAGTTGAGTCATTAATTTTCAGATAATGATTGTAGAATGAAGATGAACCAAAATATGTGTGTAAAAATAAAAAAAAATAAAAAAAATGTTACCTTGTTTTATAAAGAATCCTCCCGACAAGTATTTCAGTGCGGACCTGTATTTGATCGTGCGGTCTTGGAGCACCGGCATGCCCTCCCCTGTGAGGTCTTAAGTCACCTGATTCACGGGCCCTTTGTACTACATTAACAAAGGCCGAGGGGTTGGTTGCACTCGATTGGGAAACCGATCCGCATAAATTCGTGATGCCGCGGCAGCATTTTGTAAAGACTCCCCCCCCCCCGTAAATAAGAATAATGTCCACAAGTTCAGCATTTTCATAAACTTGTGCCATTTTTTATTTCGTTTGAGCCACGCAACAAACACCACTATTCACTCACGCGTTACCTACTGACAGATTGACTGAATACAACCGAATAAGCGTTTCAAATTCTTTCGCTAAAGGGCTATAACTTTGTTAGTTTAATTTTACCAGAAAAATGTTAAAGGAAAAAACATTTCTTTTGATCAGATCTACTCACTGTTAAAATAAATGACTCAACTTCGAAGTCACCCTGTATATATATATGTGAGAAAATTATCATTTTCCTAGGGAAAATCAAACACTTCATAACTTCTATTACATGTATTCACTCCAGCATCTGTTACAAGACTGACTATGACTAACCACCTTGCCCACAAAAACACATCGCAGCACATCGGAATATTCACGGTCGCCAGAAGTAAACAAAACATATTCAATAGACAAAACATATTCAATAGACAAAACATATTCGATGGCGTAGCGTAGCGATTCAGCGAAAGGCTCACACGGCCAATCCTGACACTAAATTCGTTCTCGAATTATACCTCCTGACCCATGTTACAAGAACACCATTTAGACTATATAATGTAGCAAAGAGCACGTCATTTCAACGTTTAGACCCTCACGATCTAAACGCAAAGAGCACGTCTTTCAGCTTTTAACGATACATCACTCACTATTGCAAAGAGCACGTCATTTCAACGATCAAGTCCTAAAGACCTTGTCGCAAAGAGTACGTCTTTCAACAAGTAGCAAGGTTTTCTAACCAGCAAGGTAAAGAGCACGTCATTTCAGCAGTCAAGGTCTCATTACCTTGATGCAAAGAGCACGTCTTTCAACCCAAAACTTTTTTTTTTTTACTAATTTATTTTGTCAGGTTTTTGTAATATCAAGGCTCACACGGTTATAGCCTAACAAATACTTTATAATAACAACAACGTAAATCATAGTCATTATTCATGTCTCTAAATATAACATACAACATTCTCATAATACCAACAAAAGAATGTACAAAAAGGGATAATCAAATAACAATGGTTATTAAATGTTATCTTATTCAAATTCACCTGGCCATACCCGCATCATATCATTAGCAACAATTCTTTTGCGATTGGTCGCCAAATTTTTAATTTCTACTCGGTCATTAGGCAACAACTGTAAGATTTCGAATGGACCTTCGTATCCAGGGTCTAGTTTAGCTAGGTGCGAATTTCCAGATGGATGGAAAACTATGTCTCCTACTTTAAAACTGTTAGTTGTTTTTCGGCTTTTATCAAATCTGTCTTTTGACTCTAAACCGCAACGCAGAGAGCGTTCGTAGGCAGTTTTACGATCATTAATTAAATTGTGATCAGTAGTCGTCACTGGTTTTATACTCTCTGTTAAATTCTGAATGTCCATGGTATTCATAAGTTGCCCTGTTAACAAATAGAGCGGGGAAAATCCCGTGGTTTTTTGGATAGTAGTATTAAGGGTCAGTTGTAACTTGGGGAGAACGCTCGCCCATTCTGACTTATTATTATTGACATTTACTCTGAGCAGGTCTAGAACTGTTGAGACGTATCGCTCTACCTGCCCATTTCCGCGTGGGGCACTTTTGGCAATTAGATGTTGGGTAATGTTTAATTTTGAGAGTAACTCTTTTACTTGTTGGTCGCTAAAATTAGTTCCCCTATCACTTATCAACCGTTTAGTGTTCCCAAAAATATTTAAATAAATTTTTAGGTTTTTACAAGTCTCAGGTCCAGAAAGGGTTTTTAATGGAATTAGAAATAATTATTTCGTGAATGCGTCTATTAAAAGAAGAACATGTTTGTAACCCTCTGATGTTAGAGGAAATGGTCCTACACAGTCGCAATGCACTGTGTGAAATGGAATTGGGGTCTTTTCGATAGGGTGTAATAGTCCTTGTTTGCGCCCAGTGTGTTTTTTATTTACAATACATTTAAGGCAGTGGTCACAATACTTTTTGACGAAACGTGCCATTCGCGGGAACCAAAATAATGATTTAGCTTTGCGAAGGTCTTATCCGGTCCAACGTGCGACTGTTCGTCGTGAAAAATTTTTAACAAACCGAGTCTACTTCCCTTTGGAACGAAAGCCCTGTAAATTGGTGGGTTTTGGCCCGGGTTAATTTTTCGAAATAGAACTTCGTTTTGACAGTAGTAGTCGAGGGTTAGCTGACCTTCGAGTAATTTTGATTTGATATCACGAGTTTCGGGATCGCGCTTTTGGTTAATTTTAAGCCAGTTATTAGTTGTAAGAACATTCACGGGGGCGACGCATTCGATTTCTTCAAATGGTTGAGGTGGGTTTCGGCTAAAATAATCGACGTGTGGAATATATTTACCCTTCCGATATTCGATATTAAAGTTAAACGATTGCAGGTAGAGCCACCACCTCGCGACTCTGGGCAATAAGTCTTTTTTTTTCTGAGTCAATTTTAGCGAGTTGCAATCAGTGATAAGTTTAAATGTGATTCCATATAAGTAAACGCGATAATGTTTTACTGCATAATAGACGGCTAGAGTCTCAAGCTCGTATGAGTGGTAGTTACTTTCCTCCTTTGAAGCACGTTTTGAAAAATAAGAGATGACTTTAAGTTTATTATCTACTTTTTGGAAGATTATAGCCCCGAACCCCAAAGAGCTCGCGTCTGTATGAAGTTCCGTGTCTAAAGTCGGGTCAAAGATCGCTAGGAGAGGTCGTTGAGACAGAAAGGCACAAACGTAGTTTTTGGCAACTTCTTGTTCGGTTCCCCACGCAAAATCGACTCCTTTTTTTGTTAGGTTTGTAATACAAGCTGTGCGCGTTGAAAATTCAGGGATGTACTTGCGAAAGTACCCGGCTAGGCCCATAAATTGGCGGACCTGTTTTACATTTTTTGGATCGGGCGCATTGAATAAAGCTTTTAATTTTCCTTCGTCGGGCCTTACACCATCTTCGGAAATTTCTCGACCAAGATAAACAATTTTTTCTGAAAAAATTTGCATTTGTTAATGTTTAAGCTGAAGCCCGCTGAGGTAAGGGACGCTAGGTTTTTGATGGAATGATTACGTCGTCCATATAAACCAGCGCATCGGTATCTTTGAGCTTACCCAGAGCTTTACAAATCGCCCGTTGAAATACTGCAGGGGAATTCGATAGACCAAATGGTGAACGCCGGTATTCAAAATGCCCGTCAGGCGTGACAAAAGCTGTTTTGGAAATAGAGTTATCAGCCATAGGAATTTGATGAAACCCCGCTGCCATATCGAGAGTCGTAAAATACTTGCTTCCCCCCAGCTGATCAATTTGGTCGTCTATACGTGGCAATGGAAACCGATCTTTAATGGTTATTCCATTAGGGGCGCGATAGTCTACGCATAAACGTCGGCTGCCATCTTTTTTGTACACCAGAATAACTGGACTAGCAAAAGGCGACGTGCTTTCACGTATGATATTGTTTTGCAAGAGGTCGTCAATAATATCTTTTACCTTTTCTCGTTCGGACAATGACATTCGGTAAGGGTTATAACAAATTATTTAATCGGTTTTTAATTTGATTTCCATTTCACCGGTTGTTACCGCCCTCACGGAATTACCAATAGTTATAGAATCGCTATATTTTGATAATAATTTCAACACGACGTCGAAATCATGTCCATTCAGTGGTGTTTGAATTTTCTCGGGAGAAATTGTTACGTTTTGAATCTTTTTCGATTCTATGTTATTTGTGTCATCGAGATAAATTCTAGACCCACATGAGTCAGTGCAAATTCTGATTCCTTTATGATTAAATAAATCTCTACCCAAAATTGCATCTAATTCCATAACAGAAGTTTCGACAACATAAAAACTAATTTCAAATGCCGTCTCCTCTCTCTCAACTAGTAAATTAGCCCTTTGACAACTTGGTATTGAGTTGCCTCCTACACCCTTTAACATTATGAAAGTTGGTTCGAAATGACAGTGTAATTTATGGGCGACTTCTTCGGATAGCAAACTACATTCTGCACCCGTGTCGATCAAACAGTTCACGGTCAAATTTTGTATTTTGAATTTTATGCAAAAGTCATTATCTAGATCTACGCAGAAATAGTTTATTTTGGAGAATCTGGACGACTTCTCTGCTTTATTTTGACTTTTGAAGAAGCATTTTTCAGAATTATGCCCGAATTTCTTACAGATCTCACAGGCTTTCGCAATACTTGGCAGATTATTTGAGCTTCTCGCCTTATTAGTATTATCGTATTTGAATAATTTAAGCGATTTAAAACAATTCCGGCTGATATGACCAGGTTTTTTACAGGAATAACATATTTTTCCCTCATCATTATGTCTAAACGGATTCGGGCGTTTTGGCGCCCCTACTTGAAGCTGAGAGTCTTGTTTATTAATTTGATAGTTGCTAAGCAAGTAAGGTCGAAATGGAATCAACTCTACTATTAAAAGCAGCTGTTTTGACATGTGTGTCCGTTATATCACCAATAACTATCTCAACTATTTGACTATCACTCAAATTAAAATCTAGAGAGTTTAACAAAGATATTTTTTTCCTTGCGTACTCACAATATCCCGTGGCTTGGTCACTTCTGTACATACTAGCTTTACGTAACCGCTCACTAAGATTCCTCTTCGCAGGATAAAGCTGACAAAGCTCGGCCCGGAAACTAGCCCAAACTTTATTTGATGGGTGCCAGTTGTCATACCAATCCTTTGCGTCACCTTCCAGGGCACCCGCGGCTCTGCAAAGCTGTTCAAAATCAGTCCACTTGAACGTGGTCGCCAAGGTCTCCATATCATCGCACCAACCCATCGCTCCCGCATCGCTTTTTGAGGGATCGAAAGCTGGAATGTTAATTGGCGCAGAGGGTGCTGGCACCACCGGCGCCGCTGCGGCTTGTTGGGGTTGCTGCTGAATTCCTCGAAGAACTGCAGTTAAAACGCTGGTTAATTCCTCCATTTCGACAGACTTTTAGCACTTAAGTATCACTGCCAAAAGTAACGCTCACTAGGTATATACGCTCAGGACAATGAATTGCTCACGCACGCACACTCGAAATAAGTCAGGTTGCACTATGTATTTCTTCTGTGGTCCTTTTAGCGAGTTGAATCCCACTTCTGATATGAGAAAATTATCATTCTCCTAGGGAAAATCAAACACTTCATAACTTCCATTACATGTATTCACTCCAGCATCTGTTACAAGACTGACTATGACTAACCACCTTGCCCACAAAAACACATCGCAGCACATCGGAATATTCACGGTCGCCAGAAGTAAACAAAACATATTCAATAGACAAAACATATTCAATAGACAAAACATATTCGATGGCGTAGCGTAGCGATTCAGCGAAAGGCTCACATATATACAGGGTGACTTCGAAGTTGAGTCATTTATTTTAACAGTGAGTAGATCTGATCAAAAGAAATGTTTTTATCCTTTACCATTTTTCTGGTAAAATTAAAGTAACAAAGTTATAGCCCTTTGGAAGTTTGAGTACCGCACTGTCTCAATAATGATATTGGGTGATATGCATAAAAGCGAGTGGCTACTTTTGACTCGCATTTTTAAAGTAGCCACTCCATTTGATATGCATAAAATTGTAAGTAGAAACTCACACTCATAAGTTTCTACTCTTTCCATGAGGCTGTACTCGCTCCTTGAGTGCCGACTTTAATTTTTGTATGCATAAAAGCGAGCGTCCACTCCGACCGCTGAGTACATACTTAAAGAAATGCGAGATACCTTAGTAGTAGACTCAGCTTTATAAGAAATGGATGTCTTCACGAAATGGCCGAATTTATGCCTATTTATCAGCCTACGAATGTGTTTAAAGATCGTAGGAAATCAATGAAAGTAGACTATCGGGCCTTATATCGGTTTAGTAAAGTTAAAATAAGTAAGTTTAATAAGTAACCAGTTTTATGTTTTGAATCTCCTTCATTATATTTAACTCCTAATTATGCTTCTACCTTTTCTTTTATTTCTTCAACCGCCTTACGGCGTTTATTTTTGATTTCCGAGATGTTTAATTATATTAACAAATACTGTTTGATGTTCAGATGAATGGTCTTCAGAATAGGTTGACATCATGTAAATGAACAAATAATAATCGACCTAAACACCACCGACACAAACGTTTACCGGTATACAGTAGTAACTGCTCGCAATAGAGAAATTGCCAATTCGGCGAGACAACAAAATACAAGTCGGAACTCGAAAACCAGAGTGCCTACTCAAGTATTTCATTAGAACTTGAGTAGCCTCTCCGTTTCTCGATAAATATTTTATGCATATCAAAACTGAGTAGGCTCTCCGTAACAGGAGTAGTTACTCGCTACAATATGGAGTCGCTACTTCTGAGAACCCACTCACCTTTATGCATATCACCCATTATGTTCTCGTGTTTGGCAACAACAGATTTAATCCGCCTTATCCGTTCATCGCATCGGAAACAAAAAAGCGAAAGAATTTGGAACGATCTTTTTACAATTATTTTCTTCAGTTGTATACAGTCAGTATCAGTCGGTAGTCGGTAACGCGTAAGTGAATAATCGTGTCTGTTGCGAGGCTCAAATCAAAAATGGCACATGTTTACGAAAATGCTGAACTTGTGGACATGGTTCTTATTTACAAAATGCTGCCGCGGCATCACGGATCTATGCGGATCGGTTTCCCAATCGAGTGCAACCAACCCCTCGTGCCTTTGTTAATGTAGTGCAAAGAGCTCGTGAATCAGGTGACTTAAGACCTCAGAGGGGACCTCACGATCAAATACAGGTCCGCACTGAAATACTTGTCGGGAGGATACTTTATAAAACAAGGTAACATTTTTTTTTTAATTTTTTTTTATTTTTACACACATATTTTGGTTTATCTTCCTTCTACAATCATTATCTGAAAATTAATGACTCAACTTCAAAGTCACCCTGTATATACTCTTAAAATTTGAAAATCCTCAGAATCAAAATGCTTACAATACAACTTTGTGAAAAGATTAATATTTGCTTATCTTTTTCAAATTTTGAGGTCTTTATAGATCACAGCGAGGCTTTTTGTTTTTCTAAGGGTAAAAGCTTTTCCCAATGGACCAGATGAATGAAAGTGAGAGAAATATTCGAGAATACTTGTGCTTCAAGTAAACTTTGAATCTACAAAAGAAGTAAATCTACAAAGTAAAATAAATAAAGGACACTAATTCTCATGGACTATTTCTATTCCTAATTGAAGCAATCCTAAGTTGATCATATAGATGGAAAAAAAACGCAGTCATAGGCATCACATTTTATAATACTATAGATATAGAATATATTTCAGTGATTCTTCAGTAAAGATGCGTACTATCAACAGAGGGCGGTTCCAGATATTCTCCAACTTCATTTGACTCAAATGGTCTTGAAAGCGCAATGTTATGAACAGATTCTAATACCAGACATGATGCCAAAATTTTCAGTACTTGACACCATGTACCGTTGGAATACCACGCACACCCACCATAAGAAGGATGGATTCAGATGGCCGAACAGAGCCGATGTACGTTGTGAGTCGACAAATATAGGGTGTTGATTTGAAAATTTTCCACCACGGATTTATCGAAAAACACTGATTAAAAGAAAAAATGCCGAGACACGTAAAAAGATTTGTCAATGGGCAAAACTTTTTAACCAAAAACTATCTCAGAAAATTAGAAAAATCTTTATTTTAATTTGCTCGAATAGAAAACAAAAACACACCAAAGTATCACGTTTTATTTCAATAAGGGCCAATTTCACCAACATTAATATTTAACGGTCCCTTGGACCAATGGGAAAATAGCTTATCGAAATGCAATTTGACGGAAGCTGTCAAAGATCTCTGAATATCAGTGATTTCTATTGAAATGTCGAATAAAGTCGGGAAAAAATGGTTGCCTTATAAATTAGGGTACATTATAGATGTAATATTATGTCTTTGTGCTTTAGAATCAGGATAGCTTTCATAGAATTTCACTTTCACACATAACTGTCAGTTATGTAAATGGACCAATCATAATGATAGAAATAATAGGTCGATTTTCTAGCTATTATATTTGGTAGGATGTTTTCACTGTTTTCGACGACTGTTCATGCATGGCAATCTAATTTGTCTGTATGTCACGTACATGGTCTTGTACAAAATACGTACCTATAGAAATGTACGAATTTTTGCAATTTTGCAAAAAAAAGGATATAAAACGTATTCCAACTGGTTCATCATCTTTTGTTACATCAAAAATAATTTTTGCCAATTTATGATCTAGAAATCCACACCAAATGTAAACAAACAGCACATTCTGCATTTCAGGGTCCTAAAACATCGATATTTGTAAAAGTATCCGCATCCACCTATTATTCAACGTCTAGATTCTAGATATTATAAGTCAGAATCAAAAATACCTATTTATGGAAACATATCTCCAAACATTGTTTTATTTTATTATTTTTATTAGTATAACACATCTGGGACACAAAACATATACACTGAAGAAGGTTTAATTCTATGCTACTCTATGGCAACACCGTGACTTGCATGGTTGTCCGCGGCCATTTTTTGAGGGTGCGACATTGTTGTGATACTATGCACCAGCAACACTGCTTTGTTTACAATATGAGTTTCACCCCCCTGGTCTGGGATATCAATTGCTTTCAATTAAAGTGAACTGCACATCTGCAGTGTTGCCGAACCGGCAAAAGCCGGACTCGGCAAATAGTGTCGTTGAATTCGGTATAAGGTAAATGCCGTCCCAAGATCAGTGGTAGATGAATGACCTTTGAGTCATAAAAGACGTCTGTTATTGTATTGAGCGCGCACACAACATGTTTTTTGAGGGCATAGTTCTATATTACAACTTCTACAATGTGCATACTGGTCGTTCTTTCAAAGTACTTTGCAACCATTCTGGAAACTTCTTTTTCGATTCTTGCTTATAGTATTGTATATATTTTTCTGTTTTACTCTTGAACTCATGAACTCACCTCTCATTTTAATTAAATATTTATTTTGAAAACAGGCCGCTTTCGGTTTGTTTATTGCTTGTCCGGTGGTGAGGTAATCTACCAGTCTGTACCTTTTGTATGCACAAAAATCAAGTTAGGGCAAGTGGTGTAAGGGATGAAGATGTACGTTCGTAATCATAGGCAACCCAAATCTACCCCTCTCATGTGCTCGACTGCCTGAGTGGGTATGCATATGTATGATAGATATGAAGCATAAAACTATAAAGATTACGTAAAATTAACTTTTAGCTTTATTTTTGGTTTCAGCTCTTTTTCGGCAACTATAGAAATATTTAAATTATTTTGAAAAATCGTGGAGAATGATGTTATCGGTAAATATTCTCTTTTTGGTAAGAATACCGAAAAATTCGGTTCAAGTCCATGCATAGACATTCTGAAATTTGCAATATGAATTTATATTCTACATTCTATGCATATCCGTTCATATTCGTGAATATTTCATTTGAAGCCCTTCTTTGTCAAGATTTTATCAAAATGTAAGATAGTTAAGGCAACACCACACCCTGCATCCCAGTTGACAAGAACGACAAGCTGTCAAGATTAGGGATGTTTAGATCCACGAAAAGTATCGTTATGAAGGTATCGATCTCTATCGTTTTAGGAAGTATCGATACTCTAAAATATTGGAATAAAATTATCGATATCCAGCGGAAGAAAAGCAATCTGAAGTTAGTCACTCTTTCTGACACAGTCCGGATCAAAAGATGACGATACTAGTGAAATGTATTGATACTTCTAAATACAGGATCGTATCGAACATTCCTACTGTCAAGATGTATAACCCCAGGTACCGACGGAGCTATTTTACGGCGTCATGGAAATAATTTTAAATTTTCATATGCATTTTTTCAAGTGTTGTGCGACGATTTTGGGAAAAATTCCACGAATAGTCTTATAAAGCATATTTAGAGTATATTTCAACAGTTGGCGGAACTTACTCCCCTGGGACCAGGGGGATGAAACGGGATATTAATGCACAATCTGGCAACCATGTCACACCCTCAAAAAATGACCGCTGACAACCACACAAGTCACCGTGTTGTCATGGAATAGCATGGAATTAAACCTTCTTCAGAGTATAAATGTTTTGTGACTGTGACCAAGGGTTGACAGATCCCACACATGTGAATCAGCCAATCAGCTGTATTGAAATAATGTCTAATATAAATATAACCTAGAATGTGTGGATGTGGATCTTTGTTAAGTTCCTGAACAACGAAAAATATTCAACTTTATGGATGTATGGATATCAAAAGACCTGAATGGTTTTGTGGGAATATCAATCTCAGGTGCCATAATGGTTCTGATGAACGGCAAGTAATGAATGAATGTTTGGAAACGAGCAATATCCATGAACTTTTTGGTAGAGCCTGTCATCAAGTAGGTGCTAATGGCTATCTGCAAGAGATTTATAGGAAAAGAACACACGGTATGTATGTTGAATCAGTAAAATAGCATATCAATGGAAGAAAATTATATAAACATGAATAAAAAATCAACAACAGTAATTGAACATGAATTTAATTCAAAATCAAACATTTCTTTAAATTATGACTGAATTATATGTAATTTCTTAATATTAAATAAGCTGGTGATGTTTCAATGACAAGTTGTCATCTCATACTTTGACAGTATTTTGTTTTCAACATTTCATAGCTATTGGTTGCTAAAATTTGTTGATTGGAACTTGAAGCTCATTCGCTGTATTTAACGGGCTGTTACCCTATTGGTTGAGAATTACGGACTGTTGTTGGTGAAATTGGCCCTAAGTGCTCAAAATCTTGCTAAATCTGCAACTCGTTTATAATTTAAAACGGAAACTACCAACATAAACAGCAATTTGGAAGATTATACGTGGCAACAACCAAATAACAACCCGAATTTTTTTCGGCATTCTTTTCATCAACTCAGATATCCTGGGTGAACTCTATTTATTGTTATACCTGCTTAGTTATTTGTTGCTAAGTGAATGAAAGAATTTAATCGCTATTACCTTTGTGACAATCGTGGGATAGTGAGCACTGATTTATTGATTCAGATTTTACTTCCAAAATGGTTTACACACTAGCCGGAAAAGAGGCAATGGTTCTAATTTATGGTGCCCAAAATCAATGTGCTGGGCAAGCTGCCATCACGTTTAACCCCAGACATCCGGGGAAGATAATTTCGCATAGGTATGTTTTGGACCTTGTTACTGAATTTACTCAAACTGGATCTGTCGCAAAGAAAAAACGTGATCATCGGAGAATTTTGGAAAGCCGCTCAAGTTAAGTTTTGGGTCATTTTGGATTAAATCCTAATACTTTATTACGCAAAATTGTTGCTGCGACTGGTATTTCATTAGGCTCTGTACACACAGTTACTGAACTCCATGAATTTCATCCATTCGAAACGAAAATATTTGAAGAGTTAACCGAAGATGATTTCGATAGGCGAGTTGAGTTTTGTGAACAAATGGTTGCAGCGGTTAATGATAATACCATTCATGTAAAGAATATCTGCTTCAGTGATGCACATTTTATCTAAATGGATTAGTTAATAAGCGTAACTGCAGGTATTGGAGCAATGAAAATCCTCATGCTTTTGTAGAAGGGCATATCCAGTACCCCCAAAAATTAATGTATGGGCAGGCATTTTAGGAAACAAAGTGATTGGAGCATTGTTTATTAATGGAAATTTGAGTACAGACATTGACCTGGATATGTTGGGAAGTATCATCAATCCCCTTAGCACTAAAACCATTGAACACCAAATCTAAGAGGATATATACTTGATAAGGCTGAATATATTTCCACCAGGACGGTGCTCCTCCTCACTATGGTTCGGCAAAGGCCTATAGAATGGTCTGCTAGATCTCATTTTGAACACTTATTGAAATAAAAAGTGATATTTTCGTGAGTTTTTGTTTTTTATATGAACAAATTAAGATAAAGATTTTTCTAATTTTCTTGAAAACGAATCGACAGATTTTGAAAAATCAAACGTCAAAATAAAGGACTTAGGCCCGTATCGTCAGTCGTCCCTACAATTGTAGGGCGCCTTTATGGCCTCCTTGATTGTCCTAGTTTTCTACTTCTGCGTGTCAGAACTCTATTTTGAGGTTATGTCACAAACATCTATTTGCATCAAATTGTGCTTGCTTTTGAGTTATATCATGTTTTATCAGCCTGAAATTTCCTACAATTTAAAAAGAAAACATATCTTCACAATAGGAGAGCGCTGACGCTGACACGGGACAAGTGTAATCTCGAAATTTTTGAAGGAGAGAAAGGGGTATGACAATCAAGGAGGCCATAAACGCGCCCTACAATTGTAGGGACGACTGACGATACGGGCCTTAGAAAGACCTTTTAAACAAGCGATTACGCGATACCCCTTATTATTTAAAATTTTTAATGGAATGACCCTAGGGGTAGAGGGTGAAAGGGGGTGAGGTAGTTTTTGGTTGAAAAGTTATCCCCCTTGACAAATCGTTTGACGTGTTACGGCGTTTTCTCTTTTAATCAGTTGTCTTCGGTAAATCTGTGGTGGAAAGCTTTTCAGACGAGCTCCAGCAACATTGGTCATTACCTTGTTGGAAAATCGTGCTCTTAAGCGTTTGGAGAAATGGTAAAGTATTTCCTGAATATACCGCTGCGCGGTCATACATTCTCTAATGGAAACCAGTAGCGACTCAACACCATATATGCTATGGCGCGTCTAACCATGACTCCTAGAGTGTGGTGCAAGGTGCAAGTTACATTCAACTGTAAGCTTTACATCGCGCCCGTCCATCATGCATCTGCGAAACAGAAATGGAATCGGAAAAATTCAAGTTGTCAAGTTTTCAGTTGAACGTTACGTGCACCATACTATGATAGTTATGGCTTAAGGCGCTATTAAATATGATGCTAAGTCGCTCCTAGTATCTGCGAAAGGAGGTATGTTAGCACAACAAAAAAAAACGGAATCTCATTTTGTGAAATTTCTCGAAATGCTTGAAAGCCATATATTCTAGCCAGAAAATGACCGTCCTTGTTGTACATCTTTATTCAACATAAATGTTACTGAACACAGTGTGGAAAAGCATCCTCCTGAGGGTTCGACCTGCGTCCGTGCCCTCACAGCGTCTAACAGCTTCAGTGCAAACAATGGAACGGATATAACGGGTGTTTCGAATTCGATTCTCACCATTGGGATCTCAGAAACGGTGAGAGATTAATGAAAAAAAAATGTGTACTTAGGTAACTGACAAAATGCCGCTTAGAAGGTTTAGAAATGCAAAGTATGTCCAGAGAGACACGGAAAAGACTGTAATTTCCCATAATGGTTTTAATCTTTTTCTGAATTTATTTGTAGTGAGATTTCGAACTAAATTACACATTAGCATTGCCAATTTCTCTGATCTACAAGATGGTAAAATTGGAATTTCAATATGGTGTATATGTTTACGGGTAAATAAAGTTTCTAATTCTGATATCAAAAATTTATAGTATGAACATAGCCAAAGCTTATTTTTAAAAAATAGTTTCTTAGGTAGGCCCTGAAATTATCAGTCATTTGGTTAGTATACCAGATTTATCGCAAAATCGTTGTTCATTTCCTGGTTTTATTTGAAATGGGATTGTAAAATAAATTGCATAATTAGCATTGTCAACCTTACTCCTCTACAAGAAGGTCTAATCAAAATGACAATTGAACTGCTTTCGATTATCATCTTCGACTTTTATTTTTTCTTAAATTACTTATGTCACAATGAAATTAAAATATTTAATTTAATACATTCGTAGTAGTATTTAAACGTACAAAATCCCAACATAGAGTCATATGAAAAACAAAGCCGGTGATGGAAGTCGAAAGAAAAGACCTCGAATTGTAAATTTGACTTAGCCGTCTTGTAGAGAAGTAAAGTGGCAATGACAACATGCAATTTATTTTGAAATCCCGTCTCAAATAAGGTCAGGAAAAAATAAAAATTATGTGCTAATAAATCTGGTATATGAAGCAATTTTTTTTAAATAAGCAACGTTTGGCAATTTCAATACATGACACGTTATACATTTTTAGAATCAGTATTATCCATCTATGCAAAAATCCAATATGGCGTCCATAAGAAAAAATAAAGTTGATCCTGGAGAACATAGACGAAATTCTGATTATGCCATCTTGTGGATGAGAGAAAGTGGTAATGCTAATGTAAAATTTATTTCAACATCCTACTACAAATAAAGTCGAATAAAGTGGGAAGATTCGGTTTTTTCTATCGCTCTCCGGCAGTACTTTAAACTTCGGGGTTTTCTAAGTGTCATTTCCTTAGTTACCTAAATACGCAACATTGCCTCACTTAAGCGACTTCGTATCTATTACGAAATCCCAATGGTGACGGTCGAACTTAAAACTCGGTATAAGGCCCCGACAGAGTTCTAGAATATTTGAGCACAGAACAAGCACTATAAACTTCAGTGGCGCCGTCAAGAACATTGGAAGTAGATTACAATGTAAAAACAGTAGTATGTAAGTGCCATTTATCCTCCGAGGGGGGGGGGATGAAGGGGTGGTTTGAGTGGTGGGGTAAGGGGCCGGGAGTGTTTAAATTCTGAGTCCTCAATGACCATCCTACTATAACTCATCGACCAGGTGAACGAGCAGCAGCGCTCTTTTCACACTTCAATCTCGTCATCCCTCCACCTAATTCCGATGATATGACCATTCTAATTGTAAAACCTCTTGTCTTCTCATCCCTCCACCATAATCCATACCGACAAATTTGTATCGTATAAATAGCTCGAAAATAGTCGACACTCAATGGGCATGCTAATTCTAAAACCTATTATCGGTTCGGTCCCCGATCACCAACGTATTCTAAAATGAGTCAAAGGACGATGTAATGCCCTCTCAATCGCCGTGTGTGGAGAGGTATTTTTTATAGACTACCTGAACTCTTGTATGCACCTGAGAAGTAACGTAATCTACTCTGCTCAGGTAAATAGCTCTACGTAACCCATGGTGGTGCGGTGTGGTAAGGGGTGGTGGGGTAAGGAGCGCGGGTGTTTAAATTCCTGTTAGCATCGAAAACGTGTTGTTCGATAATCTGCATCGTATAAATAGCTCGAGGAAGCATTGTTACCCTCTTCCCGCGGTCTGGGGGTACGCTGCCCCCAGCTACCGCAAGCGACTTGCTGCTCTAGAGATGAAGCTACTCCGATCGCCACCAATGCACCTTCCTACGTAAGGAACTCAACCTTGCGTAGAGACCTGCATTGGAATACCATCCACGAGTACATGAGGAAAAAAGCGGAGAAGACCTTCGAGAAAGCTCAGGACCACCCGAACGAGCAGCTACGATTCCTCATGGACTACGATCCGGACGAGAGGCCTCGCAACCGCAGAACCAGGTACCCCAGACCAAGGTCCCAGTTGGCACCCGCTAACTGGAACCTTGACTAGGAGACTAGGAGAATTTGCAGCTGCTCCCCCCCCCCCCCCCCCACGGCGTGGATGCAGAGGACCAGGAACCACCGGGACCAGGACCCACCGGGACCAGGACCAACCAGGACCCGCCACGACCAGGACCCACCAGGACCAGGACCCTTCAGGACCAGGACCAGGAACAACATATTGGTAAGATGACTTGAAACTCTTGATTTTTCGAAAACAAGAGTTTCAAGAGAAACTAGCAGACCCTCTATCGATGATCGCTTAACGACATCGATAGAATGTGCGAGGTAAAGGGAACCAACCCGGCGTTCCCAGAGACTGAAACACATGAGGAGACGTTGTAGCAGACCGCAGGTCACGCACAACACATGGCCTACCGAGACGCTGATGAGTCGGGCCACGCGGAGGTTTAGGGTTTAGTGGGTATTAGGTGATCTCTTCAAGACCCTGGAGCCCCACACACGTCGTAGCTCGTGCTATGGTATGGTGCGTAAATGCATTCCCCCCTCGTTAAAAAAAAAAAAAAAAAAAAAAAAAAAAAAAAAAAAAAAAAAAAAATGTTACCCTCTCAATGACCCTGCAAATTGTAAAACCAGACAGCAGTTCGGTCCCCTATCAAGAACTGTAAAACATTTTCGCGCTTCTGTCCCCAGATCATAAACTAAAATCAAAGAATGGGTATATAAATTTCTACCTATGTAATTCACTCATAGATTCAAACATGCAGCAGCAGCAACAGCAAGAGCTTCTGAAACAACACATTAAAAATATTCAGGTGATTAAACAGCAAATTCGTCAATATGAAGATACAAAGCAAACACTTGAAAAACTACAACGACTATCCATTCACGACGACGACGACGAGGCTAAATGGAGGCGAAATGTGTTTCACAGTTATGCAAGATTTCAATATTTGAATTGTAAATCATAACGAAGAATACATTTAACAAATATATTGTAATTACATATATCAATAAAAATGTATTAGACTTATATTAGGGTTTTTTTTATAAAACGGAATGATTACATTTCTAAGTGTTAGCTAATCGTTAATCATGATTACATTAACACCTAATTATATTGTACTATGTGCTTTGCTGAACGGTGTTTTTTACGTTCAACATCCATTAAGAGTGGATAAAATATACATTTGTTTCAATGAAAATAACACCAAAAACGAAATTTGGCCTTCAAGACGGTTGCACATGACTGCTACTATGCTTAACAATGATGTCGAGGCATTTGAAGTTACAGTGCCAGAAAATGTTACTTGAATATAAATTACGATTCGTACTTAGGGATCACAACTACAGAGATGCTATGTGGAAATATTTTCCATCACCACCACCACCACTACCCCCACCATCATATGAGACGTATGTAGTACCTAAAGAATATGTAGATAAACTACCGACATATATGGTTTATTACATAGCTGTTTTTGTATCGCTGCTGACCGTCAAACTTCAAGTTTGTTTATACCTACAAAACAGAAGAAATGACATTTGTTCCTCGTAAACAGCTGGATGATCTTCGTTATGCAACCAAGTATATTGACGATTATCATTTCAAACGAATATCTATTAAACATGAGTGTGCAACTATGGGTATAAATATTCCATCAGTATTATTAGATGAGCTACTAGAACCCTGCTGGGATGACCATACTCTCTCAAACGACAACGGTTGTGACGTTGATGGTCCATACAAGACGCATACATTAGATTGCGATACATGTATGAAGTCTTATAATAAATAAATAAATAATTTATAACTCTGCTTTTTCTTTTATTCATTCACCATTTTTCATTTATGTGATGTGACGTCATACATCATTTATGTCACGTGCGTGACATACGTCATTTATGTCACGTGTGTGACGTCATGCGGCATACGTCACATGTGTGGCATACGTCATTTATGACACGGGCACAATATACGTCATTTACGTGCACGCACGCACACACGCACGTACGCACGCAAGCACGCACGCATAAGGTCTGTGCCCCCCATGAGCGACCCCCACACACTTGTCATGGTGCTTGTCTCTCGATCTAGCGATATACCGTTGGGCCATCGGCCCATCGGCCCATCGGTCCATCGGTGGGCCCTGAGAAATTTCTATCGACCCTCCGCCCCCCAGGTGTGACAACGCGACACATGACGTGTGTGTGTGGCGCCATCTAGCGGCGAGATCCTTAACTCATCATGATGTTTTACAGATTCCGTTTGTGTAGCGCCATCTAGCGGCGGGAAGCACAACTTATCAATGACACATGACGTTTGACAGATGACAGGTGGAGCGCCATCTTGCGGTGAGATCCTCAACTGATCAATGACACATGATGTTTGACAGATGGCAGGTGGAGCACCATCTTGCGGTGAGATCCTCGACTCATCAATGACACATGACGTTTGACAGATGACAGGTGGGGCGCCATCTTGCGGTGAGATCCTCAACTCATCAATGACACATGAAGTTTGACAGATGACAGTTGGGGCGCCATCTTACGGCAAGAAGTATAACTAATCAATGACACATGACGTTTGACAGATGACAGGTGTGGCGCCATCTTGCAGCGAGGTCAATGACACATGTCGTTTGACAGATGACAGGTCCAGCGCCATCTAGCGGCGGAATCCCCAACTCATCAATGAGACATACAGATTTTGTTTGTTTTGTGCAGCGCCATCTAGCGATGGAATCCCCAAATCATCAATGGCGCATGACGTCATCCTATCTATATCTCTCTCCAATACATCGTCCTCCGCACTCTCTCTTTCTCTTACACATTGATTTCCCCATATGTGTAGCACGCGCATGCGCACGCACAATCTTTTTGACGCTCCAGCTACCTGCCAACATTTTGACTTACCCTGTATAAAACATTCTTGACTCACCATGTATACTACACCTTACTATCATCATAACCGCAGGCGTACACAACAACACTGATAAGGCGATAAGGTCGAGGACACATGATGTTTTTACAGATTTCGTTAGGATTTGTGCAGCGCCTCTAGCGGCTGAACTAGTGCGGTAATTCTTCTAGCCTATCTATTACTACGGTATCCCATTTTATCTCTAATAATCTGTTGACGCACGAATATAGCGTCAGCTGGACTATCTTCAGGTAAAATAAGTTAATCAATGCTCCTATGTAACTAAGACCGAGCCATCACAGTAGCTGTAGATTAATATTTTTCTGCAGGGTGTCTCAATATTCCAATAATAATGGACATAGAAGCAATTTTGATAAAAACTTGTAAACATATTTGGTATCATGGAGGTATACGCTGATAAAATGTTGAAGGCATTCCGAGCCGTACTTTTTCGTAAAGGCTTTTTTGTCATATCAGGATCCGAACAGTATGAACATGTTTACTTAATATACGGCGATTCATTTGTGTTGGTTCCATTTGTTTCATTGCTATTTCATTGCATTATCAACCCTATTTTCTTTTAGAGAAATCGCTAACTGCATGATTCGAAGCGAAGTTACTGTAATGAGATATTATCGAACGTGGTTTCAAGAAGGCCGGAATCGACGAGTTAGAGGTACTGGACTTCAAAGGCAGACTACAGAGCGACATGATCATTATTTGAGGCAACTAGCACTTAGAGATCGATTTTCCACAATAAGGGCAGCTGCGAACCAGTTGTACCGACCACATCTTGCACTACCTCTGACTCCAAAGCATCGTCGGCAACGGTTGGTATGGAGTATGGAGAGAGAGACTAGAATGGAATATGGAATGAAACTCGATGAGTCGAGATACTGTTTGGGTACACAGGATGGCCGTGCAAGAGTAAGGAGGAGGCGTGGTGAAATATTCCATCGAACGGCATATTAATCGTACTGTGGGTGTTAATGATACGGGGTACCACTGCTTACGGCAGCAGGTTATTATTAGCATTCATTCGAGGTAGAATGACTGCCCAGCGCTATATCCACGAAGATTTATGATCATATTTTGTCGAGCAAGTCACCGCCATATTTGTATGAAAAAGTCATGTTTAGAGAAAGTCTTCATACTGTCAATGTTCGTTCGAAACAGAATATTTCTGCTCCATTCCATCGAACATGTTTTTTCGAACAACACCTATAAATTATACAACTCCATCCTCCAGCAAATAAAAAATATGAAAGGTTGCAAATTCAAGGCAGCTCTGAGACGATTCCTTTTAGATAAGTATAATTAATTTCACTGATAATAATCTCATGATTATATGATGGAATATTTTCAGTTTTATATTTTCAGTGTTATTTGTTTTTTGTACTCATGCTTTTTTTTCTGCTCTCCTATAGTTAGTAGTAGTCATGTAACCGTTGTTATCACTATTATAAAATAGAGCAAGGGATGAGTGGAACAGCACGCAGGTCGTGAAGTTCCCCTTGAGATTCGAGAGCAATTATTCCTTTTTGTTGAACACTATTTTTGTATGCATTGTCTCTTCGAATAAAGCCATTTAATATTATTATTATTATTATATCTGCTTCCCTTTCTGGAAACATTGCAAGATCCACTTTTTCAGCAGGACAATGCACGACCTCATGTCGCACGTGTCAGTTTAGACTTTTTAGAAGCGTCCTAATTAAATCTGCTTCAGAGATCTCCAGACCTTTTCTCCATCGAACATGTATGGAAGAATCATTGGAGGCTCTACGAAACCAAATTCAGGTGGCGAGGGATACAGTACACCAAGAAGACATCAACCACCTAATCTAGTCAATGCCGAGGCGACTTAATGAATATGTAGCGAACAGAGGAGCTTCAACACATTATTGACATTAAAGTGGGATATCTCAGCTATTTTGCGAAATTTCTAATTAAAATTTTAATCACTTTCTGTTTATCAGTAGACCTAAAACTTTTAAGGATATGCTCAAAATTATAGCACTCCTGGTCGGTGTTGTACTTCCTATGTCATTTAGTGGACATAATTTAAGTCCATGCAAAAGTGCTTCATTTGCCCGTTAGATGGCCTCAAAGTTTTGTGCTTAAAAGACATTTTTACGATATTTTAAGAACCGATAGTCTGATTTCAATCAAATTTGTTTTGCTAGACGTTCTAATAATTGACTTTTACGAAAAACCCTAAAGGGTTCAATAAGGGCGAATAAATAAATTATAAATTATACCTGATTTTTTTGGCAACTTTCCCGATGACTGAAAGCTTTTATTTAGGAAAAACTTCTAATTTACTTTATTTTTTGTCTCCGATAAAAGCAGGCCATCTCGGAGAGTTTTAAGAAAAAAAATTAGCGAAAATAAGCAAATTTTAATTATTATAAACTCAAACATTATTAAACGTATTAATTTAAGCATTATGAACCTTTCTGTTAAAAATAATTTCTGACATAACATCCCACATTTCCGCCAACTAGATTTCAACACTTGATAAAATAAGAAAAGTATTTAGAAAACAGTTCCAAAAAGCATTTTTTTTTTCTCGGAAACTGTGTGAGATGGCCCGTTTTTATAAAAGGCAAAAAATTAAGTAAATAAAAGGGTCGTTCAAATAAAAAAAAGTCGTTGGAAGAAATGCGAAAAAATTCTGCTATAATTTATTTAGGGGTGGGAGTAGTTTGAACACTTTCGGGTTTTTTGTGAAAGTCAAATATTATTCTAAAAATAGATGGTACTTCTATAACCGGTGTGTACGGTCAGTCGCCATCACGTGTTTATAATAGTTGCTTTTATATAAAACTAATTTAGATAATAATTAGGTGAAGAAAAATCGCTGAAAGGTCCTGAAGATTGATGCTTTTGATAGCAACATCTCTTAAGATGAATTAAACAATGACAAAGAATCCGCGAGCGAATAGAGAATATCGACTTGGTTTCACAACCTGGTACAGTTTATGGTATAAAAATTCATACTTGCTCTTTACACAATCCAGACGTCTGTGAACTAGCAGTAATCATTTTTTTAAAGTTATTTTATATTCCCTGTATACGTAGTTTATAGTTCAGTGTAGAAAAAAAAGGCAATCACCAATTTGCAAATGGACTTAGCTCGCAGTATCCATCCAAAGTACAGTGATTCGCTTGGGCGGTTTGGAAGAAGTTTGGATATGTTTTAGGAATGCGAAGTGACCCAAACTTTTATTTCAGAATTTTGATTCGTATTGTTCTTAATTTGCGATTTTGTTTTTTGTTCATATTGAGGACCATGGTTCTGTGGACATGCCAACTTTTCGATTGTGCATCAAAGGCCTGATGTGCTATGTCGCTTGGGTATCCCAGACCCATAGAGAGTTCCTAAATCTCACAACCACGCCACATAATTCGCTTTAGTATCTCGCAGCCTCTCTTAACCGCATCGCTACATGCGGGATGCATTTCAAATCGTGTTTCCACCTATTTCAAGAGGCAATTCCACCGTGCTTGTCTTATGTATATGGAGGTCCTTGTTTACAACGACGTATTGAATACACGGAGAAACCGAGCGAGAAACAAGTAATATAGTGATAGTAATAGTGACAATAATAATAATAACAGGTAACTAGAAAATACAAAGAAGTGGCAACAAGAATAGATGGAGAAGACATTCTGGAAATGGAGCAAATGCTGCAATCAGACATGTATAAATACCCGAGATTAAGACAGAAAAAGAATGCATGACATAAGATCATTAAGATAAATACGAGTATACGCGAAAAGTATGTTGAGCGGGTCAACGCTATCCTCATATCCAAATTAAATACCAAAAATATTCCTCTATTAACATGCACATTTGGAATAATAAAAAGGACGCAGACCGAAATCAAAGACTCACATTCACAAACCAAGGCAGCCATGACCAAAACAAAGAATGCATCATCCTTAATCAGCAACGCCAAGATGTTGAAAACAACTGATAGGGGAAGAGGGCTAATCGACATACTGAACCTACGAGTACATCACATAACTATCTTAAAATTCAGAGTGTACTTCTTCGAGGAGCAGGCACTACAAATGCATTGCGAGTGCATATAAGCATAGTCGATTGATTCTTACCGATGAAAATAAGACCGATTATGATTAAGCGAAGCTAGCTCGATGGAGAAATTCGAAAGAAGTTGTGTTCAGTTCCGGAGAAGCTTGCACAGGATGGAATTATTTCAGCGTTGATCCAGACTCAAGGAGTGGAGCGTATAAGGCCTCGTGAAAAACCGAACAAGAAGACAGTTTCGAATCATTTATACACAGTTATATACTTCTTGTGTTCATTTTCAGCGAGTGTGAGTTTGTAAGAAGTTTTTTCTAGGGTTTATTGATTGTAGGATATCACACATATTGTATCTTTCTTTCTTAGCCACTTAGTATTTTGTTGAAATCTTTTGGACACTAATGTTATAATATTTTATTAACGACTATCTCAGAAATTTCCTCATAAAATATCGTTGTTCCCTCGTAGTTGGTTTTCTAGTGTCCGCCCATTCATTTTCTCCGTAGTAACCTATATAAGGGTCTTTGGTTTCCTATCAAACATACATATCATAGGTCACTCATTTAACTTTCTTTGGTAAGGTTAGGTAATTCGTGTCAGTAGCTTTCCTGTTGAGGTTGTGGTACGTGGGTCGTTTTCAGATTCTGGGATATTGGGCCCCAAACATCAGTTTATGGAGTAGCACCTGTTATTTTGTACCTTACATTTAGTTGTTTTAGTTTGGGTGCTACCTCCTCCATTTTTTATGGGATTTTAACCTTCAGCAGTGAGTTCTTTCTTTATACTGTCGGACCACGTGTATTAATGCATGTCAAGAAGAAGTTTGTTCAATATCTGCTTCCTTTTACTGGGAAGGCATTGGAGGAGGACCACCATTCACGCTTCTCCAGCTTTGTAGCTGCTTGTAGCATCGTCAAACAGAGAGCTCATTAAATACCATGAATGTTGGCAGAACCTTTGTAAAGCTGCTTTTGAAATGGTTTTGTCAATCCTTCCGTAAGACGTCATTGTCTTTAAAAAGCATTAATCCTGGTTAGGTGCTTTTACCGCTAAAGTGCACTGCAACCACGGTTTGACGTATACTATTCGTCATTTGTTTGTCTGGGCGGTCCGTAGGACCTTTGCCCATTAGTCACTGTCTGATGTACATTAGGCGCATCTGTCAGTCCTAGTTGCCCAGAAACCAGACAAAGTCAAGGAAAAAGAGGAAGGGAAAGAAAAGAAAAAAGGAGAAGAGCAAAGAAAAACAGATATGCTTAGTTTAAGAGGAAACAACTAGGCTTTTGGACTTGGTACACGGATTAATTTTGAGGTGAACTAAACAAATTTTTTGATTCGGTTTTGTTAGAATGTAATTTTGAGTTTACTAAAGATTCATGCTAACTTTTGATTACAGTGCGAGCCGTGGCCTTGAATGTTTACGAACTTGCTCCACTGTGTAGTCCACTGAGTCACGCAACAGAGGGTTGCTGTGCGATTCCGCTTGACTATAACGTCGCTGCGCCTGAAGCTTGACATAATCCCTCAAGTAAGGGATGTCAAGGTCTCTGTGTAGTATCTCATTTGAGACATACAGTTGTATTCATAAAAAAAGCGTACACGAATTAGAATGAGAGGAAACCTTAACCTTATTTGCGTAAAACCGGCTTATCGCATGTTAAAGGTTATTAAAAATGCAAAGCATGGGCGTCGGGCATTAGTTCAATACAGTAACAAAAATGTATTTCTTTATTTTACATCTTGACAGTTTTATAAAAATTACAATAGAAACAAAAAACGATTAACAAGAATAAATAAAATCTAATATTTGGTCATATATCCCTGTTTTTCTATTACTTGAGCCAGTCTATTCGGAATTGACTGAATTATATTTGATACAATATTTGGATCAAGCTCTTCCCAGCACGCATGTATTATTTCCCATAAATCTTCTGAATTTTGTGGCCTAAAATTTCGATTATATATTTTTTTACGATTATACCCCAAATATTTTCGATTGGATTGATATCGGGACTATAAGCGACCCAAGGCAGCACTTCCACATTATGGGTTTGAAACCAGTGGGTTACAGCATTGGCCGTATGAACTGGACAATTATCTTGTTGAAATATGAACGTATTATTGGGATACGTATTTGCTCAGCACTTGGTAACAATATGTTTTCTAAAATGTTAATGTAATTTCCGGCATTAAATCTTCCCTCTATTCGCCAGCAAACACCAGGTCCATGAACACTTATCCAGCCCCATACATTTACAGAGAAACGCCCAGGTCTAGAATTGAGGGGGTTAGTATATCGCTCTTCAAACCTGGTATTGTTTGGACGGTATAAGTCGACTGGAACGTCTTTTCATCAGTAAAAATGATCCTGTTCCAAAATTGAGGATTGCGGTATATATAATTTAAAGCAAAAATAATCCTTGATTGTCGCCGTTCTTCGTTAAGAAACATTTTTTTCGCAGCAGGGTGAGATTTTAGTTCAGATTTCATTACTCTCCTGCTGGCGGTAGGTTGGGAGGCAGGAAATGCTGTATCATTAACAGCATCCCTTAGAGTTGCAAATGGATTATTTCTTAAATATCCCAAAAAAGCAGCATCCTGTTCAGGGTTGGTAAGTTTGGGACGACCTGAACCAATTTTCCTCTTTAGGGAATCTTCCTGTTCCCAGCGTTGCTTAATTTTCAATATGGTTTTTTTATTTCTATTATACAACTGCGCTACAGCACGGATTGACCATCCTTCTTCGATTCTTGATACAATTTGAGCCTTTTCAACTTCAGACAACTGACGAGGCATTTTTATTTTCTTCTGTCAAAGTTTATCAAACGTTACCACCACGCATTTTCGAAATGAATTACACCGACGTCAATGCTTTGCATTTTTGACAATCTACGACGTGTGATAACCTCCAATAAACAATCATTTAGACAAGCCGGTTTTACGCAAATAAGGTTAAGGTTTCCTCTCATTCTAATTCGTGTACGCTTTTTTATGAATAGAACTGTACCATGGAGCGTTGCAAATTGTCCACAAAGTTCTCACTTTGCATGTGTGTCTTGGCAAGAAAACACAAAGCCGCACATGCATGTAATGGCTGGTCTAATAATCATTTTATATAGTCGAACTTTGTTTATCGAACTCAATTTGGAGGATCTACATAACAAAGACAATAGTTGCCGAAACGCAATTTGGAATTTTGTTTTTATGGATGCTGTATGTTTCTGCCAGGGTGACACCGAGATACTTGGTAGAATTTGTCCATGGCACACGATTTCCGTCTACAGAAACCTCTGCTGGGGGGCCGCGACGTTTTTTGGTACAATAAATAGCCTGCGTTTTCGAATGATTAATTTTTATCAGCCACCGTTCCGCCCACTCTAGAACTTCCACCGCATGCTGCAACCCTTCGTGAACCAGATCACTAGTACATGACTGGGCGACAAGTGCAGTGTCGTCAGCATAGAGGTAGACTTCACAGTTGCTGGGGGAAGGGACATCATCGATGAAAAGCGAATAAAGAATTGGTCCTAGGACCGAACCCTGAGGAACACCGGCCCGTACTGGCCGTGTTGTTGACAAAAAATTGTTAATTTTGATCCGAAACTTCCTTCATTCAAGAAAGGATTTCAGTAATTTTAGAAGCCAAAAAGGAAAAACCTTTGGGATTAGTTTATAGAGGAGGCCCGCGTGCCACACCTTGTCAAAGGCTTTTGAGACATCCAAAAGCAAGCTGCCAGTACTCATGCTAAGGGTGAACCCTCTGGTTACATGCTCCACCAGCCTGACTGCCTGTAGCTCAGTGCTATGCTCGGACCGAAAATCGAATTGGACGTCAGGAATCACATGGTGATTTGACGAAAAATTCTCAAGGTGATGATAATCACCTTTTCGGCGAGCTTAGAAGGAGCTGACAACAGACTTATGGGACGGTAATCCTGAGGAAATATCGAACCCACCTTCTTTGGCATCATGATGACCTCAGCAGTCTTCCACCCACTGGGGAAGTACTGGATTTTGAGCATCGCATTGATTATTGTCACCAAGTATGTCAGGGCTTTCGGCGAGAGCAGCTTCAACGCCTTGTTGGTGATTTGATCCTCCCCAGGTGCTTTACACACCTTGAGGTCTTTAATATGACTTAGGAGCTCCGCTGGTGTGCAATGTGGAAACTCGGAGGGTTCCGCTAATGTGCTATGTGGAGCCTCAGACGAATCTTTTGAAGAAGAGTCATCTGAAGAGGATTCAGTGCCTCCGCTAACGCCGTTGGTCCTAAAATATCTCCTGACGGATCGTACGATGTGCTGTTCCTCGTCGAGGTCATTATCGAGATCATAGTTGGGAGAAAACTGTTTTCCATGGCATCAGCGAAAACCTCGACCTTATCCTCCGTTCTGAAGACTATGCCTCCAGGACCGTGGATGTCTGAGAGTTGTTCTCGCTTTACGTTTCTGAGTGACTCTGCGACCCTCCAGAGAGGAATACTTGAATCAAGCATTCCCGCCAGAAAGTCGCTCCATTGCTTGTTGCGGAGTTCGTGCAGTGCGTTTCTCACTGCATGGACAAGATTTGTAGCCCTACGAATGTCATCAGGATGCCGTGTCGTTGTACAGGAAATACAGCTGCACGCTGTAGAGCTGCTTGAATGAAACTTGTCCAGTCCGCTTGAGCGGCATCTATTCCAGACTCATCATCTATAATCGGGATATTGGGAAGCTCTCTAAGGAGCAACTTGTATAGGTCTCAATCAATGCGTTTCCTTTGAGGAGCTGCCTCCTCAGAAGTTTGCTCATTGCCCACATCCAAGACAACAGGTAGATGGTCACTAGAGATATCATACAGGATTCGAGAAGAGATACTGTATCTACAGTTTTTAGATATCGCGAAATCGATGAAATCTGGTGCCTGAAGATGGTTGAATGGATGATGTGTCGGCTCTTCAGTGCTATGTATAGGGTACCCATTTCGCATCACATGGTTGTACAATCGAACCTCACTAGTGGAATTCAACCTAGAATTCCATGCTCGATGTTTGCAGTTGAAGTCCCCTGCCACAATAAGCGGACCCGAGTAGTCCAAAAGTATCTCCAGATCCGCATCTTGTAGCCTGGCACCACACCTGACATACACCGACGTGATCATCAACGAGACACCTCCCACCATATTGACAACCACAGAAGCTGCTTCGATGCTATGCATCTCCGCATTAGTGCTTCTATAATAGTCTATACCGCGCTTAATCAACACTGCTAAACCGCCGCCTCGACCATTCAATCTGTCACCTCGGATAACATCATAATTCAGGAGAGCTAAACGATCTCCCGGATTAAGCAACGTTTCCTGCAGCAAGGCCACATCTATACCTTCATCCAAAAGAGCTTGATGAAATTCCCGTTTTTTGGGAATATCCCTCATGCCCAAAAAATTCCAAAACAGAATTTTGATGAATGCAGGCTGTCTACTATTGTACCTAGACATTTACAGGAAATATCGCCTGCAACGCTTGGGTAGCGCTAATCAGTGGGCTTATTATTTGTTGTAAGGACCTTAGCGTGGTTGCCAGGTCCACATTTTGCGTGCTCAAGGGAGGTTGGGCAGAGGGGGCAGGCAAGGTTGCCTCCCGAGCTGCGTCCGCGTATGATATATTGCGCCTTTGCGCTATAACTTGCAAGTTCCTCTTTGGAGTGAACTTGCAAGTCCGGCTATTTGCGGGATATCCCTCTCCATAGTTCGCACACTTGCGTTCTTCCTCTTCTGTGAGGGGCACAAATGCGTCATGTGGTTCTTTGCACATTTTAAGCATTTGGGTGGTGCAGTGCAATATGACTGCGCATGCCCGTACTTTTGGCAGCGTTGACACTGGCCAATGAGTCTGGAGTTCTTCTGCACCTCAACTCGAATGGCCAGTCGCAGCAGTTCGTGTTCGTTGAACACTTGCTGAGACTTTTCAGTCTTGGGCAGTATCACGACCACCAAAGGCATGGGCGCGCCGCCGCTGCGCTTCAATCGAATGATGTGAAGAGGGCTATATCCCCTCTGCTCCAGTGTTCTCCCTTAATCTCAGTATCCGAAAAGTTGACGGGAACTCCTCGAACCACCGCATGGATGTTCCGTTCCGAAGGGAGAGGAAAAGTGTGATGGGGCACTTCTTCCTCTCGGAATAGGCGAACGATCTTACGGTAGTCGTCCTCGGATTTAGGAATAATCCTTATTCCCGCATCAACGGCAACCGCGCGATCTATTTTAATACCTAGGGAAATAAACTTGAAATTTAAAGTACGCCATCTCGTCCCGTCGCTTAAGACGATCGGAGTTATGCGCCCTTGTCGTGAGGGTTGTGTTGATGCCACGACGGTTGGACGAGAAGTAACATCGGCTGACGGAGTCACCTGACAGGTAGATAACGTGGTCCCTGGGTTGGTAGTAGAAGCATTAATAGTGTTTCGATTTGATGAATTAGGGGAGGTGTGAAATGGAATTGACCCTGTATTCGGAAGAGGAGGAAAGTCTTTGGTTGATCGATCAGCCTTGTCGCCTTTCCTCCTTCTTGATTTTGCTCTTACAAATCCTTCGGTCTGCACGTCTTCGTCTGTAGATGTGAGATGATCATCAGTAACGTTTCTCAGTGGTCTTTTTAGGGTCTTTTTCCGTTCTTTAGGGGATTCTTGTGAATTTAGTAATATTGTTACCTGGGCGGTCAGGCTGTCAATTATGGCTGTCTGGTCCTTGATGGTCTCCATTAAGTCTCGAATCTGCCTTGCCTGGTCGTCTATAATCAGCATCAGTTTTTCGATCGTTTTCTGCTCCGATGACATCTGCGTCAGTGAGCTCATGTTTTCTGCTTCTGCTTGGTTTCCGCCACCGCTCAGCTCTTTCCTCATAGTATGTGGAACTGCGTCGTCTGTTGATCCTCCTGGGTCAACTTCCATCTTTTAACAACTTTTTCTCGCCAACAAATCTCAGAGTATAGCTCGCAAATGTGGCAATGTTGTCAAAACCCTTCTTACAGGGCGTCACGGTTTGACGTATGATGACACGATGAACAGGCAGATATCTGACAGAGCTGCTTTATCCTTGTGAGAAAGTTTCTGCTGGGAACTTAGTAACGCTGTTTTTAATAAGTAGATTGCTTGGGCCATCGATCGAGCTTGATGCATGGCGCCTGACGAATCTTAAATTTTTTCTCTGTAACTCCGCAAAGGAATACTATTGAATGTTCTATTAATTCTCAATAGTCGTCAGCAACTCCTTTGGTCAAGCCATGTCGATAAAATTCTAGCACCTTGTCAGTCTCTCAAATATTCAGGCATCATAATTTTTCAGTATAAATCTGTATTTTCTCGGAATCCACACTTTTCCAGCTCTTGCAAAACTTTTTAGACATTGGAATGTTAGAGCTTGTAGCCACTTGGTCGATCGTCCATTCTAGCACGCCTGTATCACCAATTCGTAGACGTGATGGTGGCAAGCAAAAATAAGCATGTCTTTATTAAGTTTATGTTCGGGGAGCACACACGCACCATTGAAGCAATAGTATCGCAACAGATAAACTGAACTTTATCATCAAGATTCCAGTCAATAATAGCATCCCAAACTGTCTGAGCCTGCTCCCTGCCTGGAAAGTTATCCAATTAGGGCTCAGCGATAAGTTGCTGTTGATTTTCATACGCTATAACAACCGATAGATGTTCTTCTTTAGGCTTGCGTGTGGATAGTATCCAGTACCTCGCTTTGAAAATTAAGCTATACAGCTTCTGCGCGCTCCTTTCGCTTTTCAGTACGAACACTTTGAATGGAATACTTGCTTATAGGAAACGCGTCAGGTGTTATGTCCAAGTGCCTCAATCGTTGCTTCAATAATAAAAACAGCTTTTCTCATACTCAACTGACACCTATATAATGCTGCTACTAATTTTTGTTATAAAACTTTTAATTTGAGTTTGATTAGTATCAGGCTGTGTGCTCTGAGTTGGAATGGCCAAAACTTTTTGTAAAGCTATCTCGGAATCTGAGGATGAATTTTCTTGCACTGGTTCGTAAGATGACGTCGAATAGGTTAAGGAAGCAACATATTTAGCTCGCTGCTTTTGTTCTTCGGTGTTCACAAAACGCGAATATTTTTTTATATGGCTAATTTCTTCTCCGCCCCAGCTAAATAACCAGCTCGATCTGGCTCTCTCTGCCGCTGCAAAAAGATCCTATCTTCATTTATTTTCATCAATTGAAGGACATCGACATCTGCAATGTCAAACAGATTGTCCATGTTCGTAACAAACTCTTGTCGATGTCGCTCAAACACGTGTTTTGCTTGCATTTTTTAGCAAATCTCTCCAAACTTGGTATAACTAGTTTCTTATCACAGTTAGCTAGAGATTTAGTTGGTATATGTGACTTTTCGCAGAAAATAATGCACTCACGAATTCTAAGATTGCTGGTCTCACTGACACTTAATCCCACTTCTCGGGTATTATAGCACAAAACTGCTAGTACTTCTCAATTAGAGGGACGTTTTGAACCGGTAATTTGATGATTTACGTCCCCTGTTAAAAAAAATACCTTTTTAGAACTGTGCAGTTCCATCGACTTGTTCACTGAACGAAAACAGTGTGTCTACTATAATAGCAATACGTTAGCTAGCGTTCTCCTAATATGCAAGTTTTGATATGTTCCAGCGCGACTCGGCACGGGGGCCTAGTTCTATGTACATCAAACCTTATTTACAATTGTTTTGATATTGTTTAAGCAAAATCAGGTAGTATGCGTTTGAAAAAAAGAACTTTCAATTTTTTGGGACACATACATATCTGTCAAACCACGCTCAATTTCCTTTCAGTGCTCTTGTGTTTGTTGCTGTTGTCATGCATTGCCTGTTTTTATGCTAGTCAATATCAGTTCAGCTTCTTACTCTATATGAAATGGAGGTATCGATGGATCATGCACTTTCAACTTAAATGTTTGAGGTTAGGTAAATAGTGGTGTGATTCCTCTTTCCTTCTTTTGAAATTAATTAATGAACTAATAAGGAAATCACTATAAATAAAGTCTATGGGTCGGCCAATGCAAAACAGCTGTCTTGTGGCGTGCAAATTTAGGACCTAGCTCAATAAAACGGAGAGTAGGAGGGGGGTCAAAGACGGATTAAGCCACAAATCCCCGAGGTGCTAATCGGAACTTGCTTTGCTTGACCACCCACACAAAACAAATTAATCTAACAGCAATTAATAGTACATGGAGAGCCAAATAAAACAAGGCATAAAAAAAATTCACAATATATTCACTCAGCAAACAGCACAAATGATCCACAACTGGAGTGCAAATCAACAGAAAGGATATTATCAAGAAAATAAACTATCGCACAATGAAATTATTTGACCGAGACGTTTACCATCGTACTCGCTTTATAGATATTTTTGCGCCTAAACTAAACTCATCTGGGTTGGGTTATTCTCCTAGTTACGGATAGGCGCAGCCTAGCCTCACAAGTGCTCAGGTCAAGAAGAAAAAAGCGGTGGCCAGTAGTGGGCACGTCACAAGGTTGCTTGCCTCGGTCTCCAAAATTTACGGTATGACCATAAAAAAAAACTAGAGAGAGAAAGACTGCTTAAAAATCAATTCTCCTCTCTGTTTGACACAAAACTACTCATTGAAAACACTCAAACTTGAAGAGAAACCATGTACATTTTTTTAAAGAAATGCATGTATATATATATATATAAAAGTGTATATATATATATAAGGTAAAAAAATATAAAAATGTACTAAAGTGATATACTCTCAGAAATGTATCCCTTGTTGTAAAACAAAGTTATGGCAGCTTAAAAATCAAAATCATGATCAACGTAATGTAATGCCCAATAGAAGGTGCATGTAGGCACTGCCCCATATTTAAATAAGTAAAATGCCAAACAAAATCCAGTACACTCTAAGAATTTCAGTCAGCAATAATCAATACATGAATAGCATCTATAAAATAGTTAGCTATTTTACCTGTTCACATCCGGGTTTTTTTTGCTAGGAGAACGGGTGGCTTCCGGCAATACCAGCTGCACAACAGCTATAAGCAAAGCTGGAGGAGCGGTTACTCCAATGCCTCCCACTAAAAGGAAGCAGATATTGACCAAACTTCTTCAGGACATGAATTAATGCACGTGGTCCGATGGTATAAGAAAAAAAGACGCTGAAAACTAAGATCCCAAAAGAAAATGGACGGTGTAGCACCCAAACCACAACAACTAAATGTAAGGTACTACGAGTATATGTACTACTCCACAAACTGGTGTTCGGCACCTAATATCCCAGAATCGCAGGAGGAAAGTGACTGACACCAAACACCTACCTTTATAAAGGAAGGTTAAATGTGTGGCCTTGAAGAAGATATGTTCGATAGAAAACCAAGTAACGGAGAAAAACCACAGAGTTTTTTTCCAAAACAATGCTGAATCAGTGAGAAAGAAGGATATAATACGTGAGAAATTATACAATCAATAAACTATGAAATTACCAAAAGAAAATCATTGAAAAGTGTTTGCCTAGGAATGAGCACTCTACCATTGATAAAGAGAAATTCAAATTACTAGTAAATGATCAAAATAGTGAAAAAGGTTACGTGATTTTGGCACGTGACAATGAAAGGTCACCAATAATAACAATATGTCAATTAAATGCTATTTTATATTTGTAAATTTTAAGAGATCGTTCATATTGCGTTCTTGACCATTCCGTAGGATCTATCATTGGCAAAAAATTCAGTCCTCTAGCTATGATGGTTGAGGATATGCGAGTTGTCAGAGTTGAGTCTTTGTTCGGTATATTTCTCAATTTGAACGTTACATTATATCTAAATGCTTCGTTTGAACGGCTTGTCCAAATCCGCAATAAAATGTAGGGCTTTTCATTTAAAGAAATGTATGTTTGGGTCAACACGTAGCTACGAATCAGCCCGTAGTGAAAACAATATTTCCGAAGTAAGCAGCATACCGCTGGCTACAATTTTTGTAACGAACCTTTTTTACATGCCATGCCTAATAACGGAGTAATCAGCCGATCGCAAACTAGAAACTCACCCTGTATATCCGCTTCATCTCGTGGGTCCAGACAAAGTGGATATTTTGCATCTTTTTGATTTTTGTTATATATTAATTTCTTGAAGAAAGGCGAAAAAGAATCATTCTTGATACTTTCCTTAACTCCTTATTTATTGACGTTCTTGAAATAATTAAGAAAACAGTTCACGTTGCCCTAGTCTTCCCTTCTGCGTCTAAGTCATAAAGACTGCACATGATTGCTACGTACCACTGTGGGTAATTTTGTATGGAGATGCAGAATTGACTAATGAAACTTTCATTTTAGTTTCGCTTTGATGCTTTTTGGTTTATTGAAATGCTTATGAATACCATTTAAGTGGAATATACAAAATTGAAAAACCCTATATGAAAAAATCAAATGGAAGTGTGAATTTACACAAGATTACTTATTTTCATAACATTTTCGCATCGTCGAATAAGGGCTAATTATTTTTTTGGTTCTTGTTGATACTCTCTCGGGAACATTTTCTTGAATACCTAATTGGTAAAAAAATTTAGGTCGTTTATTAATTTGGTACTTACTCTTGAGATCTCAGATTTCTGCAGCTGGAAATTTTTTAATAATGATTTTGAGGAGTTCAGGAATCGTTAATGGTCAAGTTTATGATTGACTCTTATAGTAGCAGCAAAGAATAGTTATATAAAAAGACAGACAAGTCACATAAAATTAGAGAGATAAGAGGACTCCTAAAAAATTGGCGGTTACAAAACAGTTGATGGCTTCTAAGTTCGGCTGTTAGACAATCTTTTTTGGATGAATTCATTGTAGATCACTTGTAGTCTATGAATTTCTTTCTTCAAATTTACTGTTGTTTGAATATTTATTCATGGCGGTGATATTTGTCATCCAATTGCAACCTACGCGATACATTTTTCAATAAACAAAGCTTTTACTTTTCGCGAGAGCAGCTATTTCCAAAACCTGTGAGCTATCATACAGCTATTTAACTTTTAAGGCCTTACGCGGAGTTCTACATGACTTAGTTTAGTATTAAAAGAAGTACATCGGCTTGAAATTCAAAAGCTCTCTAACCTCAAATTGCTTATTTGACCAACTGTTGTACTTTTTCACATGGTCGCGAGTTATCTAGACAGCCTGGCCTTAAGACGATATATGTTTATTTATGCCGTATGACTTTCTGGCGCAAACACCAAAAAAGGGCCAACCGAAGTTTTGGTTGCATCGCAAACTGATATAAAATGTTGAAAACTAGTCAAATCTTACGTATTCTAGGATATCTTTAGGATAAGAAGTGCCGCTTAGAAAGTACTCAAAGTACCACAAATTGTACATTGACGTTACCACTTTTTCGCATCTACAAGATGGCATAATTAGAATTTCAATATGACGTTTCGTCTCTTGTACACCAGCTTCAACTTTATTTTCTTATGGACGGCATATTGGATTTTTAATTATGATTTCAAAAATGTATAAATTGTCATTCATTTACATTGCTGAGCCTTCGTTATTCCAGAAAAACAGAAGTTCCTAGGTATGCCTTGAAATTATCAGATAGATTGCCACCTTGCAGAAGAGAAAAAGTGGCACTGTTAACGTAGGTACTATTTATTTAGAAATCCCACGACAAGTAAAGTCAGGAAAAAATTAAAGCCATTTTGGGAACATTCGTTTTTTCCATCTCTTTCCGGAAGTACTTTGGACATACAAACTTATTAATTACCTAAATATGCAACTTTGACCCCATTTGAGAGACTATCTCTTACAGTTTCCGAAATCCCAATGGTGAGGGCCGAATTTGAAACACCCGGTGTATACCTTATAGGGTACATTCTTCTGTTCGTTTGCAGCTGAAAAATCCTTGATAATTTGACTTAATTTCTCTCATTTACCACTGTGCGTGCTCTCCCCAGATGGTGACAACATCCAGCTCCTTCATCGGAAAGGAAATCGCCACCGTTTACCGACTTTCTCGAGTAAAGTAGCAGTATGCGGTATCAATGTTAAAGTAGTTATATTTTTCCTGAAGTAATATTTTCGCATGGCCTATGAGCACGTCACTGTTCCTGAATTCGTACCGCATTTTAATCGGTCGACGTTGGTTCGCATCTGCCAGCAGTATTTAATGTACTGAAATCATTTACATAGTGATAAGGGCCTCATGAATACTGAAAACCTTTCAGAGTTCACACTACAACTCCAACTACTACACACCAGTTTTACAATAAACGATGTGATCGTGCACCAAGATAGATGAGGGTCTCTCACAGTTACCTTCAATGGAGTGTACTCAGGACTTAAAAAACAGAGGTAGACGTTTCTATCACCTATTTTAAATACGCGATTTCTCTAGTGGAGGGGAACATTCTACGCAGAGTGTTTTATATGATGGGCTGCGTGGAAAACGGTCGCTAATTTGAAGGTACACGGGGTGTTACACAACTAAAGTATGGCTAATTACACTCAAGATGAGTATATCAATAAACTTTATCAAGTATTCTACAAAACCGAAATAGAATTCAAATATACAGCACTCACTGAGTTGTTTCTGCCACTACCAGTTATAGCCCTTTTCAGAAAGGTAATGCCTCTATTTGTTTTTTGATTGAGACAACTAGGCTGACTGAGGCTATTCATTGTTAAAGAGCTGAGGGTAATTTAATAGTGTATTTTGAACCCCCTTATCAGTATTTTATAACATCAAAGTATACGTTTACTATTTTTTTGAATGGCGTGCTGGTCGTCTAACAAAATTCAATGGCTAATAACTCAACAAATAATCATCAACCTTCTTTTTTAGAAGGGGTACCTTTTTTTAGAATGGGCAGCCTGGGTCATCCTGTGCCCTCAGGGTTCCAGTTGAGGGTCATTCTAGATACTGATTAGTCCATTTCTCTTCGTAACATAATAATAATAATAATAATAATAATAAAACCACTTTTATTTAATAAGTTTAGCTACAAGCTATTCCACCACTTAATAACCCTTTATCAACTAGTGCTAGAATATTAAAAACAATTTTAAGAACATATTATTCCTAAAGTTATATGGAAATTACAAACTATACAGGATCTGTATGATATGCGGAAGCATAGGTGATCTATGGATATTTAATTCAGATTGGAGCATCAAAAATAATTTGTTTAATATGCTGTTTAAAATTGTATATATCAATTTCTTTTTAAAAAAATCAAAGAACCGAAGTATGTAGATGTTGTGAGCATAATAAATGAAATTGTTACAGCTTTGCAATATTCAACCAATTCAGCTGTTCGAAACATGAATTCATATTCTCTTAAATTGAAAATCAACCTACAACACGATTTTTGAAATTTTCTAGGCATTTAGTAGAAACTGAATCCACAAATGGATAGTATACTAAGGGCCGATTTCACAAAGATTTAAATTTGACGGGGGCCTCCACCAGTAATGCCAGCCATACACGTAACGATATATTTGCGCAAACTTAGACTTGCACAAGTATACTGTAGCGTGTGTTGGAAGATTTTTGCGCAAGTGTCTAGACTTGTACAAGTCGCAAGAACGTTGCAATTTTCGATTCCGAGACTTGTGCAAGTTTACGTTTGCGCAAGTTTACTTGAACGTGTGTGGCAACGAGCGTTCGCAGTTAGCGATGTCCTGCTGCTTGGTTGTACACACGCGTTGCGTTGTTCAACACCAAAATGAGTGAGACACGTGGAGTTCGAGAAAATTTGGAAGAATTTATAAATGTGTACAGAAATGAACCATGCCTCTGGCAAATAAAGAACAAACACCACCATAATAGAGATAAAGAAACCGCCGCTTATAACAAATAGTAGAACTGTATAAGAAAATAGAACCAAGTTCCAACCGAGATATGATAGTTAAAAAAATTAATGGCTTACGCACCAACTACCGTAAAGAAAAGAAGAGTCTAGCCGATCTGGAGCAGGCACCAATGATGTTTAAGTGCCAACATTATGGTATTATGATTTACTGAAATTTCTCGATGACGACCAAGGAACGCCAAGATCTTCTAGTTCCAACATCGTCGAAGATGATAGTTCTGAAGTAAGTACACGAAATTAGCTATTATATTTTTATTTAATGTAAATATTTACAAGGTAACATTTCTCTGTGTGTTTAAGGAATAAAGTTATCTTGCCAAGGTACACTCCCCTCGTTATTAAAGTAATGTACATACTGTTCTCTAACATTTTTGGCAGCAGTTGCATTATTTCCAGAGTTTCGTCGATATAATGGCTCCATGTTTGAATCATGTGATGTTAAACCTGATGTAATAGTTCCATCTTCTAGGTTTTCGTGATCGAAACATTCTGCAGAACTATATGAATTCGATGACGACATTAAAAAGTTATGCAAAGCACAGCTTGCCATTACCACCTTATCAATGTTCTTGGGTTCTAGATTAATTTGAGTTTTATATATCCGAAATCTAGAAGCCAAGATTCCAAATGCATTCTCTACAATGCGCCGCGCTCGAGACACTCGATAATTGTATATATTTCTTTCGCGAGAATTTAAATCTGCCTGTCGGTATGGTTTTATCATATCTGTTCTCAAAGCAAAAGCATCGTCGGCTAAAAATACATAAGGAAGTATTTTGGAACTTCCTTTTATAGGTTCATCTGACGGGATACTTAATTGGTGTTTTTGAAGCTTGTCATAAAATGTAGTAGTCTGAAGCACACCGCCGTCTGATATCCTGCCGTTAACACCAAAGCTGCACATTATAAATTGGTACCTAGCATCCACTATTGCAAGAAGTACCATACTGTGTCGACCTTTATAATTATAAAAATAGGAGCCACTTCCACTTGGAGGAATAATGTCTATGTGTTTCCCGTCTATGGCGCCAAGGCAATGAGGAAAATTCCACCTATTTTCAAAATGTTTTGCTACATTTTTCCATTCATCTTCTGTTTGTGGAAACTGAAAGCAAAGAAAGTAAAATAACAATTATTGTTCCAGGAAGCCATACAAGCTTCAATGAACAGCGATGTTTTGCCATCACAAGATAGAGATGATAATTCTCCGGAAACAGCTAGTACCTCTACACAAATATCAAGTCGCCCTAGACCACCCAAAAGAAAAAGTAACAGTAATCCTCATTCATTAGATTCACCAGATTTATCTACCGACGTACTGCAAGTCGTAAAAGAGCATTTCAAGCGTCCTTTGTTGAGCGAAGACCGATTTGATATTTTTGGCGAAAATGTCGCAATGAGACTGCGCGATCTGCCAATACAGCAAATGCTGATTGCTGAAAAAATTATAAACGACTCATTATTTCAAGCAAATGGGCAACTTGAGACTGCCACATGGAGAGTTCAATGTACGTGAGTTGTATCGCACAACAGTTCATTCGTGAAATCCCAACTCCAAGTTCTCCAATACACCACTCACAACAGTTTAACCAAGGAACCCCAATTCTAAGTCCTCCAACACAACACTCACAGCAGTTCATGCATTTAGGATCAACTCTATCTTCATTGCCACGCATCGAGCAAGAATGTAATGATTCTTCCACTCCTTCCATGCAGTACAATTCGGATTCACAACATTTGACTGAACATACTGAAGTGCAATTATCTATTCCAGAACAATCAGCCGGGGCATTTATATCCAGCTTCAATGATTGTCAATAAATGTTTAAGAATTAAAAACCTTTTACTCACCTTAAAATAATCCTGCCGCAGTACTTTGTATATCGCTTCACATGTTTCTGGAATAATAACACCCAACGCCTGGGGTGATATTATTGTTGTAAACTCTAGGTTTTCGTAACTCCTTCCAGTTGCGAGAAACCTCAGAGTTGTTGTCAATCTTTCGTGTGGCGATACAGCTTTTGGCATTACAGTATCTTGGTTTTTAATAAGTGGAGTAATCATCGATAGAAGCTTCAAGTAAGTTTCTTCGATCATACGCAGGTAGTTATGCCAGTCTTTTGGTGCAAATTTCAATTCGTTCACTAAATTGATGTGTGATGAATGTTCTCTTTTCATTAACCAGTCCTTACACTATATAGCTCGATGCCTTTTAGATCTTTTCAGTTTTTTGTAGCAACTATCAAGCCAACTATCGCCATAGCATCATCAATGGATGCTATCGTCGCGTCGCAACACAACTCGCCTGGTCCATGAATTTCTCAAAAATGATCGGTCAAGTATACTTGCGCTGTGTGTGCTCGAGATAGGATGATGTGTGTTTGCTTAAGTCTAAGCTTGCACAAGTATATCGTTACGTGTATGGCTGGCATTACGCTTCTTTCACACGATCCGGCGCTCGCCGTACGGCGTACGGCGCCTGCCGCGCGGTGCACGCCTGAGGAGCGGGATGTTTTCACACGAGGTCAGTTTCGTCCGTCGCTCCTGTATTTTTATTGTTCAAATGAGGCTAGCTATTGACATGAACATAGCGCAGAAGAAAAAAGTACTAGCCATGCATTTGCTATGGAGAATTTTTTTTCTAATTGAGCAATTTGTAAACTCTCAAAACGATAGGGTTTACTTGAACGAACGTTCCTACGAGAATTTGAGCCACAGTTTGGTCACTCGGAAGCAGCACGCGCCACAAATAATGGTTTGGGCTGCTGTAACCGCAGATGGGCACTATCCAATCGTTTTTATTGAGCCTGGCGTCAAAGTAAATGCGACATACTATCGGAAAAGTGTTCTGTCGGCTGCTTTGAAGCTGTAAGCAGACAATCATTTCGGCCGCAGGCCATGGACATTTCAACTAGACTCGGCACCGTTCCAAATAGCGTGAATGAGCTAAGAATGACTGAAAAATAACGTTCCGAGCTTCATTTCGACCACACAACGGCTCTCGAATTCACCCGACGCGAATCCAATCGATTATTCAATCTGGGCCATTTTGGAGCGCAAGGTCCGAGCTAAGAAATACACCAGCCTCTAGATTTAGACTCTGGAGAAAGCCATTGTCCTTAAGTGGGCCAAAATATTGTCAAGTCACATTCGAACAGCTCGGACTTGAGTTGTTTTTGGACCGTCTCAATGCTATAGTCAAGGCATAAGGAATACTGTACTTTGTAAGAAATAAAAATCATTTTCCAAACGGAACTTATGGCATTTTGAAAAGGTTACACATCGAGTGGCGGACCCCAATAACAACAATAGCCCTTCGCAAAGTAGTCCGGCGTGAAGCCGCACGTCCGGCGGGAATTTTCGCACCACGTGGCATCTGTGCCGTCTGGCGCTCACCGGTTCGTGTGAAAGGGGGGTGAGGGAGCAGCTTATCGAAACGCAATTTGACGGAAGCTGTCAAAGCTCTCCTAATACCGCTAATTTCTTTTTAAATATTGAACAAAATCGTGAAAAAGCGATTGCTTTATAAATAAGGGTAAATTATAGAGATAATATTATGTCTTTGAGCTTTAGAATTAGGATAACTTTCATAGAATTTCCAATGTCTATCATTTCACAGAAGACGGGCTCTTATTTAAATGGAACAATGAAAATGCGAGAAACAATAGGTCAATTTTCTAGCTATTATCTGGCTTTGATGACTGTCCTTGCATGGCAATCTAGTTTTATCTCTATATCACGTACAAGGTGTTGTACATAATAGGTACCTGTAGAAGTGAACCGATTTCCTTTGTTTAGCAAAAAAGGATATAACACGTATTCCAACTGGTTCATCATCTTTTGTTACATCAAAAACAGTTTAGTTGCCAATATATGATCTAGAGATCCACACCAAATGTAAACAAACAGCACATTCTGCATTTCTGGGTCCCAAAACATTGATATTTGTAGATATATTAAGTCAGAATCAAAAATATATATTTAGAAAAATATATCTATAAAACTTGTCATACTTTCTTATTATTATTATTGTGTTGCCGAACCGAAAAAAAACGGAATTGGTAAATAGTGTCGTTGAATTCGGTATAATGAAAAATGCCGCTCCAAGATCAGCAGTGGAACAAGGACCTTTGAGTCACGCAGCGCCGTCTATGAAAAATGTTTATTATTGCATTGAGCGTGCTCACAATATGTTTTTTGAGGGTATAGTCCTATATTACAACTTCTACAATGTGCATACTGGTCGCTCTTTCAAAGTAGTTTGCAACAATTCTGGAAACTCCTTTTTCGATTCTTGCTTATAGGATTGTGAATATTTTTCTGTTTTAGCCCTGAACTCATGAACTCACCTCACATTTCAAACAAATATTTATTTTGAAAACAGACAGGGGTCCGTTTCTGTATTGCTTATCCGGTGATGCGGTAACCTACAAGTCTGTACCTTTTGTACGCACAAAAATCAATTCAGGGCAAGCGGACTAAAGGATGAGGATGTGCGTTCGTAATCATAGGCAACCCAAATCTACGCCTCTCATGTACCCCACTGCCTGAGTGTGTATGCATATGTATGATTGATATGGGGCACGAAACTTCGAAGACTACATAAAATTAACTTTTAGCTTAATTTTTTGGTTCCAGCTCTTTTTCGGCAAGTATGGAAACGTTTGAATTAGTTTGAAAATTACCTTTTCGGTAAGTATGGAAACGTTTGAATTATTTTGAAAATCACCTTTTCGGTAAATATTCTCATTTCGGTAAAAATACCGAAAAATCCGGTTCAAGTCCATGCATAGACAATCTGAAACCTACAATATGAATTTATCTTCTGAATTCTATGCATATCCATTCATATTCGTCAATATTTCATTTGAAGCTTCTATTTTTTATAAGATTTTAGCAAAATGTAAAATAGTAAAGGCAATACCGCACTCCGCAGCCTAGTTGACAAGAACGACAAGCTGACAAGGTTGCGGATGTTTCGATCCACGAAAAGTATCGATATGTACCGATTCTTGTCGTTTTAGGAAGTATCGATACTCCAAAATATCGGAATAAAATTATCGATATCATAAGTATCGATACGGAACATACACTACCGAAAAGTTGTTTTTCCTACAACACTCAAAATAATAGTTGCTTACGAACTGGCAATTTTCTGACCTAAGTTAAAGTTAGCTGCTGACCTGAGCCAAGTTGTTGATCGTAAGCATGATTTCAAGAGGAACGTAACATCCCTGTCAGCTGTCAAAGAGCGAATAATAAAATAAATAGTCAATTATTTATATGTTTTGTGATGAATTGGACGTTGCTGGTTTGTGGTTGTAGTTTTTATTTTCTGTTTTAAATTCTAGTTTTTAAAAATAGTGGTTTTAACTGTCCATTTGCCGGTTGTGCTTGTAAGTGTTATAATTAACAATAAAACTATTGCATACTTATCCATCATTTTGAATAAATGATCACTTCTATCCACATTAATCACTAAATAGAGTCTATGGGAAATTATTTACAAACATTGAAGATACCTAACCACAATTATGAATGTTATACATTCAAAATGTCATGTTTGGCGCCAACTTACACCAGCTAATATATCTCTGACGACAATTCGGGTGTCTTGACAGCGGGAAGGGGCGAGATAGGATTCTAACTAAGTTGTGTCAAAGCGTAAGCGTCGTTCAGTTAGTTTTATCCAGGTTAGGTCAGAATGTGTGCTGTTCGTAAGCAACTAATGTTGACTAGATTGTCAAACACGTTCACTAATAAGAATAGGTAAAAACCCCACAATTGCATAAATTACATCTCCCGACTAAATTCGATTATACAAAATTGCTCCACAAATCACTTCTTACAGGAGGCATCGCTATCACAATGATGCTTTGTTTTAAACTATAGTGTTTAATCAATCAATACTAAAAACACTGACAAATTGGTTAAGGCTTTCGCGGCCAGTTGATAAACTGCTGTCTTGATTTGGGTCTAAAGGCCGTCGTTGGTTGGAATTTCTTCTTAAGGTTTGGCTAGCACGAGTGGTAAGCTTCTTCAGAGGTCCTTCCATTTCCGATGCTGGATGTAGTATGTCTAAAAACACTGTGTGTCATGCCGTCGCTGCAAAGACAAAGAGGCGTAACTCCAATTTAGCTATTTTACAGCAGACGCGATATACGCCCGTTTGTCCTTTTAGTACTAGTAAGGATAGGAGACCCACGCACATACTGATTTGCCACATTACATTAACTATAAGCAGGAGCGATACGCCACTTCGTCATATTATAGATATCCACTTTTTGAGATTGGTGGTGGTGGTAACTCCAAATAAGCATTTGCCGATTTACGCCCCTTTGTCTTTCCAGCGACAAAGGGGCGTAAGTCGAATCCAACAGGTCATTTAGCTCAGTTTTTCCAGTCGAAACGTAAAAATCCCATAATATCAGGACTTTTAAAAAAATTTCAAAACACCATTTATATTTTTTGCCATAAGTTTACTATTTGTTAGGAATTCTTGGATATTAAAATATTTTTTGGAGCGACTTATTTTCGTATGTCGATAAATACCCCAAAAGGTAGAAGTATTTGTTTTCAATCGAACACATATAACAAGTACATTATGTAATGTCATTGAAATTTCACGTAATACATCCCCAGTAAAATATGCTTCCCCAAAAGAAATCCCCAGAAAAAAATATCTCCAAGATCGTCCCCATGGAAATAAGAATTCCCTAATTTTTCGAAAAAAACCCTAATGTGGCAACCCTGGAATCCAAAATAAATTATGTGAGGTCGTGAAGTAACTTGCACCAGCGGAAGGAAACCAAGAAGAAAAGGTAATATGACACAGTCCGGATCGAGAGATAACGATACTCGTGCAAGGTATCGATACACCCAAGCGTCGTATATAAAAATATCGAACCAAAATATCGGGTATCGGAAGCAAAAGAATCGCTACTTCTAAATATCGTAACGTATCGAACATCACTACTGTTAAGATGTATAGCCCGAGGTACCGACCGAGCTATTTGGGTCGTCATGGAAATAATTTTAAATTTTCATTTGCATTTTTTCAAGTGTTGTTCAATGATTTTGGGACTAATGTACCCGGAGGGACAGAACAAGGAATTCAGCAAAGACTACTTAAGGTAAAGAGAGCTGTTGGTGCTCTGCACAAAGTTTGGCAATCGTTTGTGTAGGTACTCAATCAGAACAAAAATTCGATTGTTCAACAGCAATGTAAAGTCGGTCCTACTTTATAGGTGTGAAATAAACTCCAAGCTTTCATCGATAGACGACTACGTAGGGTTTTGCAAATATATTGACCAAGAACAATGGAAACAGATGAAATTTGCTATCACAAACAAAATTTAACCCTAGTCTCGCATAGATGAAATCTAATCTCTATCTGTTATTAGTGAAAAATGATACTTCGGCGGTTTCCTAAGCTGTCATGTGCATTCTTACAATGCTGTGCCAATGTTGTCACAAACCACATGGAATTTGCTATCACAAGAAAAGTGTAACCATACCTAATATAATACCTAATCTCTATCTTGTTATAAGGAAAAAATATACCTTAACGATTTCCTAATCTGCCATGCTCAAACTTACAGTCCTGTTCCGTGCTTATCACAAACCAGGTGAAATTTGCTATGACAAGCAAATGAGAAGAGAATGTTGATCATACTTTGTTGCTGCGTTGTCCCAAACGCCTTCAGTGTTGTTATTTGTCGCAGGATCTTAGCCATCACAAGCTAAGTACAAGTTACCATCACTAGCAACGGAGTTCAGTATTGAGTCATTATCCCAAACGTCTTCATTTGTCCTTGGTGTGGAGCTGACTATCACAAGCTAGGTCCATGTTGCTATCCCCAGCAACGGAGTCCAATGTTACAATATTATCTCAAATGTCTTCGTTTACCCTTGGTGTGGAGCTGACTATCACAATCCAGGCTCACGTTGCTATCCCAAGCAACCGAATCCAATGCTTCCACGATATTCCAAACGCCTTCGATCGTCCTTGGTGTGGAGCTGACTATCACAAGCTAGGTCCAGGAGCTACCTGGACCTAGCTTGGGATAGCTATCCCAAGCAACAGTGTCAGAACGATATCCCAAATGTCGTGTCAGGCACAGTCTGCAAAGCCATTGAGGCTTTCATACTTACATTCACCTAGCTTGCACCTAAATCAGATCGGTTAGTCGACAATTACCTGATGGTGACGCCGCTTCAAAAAAAGAGGCCTGCACGCGACTGAAGGAACCTTGAAGGCGACCGTCCGTCGGCATCTCGCCGACAATGCACATCTATCGGCCAACCTTCGGTCCAGTTGTCTAATATGTTCAGCGATTCTTCGACACTGATAAAAACGTAGAAAGCGGCGCGCGAACCCGATTGACGTGTTAACAGTTTGACACGAGACCAAGGAATGGGAGTTAAGGGCGGCCAGAGAGGAGGCAGGTAGGAAGGTGCGGTGAGCCGCTTTTCTTCGCTTCGTGCGCGCTTTGAACTCGTGGGCTTGGTGAGATATATAGATTGTCTATTTGATTTACGAGACGAGACCAGAACTTAGCTACAGTGATTAGGTGTTTAGCATCAAAAATAAATTCGCGATCTAACAAATCAACAAGATGAAGTGTGGCAACGCTGTACGCCATCTGTGCCCTGCTGCCATCGTGCTCAGAATTCATTTCGCAGAATGATGATAACCAACAAATTTCAACAATATTCATGCTAAACTCTCAATTACTCATTTTTCCAACATAGGATCCTATTTAAAGCAACGATAGAAAAATATTATTACTGAGTAAAACATAATTACTTTTATGCAACAGAAATCATATATTCCATTCATGAATTGATGCTATTAGTTTTTATGGGCTCCGCTATATCAGACCCTAGTTAGTCACTATGCTGTCAAAATACATTTAAATATATTGTGCCGTTCAGGGAGCATTTGAAAATAACTATAGCGTCCAGATGTGAATAGAGAGATGATTCTCATCAGTGAACATTTCACAAGAGTATTAAATCAAATTTGAACATCACAATGGCAGACTCCTCATACGCACATCACTTGAATTACGCGTTTCGTTGCAGCATTAATACTGTAGGGTGTGTAGCGTTTGGCTTTGACCGAGTTGTTAGAGTTGTCCTTTGACTAGTTAACAAGCTGCTACCTAGTTAGACTCTGCACATGAGCCTAGCGTTATTACATTTTGTAATTAATTATTAAATTCACTTCGCGTGCTTCGTCGATTTTAATTGAGCGTCTATCAGCTACTAACACTAGCATATAGTTTTAGGCAGCTTATCAACAATTTCATGTAGGTTGCAGTATTCCTTCCTTTGTAAACCCTAGACCCACAATAATTGTTTATAGAGCGCTAATATTTCGCGGCCTAAACACTATTTCTAGACAAAGGCTATTGAAAAAAATTTTTATGTACAGTATCTGATGGCACGTTTAAAAATATTATACAGGGTGTACCAAAATTGAACCACATATAAAAGTTGAATGACAATGTTCTGCTGCCCGCCAGATGAAACTACAGATGTAAAAAGGTCCCTACGTTTCGGTCACTTAGATGGACTATAAAGTATACTGATTGACAATGATATTATTATCTATTTTTCGATTATAATTCTACATTCGCAGTGTTTCATTTGTCGCCTAGAAGAAACCCGGAAGTTGGTCAGCGAAACAACCACAGAATAAGATTCAGGTATTAAAGAACATACATTTGACATCTTAAAAGCTTACGATTTACAGTTGTATACCACAGAGTACCTCTTATGTTAAAGTTAGTACTCTGGAGACAACAAGGTCCACTTATACACTTTTAGTTTCCCATGTAATCTCTTTCAGTTGTGCTATATGTAATGGAACCACTGATATACAGTGCTCTTCAAAAATGTCCCCCCTCCACGTTTCTTTTAAACAGGTCAAGCTAGGAAGCTAAAATTTTGGGTAATGAAATGCAATCCTATGGTGATACGAGGTAATGTCGATCCTTAATAAACACTTTTGTAATTTTTGAAACGACTGCTCATCGTCTATTGGACCAACGTCGATTTGATTACAAACATTACTACATTTAGTTTGGATTCTCTTTACATGCCCTTCACTCTTTCTGCAAATAAATTATCCCTATTAGTTGAACCTCACAGACTTCAAAAAACTGCAGAACAGCCTCGTAATAAAGTTGCTCAAACAGTTTGTGGAGATGATTTGAACGTCAATTATGGGAAATATCGATTATACGTTAACTCCAAATCTTCCAGCAAAGTTAGAACTGGAAGCTTTCTCTCTTGACGTATGCTCGTTAGTGAATTTATAATCCCAGAAAGGGCGAAGATAAAGTACTTCGGATGCACTAACTTTTCCAGTCATTTAAACAACACGGAGTTTTTAAATACAGCTTTTGTTGTATCACTTCCTTACACTTTCCTGCAAGCTATCAGAACGCATGAAGATTTCCAGGGGGGTATTTAAAACATGACCGCAGAAAATTGTCAAATCTCCCAACTACTAATGCTTAACCCAAAAGGATATATTATCCTATTAGACGAAAAGTCCCCTGACCTGCGAAATAATTGTGAGGTTTGGTTTTATGTTTGCAGGTTATTCAGGGAGCAATTTGAAACATGGGCTCAATTTTTGTAGGAGTGCGTTTTATCTAACTACAAATAATGAGAAGACGTGATTTTTGCGATTCAATCGAAATGAACTAAAGAGCTCTGCATATAACGTTATAAGGTACTTAAGAGACCTACAAAACGAGAACACGCAAAAAACATTCGATAAAAGCAACAAAGTTATGGCAAGAAACTTCGTCAAAATACAGGTTTAGTCATTTGTTGGTAATCACGTTAGTGTCACACAGATACTTGAAATTCATCCGTTGTGTATTTATTTCTAAATAACCACAATAAAATTCCAGTCGATCAGTCAAGCAGTTTTTGAGAATACCTAATTGTATATCCTAAAAGCATATTTTCCAACTATCATGACCAGGTTACAAGGTTTGTTCGAACTGAATTTTGTAGCAGTTTACTTGAACCTACCTGACTGACATTTTTCAAGCTAAATTCTATTTTTATGCGAAAAACCAATCGATCCGTTTTTTTCCTTTAAACAAATCGTTGCGATATTCGAGAATCTTACGTTATTACATTCATTTTAAAACAATGCATAGGTGTCTGCAACTTTTTGTTACAAAGACAAATTTTTTCTTCAAGACTTTCCCATATATTTATTTAGAGCTGAAACTTTTACATGGTGAATGGTGAGCCTTGAAGTTTATTAAAAAAATAATATCATACTACAATGCATACAATTGTTTAAAAAGTTAACACGCAAACGGCAGACTCAAATACGGTTTTGAACGAACCCTGTATCTTACTCCATTACCTGGAGATGTTGGCTGAAAATCAGTAGTACGCACCTAATAATATTACTTAAAGAGTTTTTTCGTGCATGCAAACGCTTTCGATTGAATTCCAAAAAACTTGTTTCCTCTACTCAACTGGGCCCCACTGATATTGCATGGGTCCTGAATATCGATGTGAAAGGGAGGATGCAAAAATATGGTATCAACCCGTACCTGAAAACGGGTATCTCTTACTCCTAAAATGATACCATGGCTGTCAATAAAATTTCCCGGCACCTGCAAAAATTCATACACAGACTATTGTTAAAGTAGGGACTTGTTAGAGGCAACCATACTTGAAATAACAATAACAATAAATTAGCAGTGAATGAAGAGGTGAATTAAAATTTGAAGAAAAAATTGACTGGTCATTTGATAATCAATTTCAAGTACAACCCTGCCACAAGTTGGGACTCCACTGTGCCCACCAAGAAATTCCTACAAACGGCCTGTGGCACTCACCTTTGTACGAAATAAAGAGATAGATATGACCAGAAATGTAAACTTCTAGGAACATGATATAAGACTCGATAATATCTTGGAAATACCGTAGACTGACATCATATCGATAAATCTGTTATCACTATAAAAATGTGCGATTTGTAAACATACAGCTCTGTTTACCTACACGTACGATGCATAGGTTGCATACTTACATGTCTCATATTTTATCAGCTAATAATTATTATCAGGTACAGTTATTCAGGATGAAGAGTAAGCTAACATCATACTCTTGATATTGGCAGGACAGATGTAATTAGCTTCAAATAATACTTCTAATACTAATAGTTTATCCATAAGCTGTAATGCAGATGTTTATCAAGGTAGCGTAAGTGATACAACGAAAAAAGAATAGCCACTTGTAATCTACATGTAGCCTCTCCGCTGATATGTTTATCAATTCAAGCTAGTGGATGGACGAGGATTTTAATGAAAAGAGGTAAAAGAAACATTATGAAATTAATCTCAGCTTCAAGATTTTGCACATAGAAGGCAATAAAAAATACAAAAATATATGGTAATTTTATAAAGTAAGCCAGTTCATAAATTAAATTTCAAAAGAATATCATAAAACTAACTCTAAATCACGTTACATTGGATCCCTTGGATATGGTAAAGCTCTATCTAATCAGACACAACAAGAATTTCAAATTAATTGGCAAATACATATCTTAATTATCAAGATTAGCTCATTTGAATTGAAAAGTTGCCACCTTGAAACATCATTTACATTTCTGAATTGAGTCAGCATTCAGACAACAGACAGCAAATAATGGTATGAATACGCACTTTACTTTCACCTTGTTTTATATAACGCCTTACCTTGCTTTAGTATTATGATAATGATTCAGTATTTTCATTCCAACACGAAGTTTGCTTATCACCTGCTGAAACTATTTACAAAGGTGGGCGGGGTTAATGGTATCTTGCCTGTAGTCAGTTATTCGTAATAGAAAAGCCTACCAGCCACAGATGTTTATTAGGCGATTAAATTTGATTTCCTGAGTTACACTAGTAAGGCAGGGCTCAATTCAGCCCAGCAGATTTTTCTGGGTTCTGATATTATGGTTATCTCTAAGTCTTTGAAGTATGTGTTACCATTGTAATTTCACTTATTTTTATAAGAACTATACGCTGTAGAAATTTTAAAACTCGAAATTTACTAATTTACTACTACCTTTCGGTCAGATTTGAAATTATCTTTTACCTCTCGTAAAAGCTAAGAACCTATCTACGTTGCGTTGCTGTGATATTCGAGCTACAGGTTTTGGTTTGAAAGTAATGTTTTTCGGGGCTGATTTCGTATTTCTTGGTGTTTTAGCGTGTACAATAAAGAATCACTTTCCTGTAAGCCTGCATAATAGAGGAGACAAATTATTTGGCATGTTGGTTAGGAGAGAGCCGGGCCACCGACTGCCATTTAACATAGGGAGGGCCGAGAACGACTGATAAGGAAATATCACCGATTTGTCAAATATGATCAGCGTAGCAGGAGCTTCCAGATATATTAACAGCAGTGTTCAAAATAATCGATCGAGCACTCCTTTTGTCCAGCGGGCCATGAGTGCCTGGGCAGGCAGCGAGAATAAGATAGAAGCGATGATCGAAAATATAGTTGAAAATAATATGTCCTGAAAAAATAAAACTGCGCCATATTGGTGCACAAGCACGAGATTTTAGGTCAAGGAGGGAGTCTACTGAGCTGCAGAGTCAAGTTTAAATATTTACGAGCGACATCACTTTGCATACAAAGTGTCCTTGAATTATTGAATATAATTGGATATTGCCTCTTCAATTCTGGAATTATTGGACAGTAAGGTTGTTTTAAACAAAATCAGATGAGGACCAGGATGAAATCAGTATAAAAAAGACATGCCTTTGAGGAGTAGATGTCTTTCAGCGCTAATGCCAAATTGTAGCGTAAGCTACGATCTCGAGTTAGGCACGTGCTTTTAAATAAGACCTGTCGCAATTTGTTTTAATTTACTTGTAGGTTTATCAATCGTACCCAAGCCCAATCAATGTCTAGTATTTGGAGGCAGGTGAAAAGGAATTTCAGAAAAGGTCGATAGGTCAGGTGCTGGCATGCAGGTTGATTAATTAATTCAATAAGACGGGTGAACAGTTTTTTGTGTGGAGTTCTCTTTTAATCCTAACGTTAAGCAGAACAAAGGAACACTCACCCCAAGCTCTTAATTGGTAGAGGTGGGATTGCAGGACACGCCACTTTCAATCAACATCCAGCTAATCAGAAGAATTATCTCTTTGAAAAGCACCAAAATTGTGCCTTAGGCACATAAGGAGAATTTGTTACTATTTTGACTGCTCTCCCGACATTCATCAAAACACACATACATACATACAACGTAAGTAATTATTGCATTTTGTGAAATGACTCTTAATATGGATCCATATAAATAATATCAGTAATCTCTACTATGGACAAGGAGCTATACTAAGTATAAAAACTACATGACATACAAAATAAAAATTATCCCAGACAGGGCTCGATCTCCTTAATATACAGGTACTCCAAAATTGACGGAGATATTTTAGAGGGTGATTTCTTGTTGAAAAATACGAAAAGAAGTTTCTATGAACATGGGTCCGGAAGTGCAGAGTTTTCAAGATACAGGGTGATAAGTTTAAAAAAAAATCTTTTTTCAAAAATATCTTGAATGAATATTTTCTCGATTCTGTCGAAATTTGGAAAAATTGGCGTCAGTGGGATGATACTGTAGAAAGAAGAATGACGAAATCTTTCAGGCGCCCAAGCAGGGTAGACCTTGAAAGCTATTAAAATGGCAGAGGGGACTTGGACGGACCAAAATCTGTACGAGAAGGAGCCTCGCCATAAAAAGAAAAGGAGCAAGGGATCTATGCTAGAGGGTCAGAATCAGTTAAGGGGTAAAAGATCCCGGGAAGGCACAAAGACTCCCCAAAGAAACAGTAAAATACCAAGACAGGACAAAGGGCTTGCCATGTCCTATAGTGAGGCAGCTTCGGAACGCTTGGCGGAAATTGACAGACGCCACCCAGACATGACCCTTGACCAGAGGTAAGCGTATCATAAGATGGTTTGGGAGGGCATGAGAACTCGTCCTCGACAATTGCCCAACTCCGAGTTTAGCGGAGGGGTCCGTTGGATGACATGCGCGAATGAACCCACTAAGATCTAGCTTCGGGAGTTAATAGCATCTCTGGAGAACTGAGAGCATGATGCAGTTGAATCCAGGGACCTTCAAAGAAGTCCCAGGGTGCTGGTATCGATCCAGGAACAGCACGTGAGGGAGGGTGAAGAGGAGGCAATCATCCAGCGACTAGGGAGGTTAAACCCTGACCTAAGAGTAGAATGTCCTTTAGGGTTCTGTCAGGCAACCGTCTCCGGGCCTTTTACAGGTTCAGGAGGATGTACTGAGGGATCTCGATGGAGAGGATCAGGTTGCTTCAGGCGAACCTCTAGCACAGTAAAGCTGCCTCGGCAGCTCTTACCGCTGCGATGAGGAAATTTGATGTGGCCCCCATCCGGGAACTCTGGATAAAAGGGAACAGGGTTATGAGACTCAGGGGGAGGGGCAGGAGGATAACTAGCTTATAGTAGATCATTTGCCAACCCAAGATCGTTCATCCTCATCAAGAAAGTCTCAAAAATACTGCCACTGATGAACTTCGTATCGGGGGATCTTGTCGCAGTAAGGATTCAATCTGGTAAAGGGAACTCGCCGAGGTCGTTAGCACTTGGATCGGCGTACCTTTCACTTGATAGTCCAGATCCACCACCAACCAGGCAAATCGAAAAGCTGCTAGTAAGATGCTGCAGAGGCAGAGGATCACCAGGAACGTGTACTGGTGGTCTGACGACCTTGCAAATCTGAGGAGTAGAGTGAGGCGCAAGTTGAACTCGGCAGAAAGAACTGGACAATGGGATGATTACAGAAAGGCCCTAACGAGTTACAACAAGGCTCTAAGGAAGTCCAAAGGAGAATCATGGAGAAGGTTCTGTGAGGATATAGAACAGACTTCTGACTGTGCCAGGCCACAAATTATTCTCCTGGACCCTAGTCCTGGACCTGAAACCAGAAGACTGGCAGCTGGTGGTATTGGATCCTCCAAGCCTTTAGAAATGACTTGCAGTTTGGAAGATCCGTAGTGATTTTGAAAAAATCAAATGGGTGGTCAACACATTTGAGACATACAAGTCTCCAGGACCAGTTGGTATCTACTCAGCATTACTTCAGGAGGGAACCGACCTCCCAACATGCAAGCTATGCCACATTTTTAGGGCTAGCTTGGCGCTGTGGTATATACCAGGACCGTGGAGACTTATCAGAGTGGTTTTTGTACCCAAACCTGGGAAAACAGTACTGGGAGGTGCAAAATCACTCAGACCTATGAGCCTGAGAAGCCCAGAAAAACTACTAGATAGGCATATACGTGAAAATGTAAAAATGTAATCAGCCCTCTGCATTAGGACCAGTATCCCTATACAGCAGGCAAATCGACAGAAACGGCACTTCTTCAGCTGGTACATCAGCGAATGCGCTAGAAGCCATGGAAGTAGTACTCTGCACTTTTATAGAGGTACGGGGCGCTTTCCACAACAAGTTCCTCGACTCAATGTCCGGAGCTACGAGGAGAATTGGCCTCGATGAAATAACATGCAGGTGGATAGACTGCATGCTTAAAGGAAGAATGATACACACCACTATCATGGAATAGATCTTACTAACTCAAGTAACTCGAGGCTGTCCGCAGGGTGATTTACTGTCCCCATTACTCTGGAACCTGGTAGCGAATGAGTTAACAAAGGAACTAGACCAAGACGGTCACAAAACGCTAGGATATGCGGATGTTCTCGTTATCATATCGCAAGACAAATTCAACACAACCCAACAGGTACAACGTGCAAAGGGATTTGAATGTGGTCACAACATGGACGTCAAACGAGGGTTTAAACGTAAGTCCCTCTAAGACATCCATTGTTGCTTTCTATGCCTACTGGAAGAACGGATGCAAATGTCGAGGGATCTGGGGGTAATACTATAAATCAGAAAACCAAGAAATTTTCATATATGTATAATTCAAAACAAAATCACTTTCCTTCAGATGCTCTGTTTATTTCAAGTTGTGCTTAGAAAAACATTAATTTTCACGCCATTCATATGCTGTAGAATAACTTCAATTTTTTTTACTTCCATTTTTTCACACAAAACTGTAGTTATCAAAAAATTATAAAATGTAGGGGTTAGAATATCATGGATCAACCGAGCACGAACGTCGGTGGATGCTGTTGGCACCGGACGCATATCCACCATCAATATAAAGACAAGTTTGATGTACAACGGTCGTTCCAGCGGAAACAGCGGAAACTAAAGGACTCAAAATTGGCTAACCACCGGTAGCTCAACCGGTGAATTAAAGAATATGCCTAATGTCACAAAAAACCAATATCATGTCAAAAAAAAATCGATATGTCACTCTTTAAGATACGTAATACCCGTGCGGGTTGATTGAATTGCAGTTGTTTGATGTTTCTTACAACCAGTTGCCATACTGGTTTAATTTCACTACGTGGATTACTGTAAGCATTCTCATTCATTATTATGGAGGACGCTTCCTTGAATTTTCTCCGACGCCAGCCTGTTTCTTTGTAGAAGATCTCAGTCTGATCCCAAAGTATTCTATGGTGCCTTGTTCACGCTTGGACAGTATGGAAACCGATTGTAAGAAACACCACAGCACTATAAGTCCACCGACCGCAACGAGAGACGTCATAACCAACCACCGGCCACGTTATCAAACGGTATAGATATAGTGGATACCAAATAAAACACGATGCACCTCATCGATCTGGAGCTGCGCGCTGTTGCCAGAATTTGCACATTTTCTTTTAATCAACTAAATTTAATAAAATAAATTGTTTATATATACCTACCATTTACTATAATACCATTATATTCAAAATAAATAAACTTGTTGTAAAATTAAATTCCTTTCTGAATAAAACACCTGATTTGGTAGATATTCAAAAACACAAAATATTTAAAGAACATAAATTGTTTTCTCGTATTTTAATTAATTTGATTATTTATTTATGATATGGGAACTACAACACTTTTTCAATTCACATCAAAGAGAAGAAAGAACTCGGGTGATGCGATGTTACACAATACCGGCAACTAGCGGCAAGGAGTACTCTTTATCGAGCCTGATATTAACCGCATGGTATGGTTCAGTTGTATATCAATTCCGGAGCTTGATTACATTATACAGAATATATTTTGATGTTTTAACTATTCTGAATCACTGGAATCAGTAGAGTCATCGTTAACATGGATAATAAGGGGAAGAATTTCCTGTCTATCCATTACTTGTTCCCTTCTATACCATTTCATAATTATCTCCTCTGTATGTCTAATGGAGTTCTTCCACATATCAGGGGTAATAGTTTGGAGTGCCTCTTGTCACATTTTTAGGCAGTCATTTTCAGTGTGGCCATCTCTTCCAATATGCCGATTATAGTAATTTTTTGCAATCCCCCAAATTAGCTCAATTGGGTTAAAAATACAGTGGTATGGAGGTAACCGTAAAACTTTATGTCCATATTGTTCTGCCAAGTTATCGACCACATACATTTTGGTTGGTTTATTCCTAAAAAAAAAAAATAGGAACAAAATGCATAAAGATTGGGTATTCTGCTCACTGTGCAACAATCGTTAGAAGTTCAGATTTGAATGATTCATGTGGATACTGTATTTTTTGTTCAGTTAACCAATTCTGAATTTCAGCCTTTCTCCATGAGCTATTGGGAGTTTTTACTAATAACATGCTATGGTATGATGCATTATCCATAACAATCACAGAGGGTTGGGTCAAGCTTATTAGTAATTGATTTTCAAACCAATATAAAAAGTTTTGCTGGTTCATTTCACCATGGTAATCATTAAGTTGGGTTTTCGATGAAAATATGAGCGACGCACCTTCAACAAATCCATTTTCATTGCCAGCGTGAACTATGATATACCTACAAATGCATTTCATTTTTATATAGAGCCTATTTTTCTATACATTTGAAAGCCCACCTTTTTCCATCAACTTTGGTACTTCTAACACTTCGCTTGTCATTATCTTGCCATGAACGGTGAACGGTGCCATTTTGGGAAATCCAAGTCTCATCTAAGAAGACAAACTGATAAATAGCCTCTTGTTTATTTTGTACGTATGATCTCAAAAAACTAACACGTTTAGCTGCAATATTGGGAAGTTCCATAAGCCCTCGTTTGGGGTTATCTTTCTCTCATTTGAAGCCTATTTCTTCTAATAGTCTGCTTAACGACATACAACTGCCCTCAAATAATTGCTTAGCTTCTAATTGCTCCCACAAGCCAGACAGTGTTACATGTTGTTCACAAAAAAACAATTATACATTCTCTAATTCAAAATATGTTTGTTGGGCAACTTACTGTTTTCATACATGTTGTAAATAGTATTACGAATACCACTTGTATTGAGCCTTGAAATATTAGTGACTCTCTTTGGAGTACATCGTTTTTTAGGAGGCGATTTTAAAACTTCTTTATTTTTGACTGCCTGTGAAATACCATTTATAGTAGACACATTTAATTTCAATGCTGCTGCTACACGCTAAAAATAAGAAAAAGAAGATTAACCTTAATGTTCCTATTACTTATGCTATCAACAAGCGTAAGCTCACCTCCCTTACAGCAGTTAAAGGCAAAAGTGGGCCATTATTATCCCTTTCCCGTTCGAAGTATTCTAATAAGCATGATATGAGCTCTTTACACCGACTGTTAAGTTGTTTTGGCATTTTGGATACTTTACACCACTTCACAGTAACTGTTGTTCTGAAAAGAACAATTTTTAATTGGCAAGACAACGATTCAAAGCTCAAATAGCGCAAAACTCACAAACTAAACAATAAAGAACTAATAGTACGACAAAAGGACAATGGCAACTGATGTCAACAAATAAGAAGTGGCAACCTCACATTTCTCTGCACGGCACTACCAACCGAATCGAGACGGGGAAATTTAAACTTCAAGTAGAAATGTCACATTGAATGTAGTCAACTGTTGGTAACCATGATTTTTATGAATGACATCACCTATGACGTGCATCGGATTTTATTTGGTATCCACTATAGTCAGACAGGAACATGTTCGCCAGTTCACCTGATGACGATTGAAGATCACATCAATCTCATCCATATTGTCATCAGATTTCTAACAGCAAATCCTTTGGAGGCATAAATAAAATTACACAATCCTCAATTAAATAAATATTCAGCTTACTTGACTACTGTATGAAAAACCCTGCTTCAATCTAATTACTTTCCGTACCTTGCCATGCTTCTGGTTATGTTCAATAAAATACTCCTAGCCTTTTTGATCGGTTAAATTTGCACCTCTGTGATAAATCTTGTGTCCGGGGCCAATTGGAAAAATTTTGTATCGCTAAGCCTGGTGATATATAAAGTGTTTCTTGATATACCTAATATACTAGGAGCTCATTTTACACACATTGTGTAAGTTTTGTCTAGTTTCAAAGACATTTTACAAGAAATCGGTCATACTCATTACATCCATTACTTCATAGACGCCATCTCATTGGTCGAATTTGTACGGCAGTTGGAAAATTTTACGCCCCGGATTAATAAAATCAGACGTATAATGAATAACGTGTAACCAATATTTATTTCAGATAGTATTTAAGTGTTAAAAACCAGAGCTAGTAATATTGTCATTTTTGTCCAAAATTCACCATCTCCGAATATTTAACTCACTATTTTTTTATAAGCGAAGGCTCCTAATGCTTTCAATTTGGAATCTATAATAAAACAAATTAAGACATGAAATATAATAGTTAGTGTTGCTAAACTGCGATAACATTAAAAATAAAAATTGAAGTGACATTATAGTCGTGTATTGAGTTGTTTCAACTTTTTGTTTTTAGTGTGAACGCAGTGTAGCAACCATGTCGACAATATGTTTTGTGTTTTAATGTATTTTATTATTTATAGTTCTTGTTTTTTTAAGATTCACAGTAAAATGTGCTGCAAACATGCGTTCATATACAAATATTAAGCTGACTATTCGAAAAGCGGTGAATTTTTGAGAAAAATGCCAAAATTGTGAAATTTGGAAAAAACTCAAGTACTAAAATAAAAAGAAAAATGTTGACGAAGGTTTGAAATATATGTATATGCTCATAAATATTTGAATGCAAATATATCTGATAGTTGAAATCATCCTGCAATTAGAGGTATTTAGTTTCATAAATCCTGATTATACTGGTCAACACTGGTTTTGCCACACGAACTTTGACAGCTAATTTTGTTTTATCAGTCTACCCTCATTATTACATGACAGCTGTCATATGTCTATTAGCCTCATATTTGTTGTGATACGGTAATACTCATAACTAGTAGTACGGCAGTAAATTAACAGAAACGCTTACAAGTAAAAATATTTGTTGTTGAATTTGAACACTTTTTCGTGATTTATTAACCCTGTGAATATGTCGAGGAAGTGTAATAATGATCCTAACTCTTTTTGTTATGTCTGCGGAGAACTATCATTCAAAAAACAACGACGAAATTTTACGAATCATGTGTTGGAGTGTTATCACCAATGTTTTGGTTTTTCTGTCGCCCATCAAGACAAATCCTGGGCCCCTCATGTCTGTTGCATAACGTGTGTGAAAAATTTAACTGACTGGAAGAAAGGTGCACGACCTATGCCGTTTGCTGTACCCATGATATGGACTGAACAGCGAGATCACGTTTCAGATTGCTATTTTTGTCTCACAGACATAAAAGATATAAATTACAAGAAAAAAACCACAGTTATTTACCCTAACTTATCTTCGGCTATAAGACCAGTCTCTCATTGTAAAAAATTGCCAGAACTAATACCAGTTGCAACTACGTCTGTTGAGAACAATTCACAACCGTCCACTTCAGGTGAATGTGTTGACGAGGACGATGACTTTGAGTTAAAAGGAATTGTAAACGAGCCACATTTGATAACTCAAGGAGACCTAAATGATTTGGTTCGGGATTTAAATTTGTCAAAAAAGCAGTCAGAACTATTAGGATCACGTCTAAAAGAATGGAATTTGCTACATCATAATACAAAAGTTAGCTATTTTCGAAACCGTGATCAACACTTCAGAACGTGTTTTTCTCAGGATGGAGATTTGGTGTTTTGCAATAACAAAAATGAGATTATAAAAATGTTGGACATAGATTTTGATCTCTCTCAGTGGCGTTTATTCATTGATTCTTCGAAAGCAAGTCTAAAAGCAGTGTTATTGCATAATGGAAATAAGCTTCCGTCTGTAGCTCTGGCCCATGCTGCAAATATGAAAGAAACCTATGAAAATATGAAACTTTTACTTGAAAAAATAAATTACAACATATTCCTTCAAAATCTGCGGTGATCTTAAAGTTGTTGCACTATTACTTGGACTTCAGCTGGGTTATACAAAGTTTTGCTGCTTTTTATGGGAATGGGATAGCCGAGACAGAACTAATCACTATATAAAAAAAACCTGGCCTACCCATTGTACAGCCAAATAATGTGCTTCTACCACCATTGCATATCAAATTAGGATTAATAAAAATTTTTGTGAAGGCAATGGATCGCAATGGGAGTGGATTTTTGTATCTAAAAGAAAAATTCCCCAAAATAAGTGATGCAAAGATAAAAGAGGGTATTTTTGTTGGCCCTCAAATTAGGGAGTTAATAAAAGATTCAAGATTTGAAGAAAAATTAAGCGATTTAGAAACATCTGCATGGAAGGCTTTTAAAAATGTTGTTTCAAATTTTTTGGGTAACCACAAGAGTGACAGCTAGAGAGAGTTGGTTGGCTGTTATTGTCATATCAAGCATTGGGTTGCAACATGTCACTTAAGATCCATTTTTTAGACTCGCACCTGGATTTTTTTCCTGACAATTTAGGGGCTGTCAGCGACGAGCACGGTGAGAGGTTCCATCAGGACATTTCTAATATGGAAAAGCGGTACCAGGGCAAATGGACCCCAAATATGTTAGCAGATTACTGCTGGACAATTAAAAGGGACCAACCAGAAGCTAAATATTCAAGACAATCTTAGATTATTAAGACATTTATAAAAAAAATAACTTTTGATTTACGAGATCTGTGTTTTTTCTTAATATTTTAAATTACTCAATAGAATAAAATCCTTGTCTATCAAATTTTTTTTAACTGTTTATTTTTTCTTACAATCACCAATTAAAGTAAAAAATATCAAAAAAGTCCGTGTGGCACGACAAAGTTAAAATTTTGTTGACCAGTATTATTTTCGCGTTAAAACCCTCTTCCATTAGAGATATTGGCATTTTCGACAATATGTTTCAAGGAAAAAATCTAGTTCCTTCCATTCTTTACCGAAGTGTTGTTTGTTGTATGTTTAAAATGTCTCTTTGCTATTACTTCAGTTATTCAGTTTGACGCTTTAGTGCGTTCCATACGACAGGTGGCTTCAGCTCAAGTGTCTAAGCATAAACTAGGTGTTTCGTAGTTTCTAGGCATAATACCCGTATTCAACTTGAAATGCGACAAAAGCGTTCAGGAACCTACAAGTCCTGGGTTTGCTATTAGTATCCCTTCAAAAATATTTGAATTTGGGTTTAACATCATTGGATTGTACACATTTACGCTTCAGATACGCTGGCTTAGTATATAAAAAATGAAATTTACTGCATTTTAATATAGCATGACCTACATCACCGACGGCTTGCCAATGGAAAAGGGTCCCAAGCCTGTCTGTTGAGGAAGACTCATGGATCAGCCATCATATAATCGACATCGAGCATGGAGAATGTAGTCGGGGCGGCAGCACCCTAAACAAGTGAGCAGTACTTCAGGCTAAAATATTAACAACATAAAGTAGTAAAATCATATTTGCTATTCAATTTAAGCCTGCTGTACATTTTAAGACTCCCTTTGTGTTGATTGTCAAATTGCCATCACAGTTCCAGAGTCCCACTAATAGTCAGCATCTGGTCAACCACTCTACCTCTTTGATGCATCAAGACTGTACTTCTCACGTAAACAACCTTAACTAATAGTTGAAAGTCATTGCCATTTTCAAGGGAAAAACGGGGCCAGGTTATCATAACTCCGAATGTCGGCTGTACTCCAAAGTACATGGGGCAAAATAATACGGTATATTCGAAAGCCATTGTGGGGTAGAAGGCAATTTCCTTCACGGTGAATTTATTCTAAACTGCAATCTCAGAACTCCGAACAAGTGTGGATTTTCCACATGTCACTTACTGAGATCTTCGAGAGTGGCTTAAGATTCCTGTATGTAGGTACTTTACAGAAAGGTGTCAACTTCCAGCAATACCTCTGCATGGAACCTATGTACCGCAAAATGTCAAATAATAAAGGACATACATCTATACATACAACTTTGGGTATGCAAATGAGGAAAATGTATGTGTAGATGTCAGTCCAAGATTATTCTTGCAGCCGTCCACACCGTCTGAAGACATATCACCCGATGCAGTCTTTTAGATATTTTACACTTTTCCACTCGTTCACCAATCTACAAAAAGTATATCCAATATGTCTATACGAGTACCACTTTCAAAAATTTAGACTGGCAGATCTTTCACAGAAGAACGATAAAACGTAAGCTCTTAACGAATGTGAAACTAGCCAATTTTGTCCTAACAAACTAGCGTAAAAGTTGCTTTAATATAAATTACTATTGAAATGCTTTTTGGGGTTTTGTAGGAGATGATTTTAGCTCTGATCTCAATACATGGCAACCTCAAAAAAAGCATTTTTAGGATTTTTCAGACAATGAATGGTTTACAGCTCGGAAATAACGATCTTTTGAGAAAACTTATTAGAGACTTTTCTTGACCAAAACGATTTAGGAAACGTTCAAAAACAACTGAGAAAATAAGGAGCTACTTTCTTGTGCCGTGGAATAGCACCCCTAACGGCTACCAGCCTAAACTCGATGCAACGGGGTGTGGCCTCATTAAGAACCATTTGAGCTAGCAGCCTACTTGTGGGTGTATAAAAGGGATAATGGGCAGGTATAGACCTAAGCTGAGGACATCAAAGAGGATCTAGTGAGCCACGGGATCGCAGACGCCGAGGTTCAACAGATGAAGACCAGGAACATCAAGCAGCCGTTGCCGCTCTTCCTCGTGAAGACGAGGATGGCGGAAAAGCTGCAGGAGGTCCAGAGGCTAGCCATGCTCACGGTCAGCTTCGAGAAGAAAAGGAGATCGACCGAGCCCAGCCAATGCTACCGCTGCCAGCGGTACGGGCACACGCAGCGAAACTGCCGTCTCGCTGAACGGTGCGTCAAGTGTGGTGAGGACCACAGCAGCACCAATTGCAGTCTGCCGACGCCGCCAACAGGGCAACGAAATGCCAAGTGCTGCCTTTGCGGAGAAGGACACCCAGCAAACTACAAAGGATGTAGTAAGGCCCCGAGGAAATCTGCTGCTGCCCCGAAAGCAGCCTCCACCTCAAATAGGACGTCTTACGCTGAAAAAGCGAAAGAAACTAAGTCCACTATGTCCTCGATGACGCCGCAGACATCAATGGGGACGGAATCACGGTCCAGGTCCATCACAACCACCGTCTCTACAGAATCACCTCCCTGTATGTGCCACCAGGGGAGGCACTAGACGAAGATGACATCGCTGTCCTCCTGAGAGGCCCAGGAGCACGCATAGTAATCGGAGATCTAAACGGCAAGTCTCCGGCATGGAACAACAACGTCGAAGACAGGAATGCAAGGCAGCTCCAAGAACACGTCGATGCCCTGGCGGGGGTCATCGTCGGTCCGGAGCAACCAACCTACATTCCATTCGGCCTTGGGCGACCTGCGGTACTGGACATAGCCATCCTCCGCAACATCAGAGAGGAGTTCGAGATAGAGACCCTGGAGGAAGGATCGTCGGACCACAACCCGATCCTACTAACGCTTGGCACAGGGGCTGCAGCTCAAGATAGCTTGACCACCAAACGGACGAACTGAAATGACTACAAATCCAACGTCCAAAGGAATATCATCCAAATTCCATCCATCCGATCAGCGGAGGAACTGGACAACGCAGTAGAGTAGCTGGAGAATGCTGTCCTGCGAGCGCACGAGGACAGCACCTACTCCGAGACTACGGCAATTCCAAGACACCTAAATGGTCCAGCACCGCACCATATTAGTCACCTGATCAGGGAGAACAGAAGACTCAAGCGAATACATCTCCAGCTGTTGACAGAGGAGTCGAGGATTGCGCGAAACAGAGCATCGCTAGCTCTAAAGAACGCACTCGCAGAACTCCAAAACAGCAGATGGAATGCAGCCTGCGCGAAACTAGAGACCCAGGATGGTACGGCCTGGACTGTGCAACGAAAATTTCGTCGTCAGCGCACCACGATCCACACACTTCACGGCCAACGCGGCTTGACCTATTCCAGTGAAGAAAAAGCCGAAGCATTCGCTGATTCACTAGAATCCAAATGCAGGCTCAATTACCATCAAGACGAGGACGACAACCACGAAGAGGCTGTGGAAGTCGCAGCCGAAATCATGAGGAGACGACCACCTGGCCAGGAGACGGATCACCCCTCCAGTCCAGAGGAAATCCGCCTGATCATCCGCAGGTTGAAGGTCAGAAAAGCACCGGGAAGGGACGGCATTAACAACAGGATGCTGAAGAACCTTCCCTCCAAAGGCATTGCTTCGCTCACCAACATCGCCAATGCCACTCTGAGACTTAACCACTTCCCGCGGCGGTGGCGGGAAGCCCAGGTTATAATGCTCACCAAGACAGGCCGTTACGCAAAGTCTAAGGTAAGGGCAAGGCAACCTTCTGGACCAAAGAATTAGGGGATAGAAAACGAGCGGTGCACATACTTCTTAGCAGAGTAAAGCACAGGAGAAGTTCCCCTCTATGGGAAGACTACAAAAAGGCATTGCAGGAGTACAAAAAGGAGATTAGAAAGGCCTCCAGAGAATCCTGGAGGTACTTCTGTCAGTCCATAAACGACATTCCTGCTACTGCGAGAATACACAGGGTCCTATGCAAAGACATTAAAGCAAGATTGGGATCTCTGCAATATCCCTCGGGGGGAATACTACTTCTGAGGAAGGTACTCTGAGGCTTCTGATGGATACGCACTTTCCCGGTTCCACAGTAGCGCGATCAATCACAGAGTGCATGCAGTTGCGCAGGCCCTCAGGGGAGGACTGGCGCACGGCTAGGGAGATTGTCACCTTCGAAAGGACGGTATAGGCAGTAGATTCGTTTGTTCCATACAAAAGTCGTATATCCGGCCCTGTTACAGCAGGGACGGAGTTCGGTTGTTCCTTACCTGTTGAATGTGTTTCGAGCATGTGTGGCCACGGGCTTCACACCTAGAAGCTGGCGGCAAGCTAAAGTGGTATTAATTCCTAAACCGGGCAGAGCTAGATATACTGGCCCGAAGGATTTTCGACCGATTACTCTTTCATCTTTTGTGCTTAAGACACTGGAAAGGATAGTTGATAGATACTTAAGGGATGGCCCGCTGGAAAGGTGTGTCATTCATGCAATGCAATCAGTTTGGACATTGAAGGTGCATTTAATTGCACAACAACCGACTCTCTCAGACATGCCTTGGTTAGACACGGGGTTGGATCAATCCTAATAGATTGCGTCCTATCTACCATGGAGTGTCGGGTAACAACAGCTATGCTGAATGACGTAAGCTACAGCGTGAGTGTAGCTAGAGGCTGCCCTCAGGGCGGAGTTCTGTCACCCTACTGTGGTGTATCGTGGTGAACGAACTCGTCGTTAGGCTCAGCAGTATGGGTGTCTACGCGCAAGCCTATGCTGATGACGTAAGCATAGTAGTTAGGGGGCGCTTTTGTAGAACAGTCTCGAAAATTATGCAGGGCGCTCTGCGCTCCGTGGAATCGTTGTGTAGGGAAGTCGATCTTAATGTTAATGCTGAAACGACCGAGCTGATCCTATTCACTAGGAGAAGAAGGCTTGACGGGCTGGTCATGCCGACTTTCTTTGGGACTAGATTAGTTTTGTCCCTGTCAGTGAAATATCTGGGAATTATCCTGGACTGCAAACTGAACTGGAGAGAGCATGTGGAATACAAGTTAGCAAGGCTCGCAATTCGGTGTGGGACGTGTTGTCAGGGTAAGGTGGGGGCTTAAACCCAAAGTGGTATACTGGCTCTACACGACGATAGTACGTCCATCTCTCTTGTACGGCTCCCTGCTCTGGTGGCCTTGCATTAGAACTAAGACAACTAAGGCCAAATTCAATAAAATTCAGAGTTTGGCCTGTATTAGTATTACAAGCGCAGTGCGAACAACGTCTTTGAGTGCAATGAAAGCTCTGTTGGATCTCCCTCCGTTGAATCTGGTGGGTGATCTGCGGTGAAGCGAGAGTAGTCGCTCATCGAGGGAGGGAGGGCAGCTGGGCTTTCTTGAATCCTGTCAAGGGACATACTGCCATCTTAGTCGAATTACTAAGGGAGGACCCCGTCCTTCTAAGCAGAGGCGTTCGTATTACCCCTAAATATCGCTTCAATCGCAAGTTTATTGTGGAGTATCCAACGAGGAAGGAGTGGGACGCCGGTAGCCGGGGACTCTCCGGAGTGAGCGGGCAGGTCTGGTACACGGACGGCTCGGTCATCGAAGAGGGCTCATGTGCTGGGGTCTCTGGGCCTAGAACTAGGCTATCTCTGCCTCTCGGTGGATACACCACCATTTTCCAGGCGGAAATCTTTGCGATTCTGGCTTGTGTATCTCACATTCTGGAGGAGGGTGGGCCTAGGAGAAGAATAACAATCTTATCCTACAGCCAGGCTGCAATAAAAGCACCAAGTGCCTGTAAGATTACTTCGAGTCTTTTATTGCAATGCAGGGAGGCTCTGGATTGCCTCGCAGCGAGGCATCCGGTATCGTTAATATGGGTACCGGGGCACGCTGGGATAAGGGGCAATGAGACGGCGGATACTCTGGCGAAGACAGGATCAGCCAGCAAGCTCGTTGGTCCTGAGCCAGCTCTAGGAGTGACCGCGCATAAAGCTAGGAGGAAAATGGATACGTGGGTTGCAAGACAACACTCCCAGAAATGGAGAAGTATCTCCAGACATCTCCTCCAGGCACGAGAACTCATTGAAGGGCCCAGTGCTCAGGATAGACGCTTATGCCTATCTCTGGATAGAGCCAACCTAAGGTTGCTGGTGGGACTGCTGTCTGGCCATAACACGTTAAGGCGTCACCTGCACGTGATGGGGGTGGCTGAGGATCCCTTGTGTGAACGCTGCGGAGTAGAGGAAGAGACCTCGGCGCATGTTTTGTGTCGCTGTGAAGCTCTGAGCTACTATAGGCAGACTATACTGGGGTCCATTACTTTGGACCCTCAGGACGGCAAGGAGCTTGGACTCAAGGCGATTCTCAACTTCACTAAAAGGGCTAGGATTGTGATCTAAGGATTGTAGAGGTGCCTAAGGGCCCGCTTAAGCGGCCTATGCACTGGCTCCTTATGGTAGCCGGAATGCCTCTAATTTCAACAGTCATCCATTCAAGCCAGGCAAGGACCGGAAGTTGCCTCAGAACTACCGGCCCATCAGCCTGGTTTCCTTGATGGGCAAAGTAGTCGAAAAGTTTTACGACTAGAGAAGCAGGCAGATCAACTGGAACTTCTCCCCCCAGAGCAATTCGGCTTCAGATCCTCCCACAACACGCAACTCCAAGCGCTACGACTGACTGAAAACATCACCAGTGGCTTCAATCTCCAGGAGGCAACCGGCCTCGTCCTGCTGGACGTGGAACGAGCCTTCGACCGAGTTTGGTACGATGGACTCATCGCCAAAATGGAAGCTGCCGGAATCGATGCAAACATGTGCCAACTGAGGGGGTCACCCTTAGCCCCCTGCTCTACAACATCTACACTCACGACGTACCGAAGACAGCTGACACAATGTTGGCCCTATATGCAGACGACACTGCTATAGCCGCCAAGCATCGACGACCGGAGTTTATCCGTAGGAGACTACAGGGTGAACTGGACCACATGCAGGACTGATGCGTGAAATGGAAAATCCGCATCAACGTCCAGAAGACGCAGGCAATCTTCATCCAACGAAGAAGGATTGCAAGACCTCCCGAAGCATTCATCTTCGACGAAGATATCCAGTGGAGCGACAAAGTCAAATATCTGGGGATCGTATTTGACAAGTCCCTCACCTGGAAAGATCACATAGAAGCTGTCATCGCAAAGACCAAAGCAGCCATGGCCCAACTCTACGCATTACTGGGTAGACACAGCCGGATTCCGCTAGCAACCAAGCTACGGCTGATCAAGGCCATCGCCAGACCTCAGCTCGCTCACGCCTCCGCGGTCTGGGGGTACGCTGCTCCCAGCCACCGCAAGCGACTTGGTGCTCTAGAGATGAAGCTACTCCGTATCGCCACCAGTGCACCATCCTACGTAAGAAACTCAACCTCGCGTAGAGACCTGCATTGCGACACCATTCACGAGTACATGAGGAAAAAAGCGGAGAAGACCTTCCAGAAAGCTCAGGACCACCCGAACGAGCAGCTACGACTCCTCATGGACTACGATCCGGACGAGAGGCCTCGCAACCGCAGAACCAAGTACCCTAGACCCAAGTCCCAGTTGGCATCCGCTAACTGGAACCTTGACTAGGAGACTAGGAGAACCCGCGGTTGCTCAACCCCCCCGCCTCACGGCGTGGAAGCAGAGGACGAGGACCAGGATGACCAGGACCAAAACCCATCAGGTCCAGCAACCACCAGGACCAGGACTCATCAGGACCAGGACCAACCAAGACCAGGACCCATCAGGACCAGGACCAACCAGGACCAGGACCCATCAGGACCAGGTAACATACAAGTAGTAGAGGACTTGAAACTCTTGATTTTTCGAAAACAAGCGTTTCAAGAGAACATAGCAAACCCTATATCGATGCTCGCTTAATAACATTGATAGAACTGTGCGAGGTAAAGGGAACCAACCCGGCTTTCCCAGAGACTGAAACACATGAGGAGACGTGTCACGCACAACACATGGCCTACCGAGACGCTGATGAGTCGGGCCACGCGGAGATTAGGCTTTAGTGGGTATTAGGTGGTCTAATCAAGACAACCTGGAGTCCCACACACGCCGTAGCTCGTGCTATGGTATGGTGCATAAACGCATCCCCCCTCACCAAAAAAGAAAAAGACCTAATTCAAACAGGTATTAGTGACTGCTCTTAGTGAGATTCAACTATGTTACACCGCATAATGGGAAGAATAACTGTGCAAGTGAAGCGAGTATATCCCAGTAAAAAAGGAGCAGAATAAGGCACAAGAAAGGGCATCAAATTGTAAATATATTGTAATTATATTCATCACAGGCCCAATAAGAGATTAGTAAAATATTAAGCTTGTGGAAACGAAATAGTCGAAACTGCATTCCTTCTAGATTCGTCATTGCATTATTCTTTTCCTCAAAACAAATTTGACCATTCAACATCTGTTAAGATGACTCTTTCAGTATTTTTTATGTTTTCATTCACGTACTTATCCGTCATGGAAAAACAATTTTTTGATTTACAATAAATTCTAGTGAAAATAACGTGTTTTTTTAACCTCGTCTACCTCATCTCCAAAATTAATATTGATGGTGAATAAATTTAGTAACTAACTGAATCTCAGTTAACGTCCAAATAATGAATACAAGAAATGGAGGCAAGTACTTAGTACTTCTCATCCCGTTTTTATATAATTATCAGATTATTGACTCATAGATGTGGGATTTTTCAAAGGTTTTGATAACGCTGCAGAGGGAAAATACGAGATCAAAGTGAAAAATTTGAAGATAACGTCAGGCCTTAATTTTTCTAAATATTGTGCTCTTTATCAAATAGATATTTATCGACAGCAAATGATCGCCGTCACTTGTTGTGTCTCTAGGACCGCTATTCTGGGTTGAAAAAGAGAAACCCAATATTGCCGGTGCGAATGACTATGAGCTGCGATTACCATTAGTAATAGATACCCACCACCCACGAGCATGCTTTGAACGGGGATGCTGCGGTGTCGACTAATGAGCCTAAAACAAGTTGTCACAAGAATAAATCCACGAATCACAACTTAAGCATTATAAACAAGTCAATGATTAGGTGAAACAATGATACATAATTTCAGTGGCGTATCTAGAAGTTGTGTTGGGCTGGGGCCTATTGGTATTCAATATATGTTACACAAGAATTTTCCTACATCATATCGTTCGTATTTCAAATAATTCCTTGACTTGTATAGTCACTTGAAGTTCAAACTAATATGGTGATGGTGAAACCAATTTGAATTTTATTATCGTTGATCCCTTTTTGTATAATTGATATCTTTGGTGGGTTTTGTGGAAGAATAATGTGACTTTATTTCGTGCTTTGAATACCAGAGCATAGCTACATTCCTCGATTTTTTTTGTTAAATGCTCTATAGGAAACATGATGTGTACATTTTTGAATTCGCTAACCTTGTCTGCAGGCGAGGCATCTCTTAAGCCGGGTCCACATCAATAAAAATTTGTGTTGTATTTGACAAAAATATTTTCGTGTGCGCCGAATTGTTGTTGATGTGGACTGTGCGCCGCAAGCAAATGTGCGAAAATTATTTCGTGGGGTACAACGCACAGGATCCGTTGGCCCGGCGGTTTTTTCAGAACTTCAAAGAGATGTGTGCCGCACAGTCGTGTAAAGCTGGATCCACAACAATAAAAATTTGTGATGTGCGTTGAATGTTGAATTCAAGATAAATATTTGCGGCGCAAAAATTAGTTTTGTTTTTTTTACCACATAATTTTTTTTCTGTATGTTGTGTCAGCCGAATCTACGTGCGTCGAATGACTGTGTGCCGGAAAATCTCGAGGAAGCGTTAATTTAGCATTTTGTAATTTAATTAATTATTAACATAAATAAAATATGGAGTGGAGTAATGAGGGGGCATTGCACCTCATCAAAGAATATATGAAGCATGACTTATTATGGAATCCAAAGCACCCTAAGCATTTCAATAAAATCAAAAAAGGTGATGCATGGGACAAAATAGCTGAAGCATGTGGTACTGAAGTGGAAGAGGTGAAAAAAATGTCCAGCTTACTGGTATCGTTTAGAAGGGAAAAAGCCAATGGCCAAAAGACTATCGGATTAGGAACTGGTAAATTAGACGAAAAAAATTAATACTCATACAAATTTTATTGACATGTTTTTGTATTACAGGCGCAAAAGAAGTGTATAAAATAAGTTGGTTTGCGTTCAAAAGTTTTGAGTTTTTAATGGATCGGGATGATCCAACGACATCTCTGAACACGGAAACCATAACGGTAAGCAATTTTTTTACTGATCTTGACACACTATTATGCGAACTCTGATTGCCAGGAAACAGCTCCATTTGTAACAAAGTGGATTTCTTTTGCGACAAGTGACGATCTGCGGGGCACAGTTTTTAAGGGTAGGAAAGATGTTAATGTATCGTCCTGTGTTAAAATGTCATCTATCCCTACATTTTCTGATGTCAAGTCTGAATTGTAACTTTGAGAATTTCTGCTATTTCGCAAAAAAATATGCAAATGCACTATTGCCATGACCACTAATTCTGCCTTTGGTGGTTCTAATAGCAATGGTTTTCTTAACACTCGAAAAATGGACGAAATAATACCGAAAACATTTTCCACTACTCAGCGTGCTCTGCTAAGCCGGTAATTAGATGTCCTTTCCTTAGACCCTTTTGAATATAGCCCCGCAAACGGTGTTTAGTAAGTGGAAAGGCGTCGTCAGCTACAAATACATAGGACACTTGTTTTTGTCTGTTTGGAAAAGGTTTAGCAGAGGGCAAACCCAAGGGGTTATTTTGCATCTTGTGATGAATTACGGTGTTTTTAAAAACGCCTCCATCGGAAATCCTTCCTTGAACGCCTACGTCAGCAAAAATGAAATTATAATCCGCATCGACTACTGCTTACAACACAATACTCAAAAAGCCTTTGTAGTTGAAAAGTCGTCACTGCCACTACATTTAGGTGATTGCAGTATAATATGTTTCCCGTCCATAGAGCCAACGCAGTTAGGGAAATTCCAAAGCCTTATAAATTTATCGGCAACAGCTAACCATTCTTCTCCCGATGACGGAATCTAAAAAAAAAACAGCAAATAACAACAACACTTCCATATCACTTTAGAAACTAGCATTATTATTATTATTATTATTATTGTATTATTATTTTAGGATGAAATTACTGAAGCAGGATGATGCTGAAAATCTCGCAGATTCTCAAAACAATTCGGAAACTGATGACATTATAGAAGAAGAAACAAATATGGAACATTCCTCCATTACACCAGAAAGTAATAGAGATGACACATAGGGACCATCAATCAGTGCAAGAGAAGAAAGTCCCATTTTTTGTTGGCTACCATGTCACTTGTTTTAAAAAGGAAATATGCACTGTTTATAATTCTCACAGATTATCTTCGCCGGAAAAAGAGATTAAATAAAATTAAAAATAAAAGACGCTACTGGACAACGCAGATTTTTCTTCATAGAAGACAAGTTGTGCCTGAAGTCTGCAATGCGCTTATTGAGGCTCTCAAAGATAATGTGAAGGTAAGTACCTATCTATATATTGCATTATCGGTGATTGGAACTTAATAATTATACTGTGTAAAAATTAGTAAACTTAAACATCATCATAGTTCAATCACTTTAATCTTAATTTATTTATTTATTAAAACAGAAAAACCCAAAAATAAACATACGATTTCAACATAGGGTGAAACATACAAGTAAGTATTAGCTAAATTAACTTATTCTAGAAAAATATTTTTAACCTAATAAATAATTTTTATCGTACTTAGTACCTAATTTGGAAGGAAAATTTCAATAAAAAAACTACAAGTCAAAAGTAACTTAAAGAGTATAAAACAAAAGATTATTAATTATAATACTGCAAAAACAACATTATTCTTAAAAACAAAAGTAACATACGTTTTTTTCAAACGGGGCACCCTATTAATCCGTTTTTGATATATCGACTTAAAAAAATTACAACTTAATATACGAATGTAGCTCGGCAAGCAGGTCATCTTGTGGAACATTATTTTTTTGAATTGAAGGCGCATGAGCTTCAGATGATGGAAGGTTTTCATGTTCTTGTGATACTGTCTTCCATGACTGTACATAATCAGATTTCACAAATAGAGGAGAACGCTGTGAAGAGTTTGGAGATGAAGGCGAAATACGAGGTGGTGTGACGGTTGTTGAAGGTGGAATCAGGTTTAGGCTATGAGAATAATATGAGCTTGTATTTTGCATCGTTGTAGATAGAGGAGAATCCTGTGAATAATAAGAAGATGAAGGCGAAGTAAGAGGTACTGCGACGGTTGTTGGAGATGGGATCAAGTTTGGATAGAGAGAACATAAGCTCGACATTTGTACCGCTGGAGTGTCATAATATCCCATTTTGGCTTCAAAAATAACTTTATTAATAGCATGTTCGACCAGTGTTCGGGTTCTTTCTTGAATTTTTTTTAATTTGTTTTCCACATGATGAGCATAAATCAGTTTTGGATCATTAGGTTGCTGAAGAAATTACATTGTCCTTTCTAGAAGCGGATCTTCAGTTTGATTTACTTGTTTATGAGCTCTTTTGCGTTTCGGTGTAGAAGGTTTTGTAAATTTGTTTACCTTGGGACTTTCTTCTCTTGCACTGATTGATGGTCCCTGTGTGTCATCTTTATTACTTTCTGGTGTAATGGAGGAATGTTCCATATTTGTTTCTTCTTCTATAATGTCATCAGTTTGCGAATTGTTTTGAGAATCTGCGAGATTTTCAGCATCATCCTGCTTCAGTAATTTCATCCTAAAATAATATAATAATAATAATAATAATAATAATAATGCTAATTTCTAAAGTGGTATGGAAGTGTTGTTGTTATTTGCTGTTTTTTTTTTCGATCCCGTCATCGGGAGAAGAATGGGTAGCTGTTGCCGAGACATTTGAAAGGCTTTGGAATTTCACTAACTGCGTTGGCTCTATGGACGGGAAACATATTATACTGCAATCACCTAAATGTAGTGGCAGTGACGACTTTTTCAACTACAAAAGCTTTTTTAGTATTGTGTTGTATGCAGTAGTCGATGCGGATTATAATTTCATTTTTGCTGACGTAGGCGTTCAAGGAAGGATTTCCGATGGAGGCGTTTTTAAAAACACCGTAATTCATCACAAGATGCAAAATAACCGTTTGGGTTTGCCCTCTGCTAAACCTTTGCGAAACAGACAAAAAGAAGTGCCCTATGTATATATTTGTAGCTGATGAGGCCTTTCCACTTACTGAACACCGTTTGCGGGGCTAAATTCAAAAGGATCTAAGGAAAGGACATTTAATTACCGGCTTAGCAGAGCACGCAGAGTAGTGGAAAACGTTTTCGGTATTATTTCGTCTATTTTTCGAGTGTTAAGAAAACCATTGCTATTAGAACCACCAAAGGCAGAAGTAGTGGTCAAGGCAATAGTGCATTTGCATAATTTTTTGCGAAAGAGCAGAAATTCTCAAAGTTACAATTCAGACTTGACATCAGAAAATGTAGGGATAGATGACATTTTAACACAGGACGATACATTAACATCTTTCCTACCCTTAAAAACTGTGCCCCGCAGATCGTCACTTGTCGCAAAAGAAATGCGGGAAGAGTTGTCAGATACTTTGTTACAAATGGAGCTGTTTCCTGGCAATCAGAGTTCGCATAATATTGTGTCAAGATCAGTAAAAAAATTGCTTACCGATATGGTTTCCATGTTCAGAGATGTCCTTGGGTCATCCCAATCCATTAAAAACGCAAAACTTTTGAACGCAAATCAACTTGTTTTATACACCTCTTTTGCACCTGTAATAAAAAAAAACATGTCAATAAAATTTGTATGAATATTAATTTTTTTCGTCTAATTTACCAGTTCCTGTTCCGATAGTCTTTTTGCCCTTGACTTTTTCCCTTCTAAACGATCCCAGTAAGCTGGACATTTTTTTCTTCACCTCTTCCACTTCAGTAGCACATGCTTCAGCTATTTTGGCCCATGTCTCACCTTTTTTGATTTTATTGAAATGCTGAGGGTGCTTTGGATTCCATAATAAGTCATGCTTCATATATTCTTGGATGAGGTGCAATGCCCCCTCATTACTCCACTCCATATTTTATTTATATTAATAATTAATTAAATTACAAAATACTAAATTAAAGCTTCCTCGAGATTTTCCGGCACACAGTCATTCGACGCACGTGGATTCAGCCGACACAACACACAAAAAAAAATATGTGCTAAAAAAAACTAATGTTTGCGCCGCAAATATTTATCTTGAATTCAACATTCAACGCACGTCACAAATTGTTATTGATATGGATCCAGCTTTAGAACTGACAAAGTCGGAGCGCGAGCATCCTGCCGCATTCAAGGAGATAATGCGCTTGCAGTGGCGTGCAACGTGTCCCGTTGACTAATGTTGGTTTTCATGTATGTTATGATCCATCATAAAAAATGTGTACAGTACAACCCTTCTACTTTATTTCTTTAAAGGGCCAAGTTAGCAAGACAAAATGCAAGGTAGTGAAATTGATGCCCGGCCAATATATTTCTATATAAAAGAATCAAAAAATTTTATGATAGCGGCAGGACCATTGCAGACTCACTGTGGTTGAAATACGTGTACTGCTTAACATACTTCATAAGTTGCACTACAGCTGAAGTTTTACATAAGTGCCTTTTCTGGATCCAAACTAATTATCGCTAACCAAGCCATTGATTTCGAAACAAGACGTGAAATATAGGCAAGATAGTAATAGGGCGATATTTGTCAAGTTCTCACATGTCACTCGTTGTATGTTACTAATAGAAACAAACCGCTTATGTCTCTAACGTATACGGACATGACGCTCAACAGTAACGAACAAAAGATGCGGAAGCGAATACATGAATGTAATTTGACAGTTTGTCAACTGTTGTCACTGTGGTGAAAGACGAGATGGAAGTCCAAAGTAAAATTATTCACCAGAAAGAAAGACATACAATGACGTCAGGTATTATTGAGACAAGCACCAAATCTTGATTAACTCTTTGTTGCTTTAATTACCTTCCTTTATGAGTAGTAAAGACATTTCAATGTTAGTTTGGCGTTTCTGAAGCTTATATGTTAACTTGTGAAGGTATCAAAGTCTGGTGTGAACTTAGTGTTCGGCTAAGACAAAATGATTCAATTTGTGCGCTCCCGTACACGCATTCCTCTTGGTATTCTGTCATCGATTATATCCGGCAAAATACAATCGATGTGAAAAGAGGTAAGCTTAGGCACCATCAACTCACGCCAAACCTGTTGATCCTTATATATCATTTCTATGCTGAAATCACTATCGCAGTAAAGGATAACGTCGCAAAAATGCAGCCAGTAATATTTAGCTGCCCCTGTATTTGAAAATAATAATTATGATTTCTTTTCAAGGAAATCTGATTATTTTCGGCAGAGTAGCACTACAGAAGGCAAACATTTTATTTCTATAAGGCCTTCTGTGCCTACGAGACCATCCGGAGAAGCTGTCAAAAAAAGGATATTTTTAACATATAAAAAGTCCGCACTGCTCAACGGATAATACCATCTGTTCTTTATACCAACTCCTCGCAGTAGCCTCATGTACCCTGCCATATAGGATAGAGATACTCTAGCCTTATACTCCTCCACAAAACGTTGATGTGTTGGCCTCTCGTAGAGGACGTATTTCACCTATATTTATGTACTTACAGAGCCCCAGTGAGAATACAAAACTAAGTTTTAAACCTTAGATCTAGTGTCCTAATGACCCATGTGTTGAATGTCAATGCATTTTTTGTACAGAAATTGTATTACTCGATTCGTTATATCATGGTCAGCAGCTATGAGTTTTCAATACCTTCCTGGATGCTGGACTGTTAGCACAGTTCTAAATCGTAAGCTGTATATTGATAGTAAAATATTTTCGACTAGAAAATGCGGTTGAAGGACCGATCGATCGAGCGCGATCAGAAATGCGGACTGCACGAATTTTCGAAAAATCGATGTGGTTTTACAGTAATATTGTTTATTTTATGCATTGAGAGAGTATACCCTCCTCCCCAAGAGCGATTCCAAAGCTGGAGAGCAACATGAAAAAATCAAAATCAATAAAAAATAATGACGATCAATACAGTGGTGGCCTACAGCCCCCCAAAAATGTCCTACCTCAATTTTAATATTAAACGCATCGAAAAGTGATTTAGGTTCAGGGCTCTTTTTGAATGTATATCGTAGAATTATGCTACTCTAGCAGCCCAGAAAGCAGTTTTGCGGGTGTGCCTCGGAACATAGTTTTTCAACCCGTAGGGCACTTTACATGGTGTATGTACGTATACAAAAAAATCATAATTTTGCAAAATCGAGTTGGGTCTAGGATTTTTTCCGATAACTCGTTGCTATTTATTATATTCCCCACCAAGCGGCTTACCCCAATGAAGTCCGGAAGGCAAGTAGTACATCTTTTCACGATACAACATATGATATCATTCACTGTACACTGGGCACCTACTGTATTATGTATTGTCAATAAAATAAAGGAAAAATAGCAGTTGCTCTAAAAATTTTAATACCACACACAATTTCAACCATAAAGTAATATATAATCTCGAACAATTTTTACTAGATGAGATTACCTAATAAGGGTTGATGATAGACATTCCATTCAAGGTCGAATTATGGTAATGTTTGCGGACGTATCATTCATACCTAAGCTGTTATGGTAGGTACCTGCGTCGACTGTTTTTTTCCGAGGGATTCCAATGGTGTTTGATCGAATTCTGATCGAAGTGCGGGTAAGGGACTATCGGACTTCGTTAGGGAAAACCGCTTAGTGGGTCATTCTAATATGATAACTAACCACGAAAAAATCCTGGACCATACTCGATTTGGGAAAATTACGATTTATTTTTAATATACAGCGTGCAAGGTACACTAGCAGCTGAAAAACCGCATCGGAAACGTTGCTTTGTGAGCTGCTAGAGAAAGTAGTTGAAGAACTGGATAGATCGTGTGTGATCGAAAACGGTAAAAATGCAGAAAGGGGGGGGGGCAAAAGCGGCACGGGAAAGCGAGACCATTTTTTTCTTGCTCTTCAATATATAGTTGGGTATCACATAAGATAGTAAACCAATCCTGGGGCCCTGACCCCATTTTCTAGTAAACACAGTAAGGGCCCCAGGATATGCTTACTACCTTATGTGATGGCCGAAAATACTGGTCTGACGTTTCTGAGGTCATGATTTTGTTAGGCGACTTATTACCATTTTAGCATGCTGAATTCAAAAAAGGTGCAATTTTGCTCGATCAGGTCAAGTTTTCATTCTATCGTAAAAAATAGATTTAATTTATCAATGATAAAAGTTACAGGATATATCGCAATTGCTGGCAACGTCGCGGGAACAGTTTGCTATGATCAACTTTCTTTATTCTCCCGGTACGCACAAGTTGACACAAGTTGGCCTCAGTCGTTTTTAAGCTATGCGAACGGTAGTATGAGTATTTTTATTTGAGTGCGAACGTTACTATTTTCGTAATGAACAGAAAAAGGCGTAAGTACGACCCAGACAAGTTTTGTTATATATGTGGACAAACTACTTTACCTAATCGAAAGTCAAAGATCACGAAATTTCAAAATATTTTTGTTATTTTCAGGTTATATCTTTATTGCTTGGTTTACAAGGCGGCTATACCAAACACACCTGTTTTCTTTGCCTATGGGACAGCCGACCTGATAGAGGCCACTATGTAAGACGTGACTTTATACTAAGGCCTGGTTTAGAACCTGGCTCACATAACGTTCTAGCACATCCTTTAGTGGACCCAAAGAAAGTACTACTTCCCCCATTGCTCATTTAACTGGGGTTATGAAAAAGTTTTGTCGAGGCTCTCAACAAGGAAGGTCGTGCTTTCAGTTTTATTAGTCAAAAGTTTCCAAATATCAGTAATGCCAAACTGAAAGCTGGAATTTTTGACGGTCCTCAATTCCGAGAACTGATGAAGGACAAGAAATTTGACCAGAATATAGATGCTAATGAAAAAAATGCGGGGATGTTACAAAGCTTTCAGTCTCTTGGTGTACGCATGTCTGTAAAAATGCATTTCTTAAGTTCGAATTTGGATTATTTTCCAGAAAATTGTGGGTATTTTAGTGAAGAACAGGGTGAACATTTTCACCAGGGCATTCGTGTAGTGGAAGAGAGATATCAGGGCCGGTGGGACGTAAATATGCTGGCAGACTACTGCTGGTGCGTAAAAACGGGTTTTCAAGAAGTCAAGCATGCGCGAAAATCTTTGAAAAAACCTTTTCTTCCATAATAATTTTTGTTATATCACTTTAAATAAATACATTTTCAATTTGTGTATTTGTGGAATTAAATTTTTAGGAAATATTCAGTGTCATATTGTTTAGCTTCTAATTTTTTTCAAAATATACGGATAGTAAAAAAACTTGAAATGATATCGAAAAATGCACTGCATTTTTAAAATCAGTACCTACATAGTATTTGCCCAAAAACGGTTACAAAAACTTTGACCTCAGACAAAAGGAATTAAAACGCAGACCAGTGAAATATATTGAAAAGCAATACCAAAAATGGTCCCGCTTTTGCCCCCCCAAAAAACTACCGAAGACGCATTATACCCATGACCATGGATCCTCTTACTCCATCCACCATCAGCGATAATAGTAATATATGGAGTGCCATCTGGCATAACATGACCTTTCTCAATTGCAACTGACTTTTATTCTTTGCCAGTAGCTTTCCTATCTTCCGCAAAAAATTCTTCCATACCTTGATGGAAATGCAAATAATATTTGAATAATATTTGATGGGTTATGCAGAGAGGGTAGGTGTTATGAAGGGCTTATGTCGTACTTCCACTGCCTATACGATTTGAGCTGAACAACGTTTCGTTTGGAATAATATCTATAGTCTGGTGAAAATTATTTGTTCTTTAGCTGTAGCTTTCACTTGAGTTATCGGGCAAACGTCTTAATTAGCATTTTTCTAGTTAGGTTTAGGGATTAATAACCATGATTAGCCTTCACAACGACAAAATAAACAATCAAATGTTTTTATGGTCAAATTGCCAACTTAGAGAATTTGTACCTTTGTAGCTACTATGATGAATTTCCGAGAATATTAGCCAATTCGGAGACACTTTTTGTTATTACGAAAGCTCGAAGTCCCCCACGCAGGTTTTGGAATCACCCAGGAAACCTGGCAAACGTTCTTGGCTTTTTTTATTTTCAAATTCAATTCCTAAATGATATGTCGTTCACGTTACGCCAAAATAAAAAAAAACTAAAAAACAATACGTGAGAATTACAGAGTACATATCTTGAAAATTATTAAGTACATTACTCTAATGAGAATACTTATCTCCTTAGGTAAGTAATATAAAAATGTTCACAGTTGTAAGGACTAATCATGAAGTTGGGATGCGTTTAGCTATTAATTAGCTAAAGTAAAGTTCCCCTCAAGGATTAAACCTTTGAATAAAGTACAACTAATACATAGTCTGTTTTGTATAACTTCTTTTTCTTATCCATGACCCAACTAGCAAAGTAGTGTTATAAGCTTTTGGTAAAAGAACCGTTCAGCCAAAAACCTCTCTATTGTTGTTGCCTAAACACCAAAATGCTGGCTTAATGTTGTGTGGAATGCAGATTTGCTTTCTGCAACATATTTGCTCTAAAATGAGGTGTTTAAAATATTCTTATAGCATAGTTATACAACACCTTATAGGGCAAATTTTTAACTGTTGCATAAACGTTTATACAACTATTTTATACGGCATATTTGCAAGTTAGTCAAAATGGTTTTGTTGTGGCACCCATGCTAACGTTTATAAAATAAACCCGAGCCTTGTTGCTTTGCTGTGCAATTTACTACATTAGCCAACAAATTGCTCCCAACGGAAGCACTTATACAACTGTTACATACAACTTCACCATAATCTAACTTTCTGCTGTCATATTTTTGTTAAAATGCCATAACCAACGTTTTAAGACAAACAACGCATGCATATCGGTTCAAAAGGTTTTATCAACTGTTCAAACAGAAGCTATAGATCTGGTACAAATTCTGGGTAAATCATTCGACTCTGTCAGTATTTCATTTCAGACATTTGTCAAATTGTTGTATAACACCTGCAGGCAACACCAAAATATTCTAATAACCTAAAGACAACATGGACGATGCCATGATTGTACACAACCACCCGCCATATTGGGCAAACATTTATTCCTCTATTTAATATTAAACAATTATGTTTCAGTTCGAAATTACAGATATAAAGTGATAAACATTAGTGCAATTGTGTCTAAATATAGGATTTGTGGAAGATTGAACGCAGATAAGTTCAGTTTTCCATCTTAAAAATCTAGACATACTTTTGATCATTGTCAAAATATGAATCAAATACGAAGCCCGTAAAAATTGGGTAACTAATTTGCATGATAATCACAATAAAATTTGCTGCGCAAGTAATTCAATAGCCCTATATCAAAGTGTAGAAGTTTATCATATACCTGTCTATGAAATTCACAATGGCCGATATGTAATTAAACAAGATGACTGTAATGTGTTAGTTATATATTCTTCACTTCGTCTATACAATACATAGGAAATAGTTTGGTTGCAATAAAGTAGAATCACGTAAGAGAATAGTTGTATAGTTGACAAAAACTGAATCTTGCACTGACGCAAATGTCCTATAGCGGCTGCAAGAGGCTTACACTTTTGTTTTATAACTATTACCTGCAGCCCTTATATAACCTCTTAAATGACTGAAGTGTCCTATTAGGTGTGCCCATTCCGCTTGTATAGCTGTTCTAAGAGGGTTTTGCTAATGTTTTTACAATATACAATGCTGTTTAAGGAATACTGTATAATCATTCTTGCAACTCTAATAGGAGTGATAATTGTTAGTTGGGGAGTTATCCTACGTATATACAACATACCTTCTTGACATTCTCAGTTTCTGTCCGAAAAGATCGAGTGGTCATAGAGGGAACATCTAAAATTGCCATAAATTCCCCGTATTGACGGCGACCTATGCCAGTTGGTATGCTCCCCCAAACTGCTGCAGAATTGACGTTTTTTTTCGTGTTATTTTTTGGCTCTGATTATATAACCATAGCTTTCTCACAATTTTCACAAAAAGAAATGTAACTTTATGACGTGATCTCTGTTTGTTTCTTTCACGAGGTCCATCCTACCCATTGTACATTTCCTCCAATGGTTGCACGCTTTACGTTATTAAATATGGCCGAAATTAACAATCCTCCTGCTATCTATTCGGTCAGCAATGCTTAGGTAATTTTGATCCCTCACTGATTCAAAAGCATAATCCTTATCGTAAGACACTCTATTGAACGAGGATTTGACAACATAACTTTTGACACCAACTGGTCAAGCCTCAGATAATTCATTGCTGTTGCCAACAAAAGGCTATCCACATAGTTCATCAACTTCATTTCTTGACAACAACCTGGATAAAAAAGCAAGATGTAGAGACCAAAATTTGAAGGCAAGGCTGGAGACGAGCTAAAACATGAATATGACTTTTTTGAACCAAACTGGGGAAAAAGGGAACTTCTATGGAGAATGTTTGATCTAATCCTTTGTGTGACAATAGAGCAGGTTTTTGGCCCAGCATACATCGACTAACTCAATTTAAAAGCGTCAAAGAGACATTGTGCCCCAGCTTGAAAAAACTAAAAATTTCATCTAAACTATACTACCAACTATTACAGTCAATACTCGAATTTGTGGAATTATATACAACGGACCTCAAAGAAACAGTTACCTTGCTAGCCTTTTTTGTTCTTTGCTACCACGCGTGCGCTTACGCCGTTTTGATAATGCAGCCCGACTTTCAGGCATTTTTTAGCAACAACAAACGTAGCGAACAGAATGAATATGCTGAAACGTGGCATCACGGCGAAGAGATACGCATAGTCACCTCGGATTACGGCCAATCATCTGACGCGGTAGGAGTGGCCAGCGGAAGGCGGGTTTCTTCCAAAATTTACACCAAATAGCAATGATAGCTCGAAAACTGTATGAGCAAAAAAGTTGTTTTTCCAGCAATGGTTTGTACTGCTCGTTTTATAGGTCTTGAGTAAATTTATTTTTGAAAACTCATTTTGCTTTTCCGGAAAAAACAGAAGTTTTTTTGAAAAACTATTTCAAGAAAAATTGTAAGGCCTCAAGGTAATCTACTATAAATGTGGAATATTGTCATACAATTTTAGAGCTACACTGTTATTCGTTCACAAACTACAATTGCAGAAAGAATGAACGAAAAAATGCATTTTTTGGTGAAAAAAATTGATAATATTGCTTATCAATCATCTCTTTATACAGCATGAAGATGTCAGACGAAAATAGTTGGAAATACTCCTTCAAAAAGGCTGTTGAATAAAAGGGACCCATGGCCTTAAAGACTGATACGAGAGTTCTATGCTGTTCATTCTAACTCGATCGATTGCTGCTCATGCAGGTCTGACAGGTACGATCACTCCTTTGTTCATTTACAAAAATAAATGTCAGTAAGTAGCGATGGCAGAACTGTCACGTGCCAAAATTACGCAAACTTTTTTTTACTATTTTGATCACTTACTAGTAACTTGAATTTCTCTTTATTAATGATAGAGTGCCCATTCCGAATCAAAACCCTTTTTAATGACTTTCTTGTAGTAAATTTCATAGTTTATTGATTGTATAATTCCACACGTATCATATGTATCTTTCTTTCTCAGTGATTCAGTATTGTGTTGGAAAAAAGATCTCTGTGGGTTTTCTCCGTTACTTGGTTTCCTGTTGATCGTATCTTCTTCAAGCCCACTCATTGAACCTTCCTTTATAAAGTTAGGTGTTTCGTGACAGTCACTTTCCTCCAGAGATTGTGGTGTTTAGGCCGTTTGCTTGAACACCAATTAATACGTTTGGTTATTTTGGTTTGGGTGCTACCTCTTCCATTTTCTTATGGGATTTTAATCATCAGCGTGGGAGACATCACAAAGAACCACCATGCACACCTCCTCATATTTGAACCAATGGGAAAATACCTTATCGGAATGCAATTTGACAGAAGCTGTCAAATGTCTCTGAACATCAGTGACTTCTATTAAAATATTGAATAAAATCGTGAAAATTCGACTGTATTATCAACAAGACCACTTTTTGATTCCAACGTGATGCTTTTGTACAGAAAAAACAGGACAACTTTCATGTATTTTGATATACGTTATACGTTTACATTTGACAATCCGTTATCCCCTCAGCGAATGGGAATGGGAGAAATAATAGGTCGATTTTCTAGCTGTTAAATTTGGCAGCGGGTTTGGACGTTTGTTAGTTCATGGCAATCTCGAATTTTTCAAGCTCAGTATACTGACTGTTATCATACGTACCTGTTAGATAGTGTGGATTTGTCTGTATTTTGCAAGAAAATAGAATATAAAATACATTCCTTCCAATTCCTCATCTTCCTTTACATCATAATAATTATTAATTTATGGGTTAATGCATTTCTTCAAAGCAATAAAAACATTATGTCCTCTCCATCCTAAAACACAGATAATATGTGTAAGACATGTCAATCCCTACATTTCCCTGATGCGTAATACAATTACTATGGACACAGACAAAAAATTATGAAAAATGTCTCACAAATAATGTCTTTTAAGTCCAAAAATCTATATATATACCTATATACAGCGGATTTTTCATGAAAATTGACTAGGTATTATGATTATAAGCATCTTTGGTAGATTGTTCGATCCGGTGTAAAAAAGGCGAACTTTAATGGAATTACCAATGTAGCCAAAAATGCTGGAAATAGCCAGCGGACAAGTGGAGAAAAAATGCAGAAAATCGCTGAGTCTGGCAACAGTGTTGTTTTGTCCAGATGTCACGTGACTCATTCGCGACTAGGATAGTGATGGGACATTTTATTTATACTGATCGGTGCATGAAAATAACTGAATAACTCAGCACACTGCAAGTGGGGAAAGTGCTTTTTCTTAGGTACCAGAAGGAATTAAGGAACAGTCAAATAAGAATTCCATCTGACACGCATGAAACATCTGTCGAAATCAGGTTTAAGTGTTGTATGAAAATATTTTATTGACATTGAGTTGAATTTCTACAACATCCAAAGGTCTGAAAAATCTTTGAAGGATTTGAAAATCTCCAGAAAATATATAAACGTAGCCAACAGTCAAGCGAGACAAAAATCTTTCGGAAGCAAGTATCGAGAACCACAGGCTCCAGGGGCACGGGGGAAAGTGGAAATTCTCTGACATGTGAGGCAATTTGAAGTGGGATGAGATTATAACTGAGAAAGTGGCCAAAATAGAAGCTACTGAAATCAGCCATGTGTGGTCCAAACTGTTAAATATTATCTAGCTATTCAATCGCGTTTTCTTTCAGTCAAGCCAGTGTTGGACTGGTACATATTCCAAATTCTTATAACAGAACCAATTTATATATTCATGTTCTTTTGGTGCGCATTTTGAACTAGTGTTTCACTCAGTGCAGAAACATACAGAACTTGAAGCAACTCGGGCTGGTGTTGTCTACTGTCTGCCTCGATTTCCATCTTCGAATGCATCCGTGCTATTTGCTCGTGGTTTACTATTATTCTTTTCGATGATTCATCATAAATCAAATCCAAGTGAATAACCAAAATTTCTGTGTTATGTGCCGCGGTTATAATATGGTTCAAGATGACACACGGGTTGATGACGTCAGTTACACGAATCGCTTGAACGCGTTGGTTTTAACCGCGGTTTTGTTGCAAGTTGTTTATTTTAGAAAAGCGCGTATATAATCTCTGATTATTTTTATTATCACTTAATAATCGGTGCTTTTTCGTCTACAACTGTATATGGAAAGTTTAAATAAGAAACCTTTCATAATATTCATGGGAGAAATGTTTTTTTCAGATTTCTTTTTAATGATGGAACCATGGCTTTGTAGCTATGATAACTTTCAATTCTCTAAATTTTTCCGCATGTCAAAGAAAACATTTATTGATTCATCAGAAATGATGAAAAAAGAAATAAACCGTATACAGGTGGATATCATCTAGTGAGTTTATATGGCCATATTTTAATATTCTTGTGGTATATGGCTACACAGGATACTTTGTTAAGCATAGGAACTACATTTAAAGTGTCCCCAACAATCGTAATGAGTATAACTAATAAGGTGCTCCACTTTATGGTAAAACTGAAGTCAGCCTGTATCATTTTTCTCAAAAATGAAGCTGAAGTACAATAACAATATCCAATACCCGGGAAAATTCTAATTTGTCACATTTCAAATAATAACCAGAAATATAAAACTACTCTTGAGTTGGGTAAATACCACAATTTTGCGGTAATAACTATGACATATAACAGCTGATTCGTGACGTCACGGATCTTATAACCAAACTGATAACTACACTCGCTTGAACGGATTGGTAAATACCAACCCAAAATGGTAAATACCATTTCCATTTGGTTATCCGCTTGAATTTGATTATTGTAACTCGGAAAAGGACAAAGAAACGAAAAATATGCTTCATTGACAGTTTACTGCACGCAACACGACATGAGAGTTGTTTAATGTTGTTTTGGGAGCAACTTTAGGATCAAAGGTATTAACTAAGGCAGAGAGTATTTTAAACACAAAAACTGAGCTAATTTTATCAGAAGAGAACACTATATCTCTGAGCCACAGAAGCAAAGCGAATCTCAGGCTTTCGATTCTCTCATCACTAGTGCGATGAAATGACAATATGTCGATTACTTGAAATAGTGATGTGCTTTCTAGTTCTTTGCATTAAGTTGCATTCAGTTCTAGTAACTGGTTCGTGAACAAATTACTTTATGCAACAAAAAATGTATGTACCGAAACAGAGCAGGTATTCCAGTTTGTCAGTCGAGATAATGTAAAAACGATTCAATTCATATCTTTTAACCGTTCCAGTGCATTCCACTGATTGCAAATGTATCCTCCCATCACTAACATTGTGAGACACTAATTTAAAATGTCAATTGTTCTTTGGTCTATTTTCCACCGTTACTGTAGTCTATGTTTTGTGGTTACTTGTCACTTGTTGTTTTGAGCTTGTTGTGTTATTTCTAAAAAATGGATTTTCGGAATAAAAACAAGACCTTTCTGGTGCAGAATTACATATTACACTGTCGTGTACAGTTAAATCTGCACTAACCCCGAAATACGTGGTTATGTTGAGTGTACCATGTCGCATCACCGATGGTGCGACTGATACACTGAAATTAAAATAAAAAATTGCAACTGCAATTGAATTTATGAATAAAATCTTGAACAGTTTCGGACCAGTGGTGTCAAAATGTCGTTGAGGAATTGGAAATGTGTTGAAACGCAACACCTAACAAAAATTTGAGGGAAAAGGCTTTTTCATGTAAGTGCAAGTTTGCAAAGGTAGGATAAACTATGAACACCCAGTAGGTGATGTTGAGTTAATATAATCACATATGGATTACAAAAGTTGCAAAAACATGAAGAAACCTTCAGCTAAACTGAAAAAAATGGATTTTACTCAGCCATCAACCATTTTTTTTTTAAATTTTGGCTCAGTTTTATATAATTTCATAATATTTAATAAACTGAAAACATTTCAATGGCAAGATGTCAATTCATATTTTACGTTGTTTTGTTTTGAATACTTTGATGCTATTTGCTGCCAAACATTTGACGGACAGATCTTGAGGCTGATTGGGTATATTTGAGGGACTGTTTAGTACTCGTACCCTATTGGTGCAGAATAACGGTGTGTCAACTGGTGAAATCGGCCCTTAAACAGTGTAAATTTGAAAATAAGAAACTACAGTAATTGACGAGTACATTTTAAAAAAATAAAAAAAACCCTTGCACTGTCAAGTCAAATGTAGAGACAGGCCATATGTCAAAGACCATCAAGCCGTTTAAGCTGTAGCCCGTTAAATAGGAATTTCAAAGTTGAAGTTGTGGATTAAAATCCTCCGTTTGGTTTTACAAAATTTTAATATTGATAGTGTCACTATCACAGCTAAGACGGATCCAACAATACCTCGTAAGTCAAAATCCGTTGAGCCGTTTCGGCTGCAGCCCATAAAATATAAATTGCATAGATGAAATTTTTGATCAAATATGGTATTCGCGCATCAATATCATCAACCCAAATTTCAGTTTGCTATCTTGAACAGATCAAAAGGTCAGTTTGGGTTATTTTTGATCTCATAAAATATTAATATAACCAGTGTCACTCTGACTGTGAAGATTTATCTAGCAGCATCACATAACGTCAAAGAACACCAAGCCATTTCAGATGTAGTCCGTAAAAAAAAAAATTCAGAGGTGAGACTACAGTAACTGAAAATAATGCAGTTCAAATTATGATGTCAAGGCAAATCTAAGGACACCTCAGATGTCCATCCAGTTGTTTGGGCTGTATTTCAATAAATGGTAATTTCAAAATTGAATTAAAAATTAAAGCGTTCAAAATCCGTTATTTTGATTTTATTAAAGTCTAGTATATCCAACATCAATCGCACTGTCAAGACAAATCTAGAGGCACTTCGTATAGCAAAATCCATCAAGTCATTCCATGAAACAAGAATTTCAAAGCAGAAATATTCAATTAAAATCCGCTATTCTGATTTTCTAAAATTTTAACATAGTGTCATAGTGTCATAATGTCAAAATCTATCAAGCCCTTTGGACTGCAGCCTGATATAGTTTTTTGTCCAGGAGCAAAAAACACAACCCTCCCTCTGAGATGGTCGGGTAAAGGTGAAGAGGTTTTTTATTATCTTGCTCTAGTGTATGTCATGTGTGTTTTCATCTACAGAGGTACAATACCCTCAGACCCTGGAGGCTGATGTGAGACTCACAAAGCCGGGTTGTCAGGCAGGCAATTACTGCTCGGTTTCATCTGTCAGCAGAAATGTCGAAGTGTTCTGGATATTGATACAATGGCCTTTGGTCGACGTGAGTTCCTAGGTTTGTGTGACCGCTTAGCTGTCTCTGGTGGCAATCGCTGGAGTCTGAAAGTATATCATGCCAGGATGTGTATAGGGATTGTTACTTTGAAGTTGTCATATTGTTCTGTTATCTCTGAGTCAGAGGTAACGTCGGAGCTTTTGGGTATGGACGCGACAAAGTAATATTCTGGTTTCTGGACTGTTTTTCCTACCAATCAATAAATCTGGCTTGGCTGTTTAAGCACTGGATTATTAAGGTATCCATGTTGGGCATGACTTCCATACGGTGAGAAGCTACCGTTTCCCCGAGTATGGACACGGACATGAATTCCATGAGGTGGGAAGCTACCTTCCCCCCATGCAATGTGTTTTAATATCTGGATATACAATTGAGAAATATATAATATAATATGGAACCTACTGAAAAGGTTCTTCCCAAAATAGGCTTGGCCCCGACAACTCAGTTCTATCGTCCCTATATCTCACCAAGGAAGGACAACTCCCCCGTTATTTGCTTGATATTTTCATCAATAAGGGTGAGATTTATACGAAAAAAATGTCTTATGGTACGCATTTAGTAGATAGGCGCTACCTAGCTCTTGCTTAAAACATGGGGCTTTATTCTTGATCAGCTGGATCGCTAGGCCGGCTAGTTGAATGGCCTGGAACAGAATCCTGCAAGTTAGAAATTTTACGTTACTGTTTTACTCTATTTAATCTATTTTTTGTTTCTTTAGTGCACAGATTAATAGGGGCATTTTTTGTCCATAAGAGGTATCTTTAGAATGCAGGGGTTTTGTTTTATGTGAACGATCTAATGTAGATTTGAGATATACTGCACCTTCTAAGGTTATAATTTCTTCATTTCGATTTTGATTATTTTTTCTTGTCTTTCTGTTGCCTAATATTTAATTTCTTGGTAAAAGTCTTCATATTTTTTGTTAGGTTTCTGAACTAAAGTCTATAAAGCAGTGAGAAGAGTTTCTTCGTTTCTAGATGCAATGAATCTCTCACTTTACTTTTTAGCTGAGAAATGACATTTTGGATGAATGAATAAAAGAAAAGGTGTATTGGCAAATTCTGTAATAAGTTTTATCTGAATTATCCAAAAAATAAATTAGATCTTTATGACCTCTATGATCTTCTGGTACCGTATACTTAGCTAAGTTAAATTTAATTTGCAAATCTTGAATGGACATGGTTGGCTAATTACAATTAAGATGTGAGGATGTCAAAATAACTTGTCTAACAGATGTATTTTCGATTACAGAATTAAACTCAGAATCGGACATTAAATATTGCAAATTATTAGTCACTTTTAGATGCTAAATAAATTCACTTATAGATCCTGTTCCCAGCGCCAATTATAAATATGCTAACTTTTAAAAAAGCGGCTTTATTTAATAGAAGACGAATGAGTACTGGTCACATTCTTTCACAAGTATGCACCTACTATTTATAACTTAATCTAGAACAAAAGAATTGAAAAGTGCAAACCTAAGCATCTCTACATAAGAGGTCATCATCATAGCAGTGCCGCAATTTGCATAGAACATCAACACAGCAGTATAGTTTCACTGTTCTATGAATGATCTTTACAATAATGATTTTCACGCAAGCTAAACGCGTTGGTAATCTAAAGAGTATTTGACACTCCATGTGCGGGCTGGTATGGCAGTTTTTGTGACCCTATACTATGTATGCTTATTAGTCCGGAAATATGATATATTGGATATTAGGAAATAAGATATTACCCGAACGTCGTCAAGCTTGGTGCATCACCTTACATTTACGCTATAAATTTTCTTAGTGGAAATATTCGTACATAGCTAGAGGTGCGACGTAAGGAAATCTGTGTCTTATCGATCAGCTTTCAATTTAGTCTAGTCGATAGAGCATGATAATAATTTGAAGAGGACATTTTCATATAAAGTACCATTGTATTTATGAACCGTAACGTTACTAATTCACCTTGGAATTGTTTCCACGTTTCCGGTTAGTTGCATGTCTTAGAACCCATGTAACCATACGTACTTTTTGTGAACGAAATTTTGTAGGTCAAGACAGTATGAGCACACTTTGTTGTCTCCTTTAGTCTCAACAACAAAAAGATGAACTTGTTGCTTCTAAGTTAATCTGAAAACTAATATCCGAATAGTCATTCTTGATGGCAATAAATTGAGCAAATTAACATTAATATAAGAATAATAGGAATTGTAAATCTCAAGAGTCCAAAAAAATATTACTGTAATAAAAAAGCAAACAAGTGGTTACAAAATTTAATTACTATTAGTACTTTGTTATCATACGATTTGCATCAATTATGGCCTAAGGCCATCGTGGCATGGAGGCTCAGTTACATATCTTTTGTCCAATTTCTTGCATAAAAACATCTTGTAGATGTCGTTTGGTAGAAATTCTAGTTTTCCGGCCTTTCGGTACTACAAATATTTAATGAGATCCGGTTATTGCGATGGAGTTTTGAGTTGTGCTGGACCATTGTAAAGTACCTATTCCGTTGTTTCAGTAGCGGTGTGCTTAAGATCGTTATCCTGCTGAAAAGTACATATATCTCTGATCCCCATTTTTTCAGTACTGCTATTCAAATTATTGCGCAAAATGTCAATATACTTGTCTGCATTGATAATGCCTTCAATGAAGCTTAGATCTCCAACACCATTCGACGACATACAGAATCGGACTGACAGGCTCCCGCCACCATTTTACACTGTTGGGCTGACACGTCTCACTTCAAATTAAGTGTTGCGGACAAGTATGTTGACATTTTACCCAATAACTTGAACAGCAGTGTGGAAAAAGTCTTTCAGCAGGATACTGATCCTAAGCAGATCGCCATCAAAGCAAAGCAATGATTACCTTACAATGTTCCTGCGCAATCCCCAATCCCTGAATATCAATCCTATTAAGCATTTGCGGTAGTTGCTGGACCTGAAGGCCTGAAAAATAAAATATCTGCAAAACGACAGCTACAAGATGTTCTCATGCAGAAATTGGGCCAAATCGGACAAGAAATAACTCAGAACCTCTAGTTGATGCAGATAGTATGATAGCAAAGTACTGGCTGTAAGTGAATTTTGTTAAAACTTATTTACTTGTTATTTGAATTTCGAAATTCCTATTAATATTATTTTATTATTTGCTCAATCGACTGATGTCAAAAATTACTATTTGTATGTTAGTTTTCAAAAAAATCACCTTTCCATTATTGAGATTCAAGAAAATGTGGAGTGCACCAATACCTTGTTGACCCACTTCACATAAGAATTTCTTGAAATTGGTAGCGTACCGTTTGACGATTAAAACCACCCAAAATAAGTGACCTTACTGTTTCATTGCGCTTCAATTCTCTGCCAACCATTAAAGTATTGCGCGCTCATCAAATATTCTCTAAATAATCCACAACTAACAGCCGGTGCACACGGACGTATTTTGACAGTGCCGTAACGTTGAAAACCCGACGTGCGATGATGGCTTGGCTGCAACGACATTTCGACGTTCCGCCGGAGAAGCGGTACAGTAGATTATATCATTGAGTGCACACGAGCGACGGAAAGCAGTGTGTTGAAAATGACGGACGCTGATATAGACACTGAAGTATTGATTGAAGAGGTAAGGAGACGTCATGTAATTCGTCAAACGATTTGGAACTCATTCTAAAATCACGAACAGATGGTCCTTTTAATGCACGGACATAAGGGTGTACCCAGTATTTGCTTTTCTTTTTAAAACTATTATACTTATATACGTATAATATGCAAATAAAACACATTTTTCATGATCAAAATCCATCTTGCTACATGCGTCGCGTCGAGAGAACTGCATGCGTTATTGTAGGCTCGTGTGAAATCTTAAAAACACTGTCTGCGTCGACGTTGCATTACCGTACCGTCAACATACGTCCGTGTGCACCGGCTGTAAGACCGAAAAGCTGCATGACGCTATCAGAGGAGAAGGGTCCGACTTATAGATGACATTTCCTTGGCGAGCGGTTGTCGGTCATCTGGCTCTCTTCTATCGACAAGCCTACGGTCTCTGTCCCTCTGACACTTTCTTCGTGATCTTGCTGCCAGCCAAAGGCGCCAGGCTTTTGCTTCAAGCTCTGGAGCTCTGCACATTGAAAACAGCTTACAGAATCGCTTCTTTGTACATAGGGTGGCCTTAGACAGTTCAAGAGACAGTTCAAGAATAGGTTTAATCTTTCAAGGCTCCTTACGTACAAAAAGGCGGCAGTCCATCAATGAGATTTAAATGCTTTAGTAGGCACGCATATCTGGCAGCACGGAACGGTAAGTTAATGTAGGATGCAGGCCAAGGGTTCCTCTTTTATCCCACGGAGTGCACATACGGGCTCATCAGTCACCTCTATCTATCTAGACGCAAAAACTAAGTACACTTGGCACTAGGGCCTAGGTTCTCCTACAAGGCACGCTTAGCGCTCACCCTAGAGCAGCGAGTCTACCCTCTGGTCCCACAACGGTTGTCAAGTTGCCATTTATGCAAAACTCATACGTATTAGCTGTTTGTGTCTATGGCAGTGCCATTTATTTTACTTCTGCCAAGATAGACTACGACACTGCTCAAGAAATGGCATCCGCTTTGATAATCCCAATCGAATCCTTTGAGGGATGCGCGCATGTCCTGTAGCATTGTATCATTGGTCCGAGGATCATTGTATGTCCAATAGACTCGCCCATTACGATATATGTAACTGTAGGGTATTATTGTTCACACATCAGAATGGATAATCAAATTAAGCTCCCGTCAACTTTATTTAATACAACAGCACCAAGCATAAAACATGACGTTTTCGCCACGTAACAAGAGATAGCAAGCAGATGAGGACCTCCAATAAAAAATGGCGTCAAGAAGATTGACTCTATTGACTCTGCACCTCCTACGCAACGCTGTTATCAGTTCAGAAAGGGTTATGTTCGGCACAAGTTAAGAAAAAAGTTGGCTATGAACATGTATAACCAATTTTCCACCACAGGGCTCTACACCCGCATGCTCAGGCATTTGGGGACTAAAGCAAAAGTTTGTCTATATAGACACGCAATGAACAGCTAATGTACGTTCGTTATACTCAGTCGTATTCTCTCTACATATTCCAAATTTCTTACAATTTTTCAGCCCACAAACTACAGGGGTGAAATGCAGGTTGCAGTGCCTTGAAACAAAAAAATAGCGTCAAGTAGGTTGACTCTGCACTTCTCACGCAACGTTGTCCCAAGTTCATAAACCATTATGTTCAGCATAAGTTAGTCCTCTGAACTAGCTACAAACACGTATAACAAAAAAATGAATGCCTTAAGTCAGACAAACAGGCCCATGCAAACTCGAGAGAACTGGCCATGCAGTCAGTGTCAATCAAACGCATGAAGGTTGCATTACAGCTGACCGCGACCGTGTGTCCCGTCTATAAATATTTCTAGTTTTAGGGCAAATGTACGCGGAAATCTATGATGTGCGAAATATGTAACGTATGTACTAATAGGTGCGTAAAATTAATGGGGTTCGAAGCGTATAAATATACTGCTATCAAAACTCATATACACCCAACCACATCCGCTTCAACCCCCAACCCCCGATTTTCACCTAAAAAAATCAGAAAATGATCAGGAGCCTCAGAAACATCAAATAACGTAGTTTGAGGTTTTTATTTTTTTCGTGTTTCTACCCCTAACTCCGCCACCACTGGACCGAATTTCAAAAGCTGCAAATCATGGTATAGTAGTAATACTACGTGCAACTTTCATCAAAACTCGAGTGGTACTTCTCGAGTTATAGGTGGTTATAAGATTACTGGACATACGGACAGACAGACAGACAGACGGAAATGAGTGAAATGGTTTTTCGTGACGTGTATGGACAGATCAAGTCCTTGGTGATCTGGACACCGACCAGCCAAAATAAACGGCTCTTTGGCAGAACTCTTCCATCCGTCGGAACTGGATGAGTGCTAGGACTCTTTCTGTTCGTCAAGATACAGTACTGTGTTTTGGAAGCATTCATTTTCCAACTCAGCGGCAGAGATCGGCTTGTTGCTCTGAATTCCTGCATGTAGAGTGATGTCATCAGCAAAGCTGTGGATTGGGTTGATCGTACAGAAAAGGAGGCCGTTGATATGTAAGAGGAACAGTGTCGCAGCCAAGATCGATCCTTGTGGAACACCCGCGTTGACGTTGTGAGATGAAGATGAGAACATGTCAATTACGACGGATATCTTGCGGTCAGAGAGAAAGTCAGTCACCCATCTGCAAAGCTTTTCTGGGAGGCCACAGAATGGAAGTTTGCAAAAGAGGGCCGCGTGCCACAGCTGATCGAACGCTTGCGTGATATCTAGAGCAACAAGATCAGCCTCACCATACGACTGGATAAGTATACTCCACAATTGTGTGACGTAAGCTAGACGGTCCCCTGTGAATCGCCGGTGCCGGAAACCATACTGCCTGTTGGTGACGTTCGAGGTAGTTCAGAAGCTCGCGACTTATGCACCTCTCCATCACCTTACTTATAACAGAAAGCAGAGCTATCGGCCTGTAGTTGTAATGGTGAGTCTTAGATCCTTTTTTTGGGATGGGCTGGACATGTTACCTCCCGCATAGTGTAGGGAACCCTTTGAATAGGCGGCACTCTGGCGTTGGGGGAACGTCCATAGTGGAGTTGGCAGCAAAGATCTTGGCAAGCTCTTCCGTCTTAACCTTTGAGTCAGTTACAATCATTCCATCCTGACACGTAAGTGATGGAAGGAAACTCTGTGGGAAGTTCCTTTCAATCTGCTTGGTCAGCGTGCAGAAAGACCGACTGCCATTGCGCTGCGACATTATCCTGTGCATAACTTTTGTATCGTGCTGGTTTTGGAATTGCGCACCGCTTCGTTATATTTGTTACTGGACTGTATGTCGGCTTGTGTTATATCCTTCTTGAGATTTGCGGAATATCGTTTGCTGCAGTAGCGTTTCACCTGATTGTATAGGTCTTGACATTCATGTATATAATTTAAACAATGTAGACAATGTATACAATAGCAAATAATAGTTCAGTTAGGCCGATCGCATATATGTTTTTTTATATTTAGAAAAGGTATCGAAATAGATAGGTATTATTTATATATATGTTATATGCACTCAAAACAATGGACTTACTATTCCATACAATGTTGCACCAGACGCTAGCTCAGCAACAGATAACGACTTCTCGCTAACACGTTGTTTACGCTTTATTTTCTAGGAGTGCTTTGTAAGCACACCAATAGTATAAATAGGCCTTGCGCCCATTTCATGTCGTTCATTACCCGGCTAGGCACCGTAACAGTCACTTATGTAAACTTTATGTTCAATACCCGGTTAGACTCCGTAAATGTCACATTTGTACACCTTTGTATTTTATATGGACTGAAGCTTCAGTCCTCAAATAAAATTTTTTTAAAAAGTTATTTCTAAATCTAGTGATTTAAGAAATTGGTGTCAGAGAAGTGGGATAGCTTCAACGCATTAGAACACGTGCATACTAACTAGTGTGGTGGATGCCTATCCTTTAAGCTGAAAAGGACCAACGAGCCTTAAGAAGAAAGAAACCCATTGAAGTAGGAAAACTACAAGTAAGAAACTGCAAAGCAACAAGAAGAAGGAAAACAACAGGGGACACAGCGAGCAGCAGCCACCCAACTGCAGACAGACTACTGGAAACATCGCAAGAGATCCACTAGCCGCCTGGAGAACACGACTGCCTCCCGATGTACCCTTGGTAACGTACAATTTTAATCTAACTATTTTTTGCGATTTATCTCTGTGTGTGTGATTGTTACATCTTTTTATTTGCATTTTTGCACATTTACTCTATATATTGTCGATTTTCACGAATCTTTCCCCATTTCTACGTATTTTTCTATTTTACATTTATATCTTTTTGCATTTTCCCTTGACATTATTGAATCTTTTTGAAACAACTTTCCATTCAAAATGTCTACTAACGGTTCAGATGATTACCAACCAGCTGAAATTCCTGATAACGTTCATGCGAACATTGAACCTTATAGATTATCTGAAATATTTTCGATTGTACCCGAGTACGATGGAAACCCGATATTGCTATCGACCTTCATCAACGCGTGCCGAACGGCATATCAAATGGCCGTCGAGGAGCAGCGGCTTCTCGTCGTTTTACATATTAAAAACAAACTTCGCGGACGTGCCGCCGAACTTGTGAACAGCCGAAAGCCTTCCACGTGGGAAGACATACGGTCCCTGTTAGAAACGCATTTTGGCGATCTTAGAGATCTCACATCTTTAATCGCGGATCTTCAACACATGCGCCAACTCCCCAACGAATCACCCCTAACCTTTGCATCTAGACTGCAGACGCATGCAGCCAAAATGCATTCCGCCGTGAATAGACAAAATCTAAATCGCGAGCAAAAATCTGCTCAAAGTTCCCTCATCGAAACGATGACATTAAATTGTCTATTAACAGGATTAGACTCAAAAATAGGACCTGTTGTGCGATCAGGACATCCCACGGATATCTTGACCGCAGTTTCGTATATCAAACGAGAGTTACAACTTTCATATTTGGAACGACAAAAATTCGCCAGAGCCCCAAAGCCGAATCAAAATTCAGTTATTCGAAGACCAAACCCTAAAATTTGTAATTTTTGTAATCGTCCCGGTCACTTGGCAAATGAATGCCAACGGAGACAACAGCCTACAAGCTTTGCCCCAAGACAGTTTAACCAGCCCCAACCTCAAAATTACCCTAAGCCGAATCAACCTATGCAAGTTAGACCATCTACATCTAACTACCATCAAAATTCTAATCAATATCCTCCCAGACCATCTGTAATACGACCAAATGCGCCTAACGCGAGTGCGCCAAGACCCTCTGTAATTCAGAGCAATCCAAATTTTCAAAACCCTAATTTTCAAAGAAATTTTAGACAAAATCCTCCCAATCGAATTAATTATGTCGCCCCTGATTCTTACGATTATTCCGACTACGGTGAACCAGACCTATACAACACGGACTACGCTAATGAATATGACGATACCCAGTACTCCGCCTACACACCTTCCCCATACGATGATTTTAGAGAACCCAGCAACGATTATTGTTACGAATATAATCAAACCGCCGATACATTTGTTGACAACGCTTATTCGGACATACAACAATTCCAGGATTTTCGGACCAAGTGTTTGAAAGAGAAACCCCCTGCGGAACCCAACGACAGTACCGCGATAGTATGTGCGAACTTAGCGAATCTCAGTGTCGAGGACCCGAACGCGAAACCGTGTGCGAGCGTCAGCAACACATGCGATCAGATGTTCATATAAACCCTTCGTTTATAGTCCCGTCGACAATTCACCCAGTTAGCCCAGACAACTTATATTACATTAAAGATGCTACTGGAAAATTCAAAATTCTCATTGACAGTGGTGCAGGTTGCTCCATTTTCAAACGTAACACTTGTCAAAATTACACTAATCGTGTCGCAGAAAATATCTCTATCCGAGGTATTACTGACGAAAAAATTAGTATTACTGAAGCAGTCTTAGTCCCATTTGCTCCCAATGATTATCATAAAATTTATGTCCATGATCTAGATATTTCATTCGATGGCCTTCTTGGGTCAGATTTTCTTGAACATTATGATTGTATTATTGATTTGAAAAATCGTCAATTGATTACAAATTTCAAAACAGTCCCTCTTTTCAAAGTAGGTGACGAAAATAATTCCAAAGCTTCTCAATTTAAAGAAAAGTCCCAAGCTTCGCAATTTAAAGAAAATTCTCAAGTTCAAAATGTTATTTCCATTCCTCCCAGAGTTGAACAAGTTGTCAAGCTCAAATCCGAGCTTAGAAATACTGAAGCCATTCTTCTGGCGTGTGAGGTAGAAAAAGTCCGTCTACCCAGTTCCATAGTTAAAATTGATTCTAAAGGCGAATTCCTTACTACAGTATTAAACTGTAATGCCATTCCAAAAAATGTAATTTTACCCCAATTAACTTTCGAGCCCTTTAACGAAACTTCTATCAATAATTTCAACACTTCTTTACAAAATCAAAGTCAGTATAACCGTAGAGATGTTATTAGAGATCAATTACGTCTCGATCATCTCAACGAAGAGGAAACAGATTTAATTACGAATCTTTGCTTAGATTTTTCGGACATATTCTACTTAGATGGTGATAGCCTGTCATTTACAAACGAAATTAAGCATTCCATTGATACCACTACCAGTAAACCAATTTTTACCAAATCCTACCGATACCCTTATGTCCACAAGCAAGAAGTCAAAGATCAAATTTCGAAATTACTAAAACAAGGTATTATCGAACCTAGCACATCGCCATGGAATTCTGCGGTGTGGGTTGTACCAAAGAAAATGGACGCCTCTGGTAAACAGAAATGGCGTATGGTGATTGACTATCGTAAGCTTAACGAAATCACCATCGATGATAAATATCCCCTGCCAAACATTTCTGATCTACTTGATCAATTAGGGAAATGCCAGTACTTTAGTACACTGGACTTGGCATCTGGATTTCATCAAATCGAGATAAATCCAGTTGATGTTCCTAAAACTGCATTTTCAGTTGAAAACGGACATTACCAATTCTTGAGGATGCCTTTTGGTCTCAAGAACGCTCCTGCCACGTTTCAACGTGTCATGGACAACATATTGATGGGTATACAAAACGAAAGATGTCTTGTATACATGGATGACATAATTGTCTATTCCCCCTCCATCCAAGAACACATCAGTAGGCTTACCGAAATTTTTACGCGTCTTCGGAAGTCGAATTTCAAAATCCAGCCTGATAAGTGCGAATTCCTCAGAAAGGAAGTAGCCTATCTTGGTCATGTAATAACCCCTGATGGCGTTAAGCCCAATCCAGATAAAGTGGATTGCATAAAAAATTTCCCTCAACCCAAGAATCCTAAAGAAATAAAATCTTTCTTAGGTCTTGCAGGTTACTACCGACGCTTTATACCAAACTTTGCCAAAATTGCGAAACCCCTTACCAGACTATTACAGAAAGACGCAGTATTTGACTTTGATAGCGAGTGTGTTAAGTCATTTGATACTTTAAAAAATGCTTTAACAACATCTCCTATACTGATCTACCCCAACTTTGAAGAGCCTTTTGTGCTTACAACAGATGCAAGCGCTTTTGCGATATCTGGCGTTCTTTCCCAAGGTCCCATAGGTAAAGATCTCCCGATAGCCTATGCATCTCGTACACTTTGTAAAGCAGAAACGAGATATTCCACCATTGAAAGAGAACTTCTAGCTATTGTCTGGAGTGTAAAACATTTTAGACCTTATTTGTATGGTCGAAAGTTTAAACTCGTAACAGACCATAGACCCCTTACGTGGCTTTTCTCTTGCCGAGACACCGGAAGTAGATTAGCAAGATGGCGCCTCAAGCTAGAGGAGTACGACTATGAAATAGTGTACAAGCCAGGCAAGGCTAATAAAAATGCCGATGCCCTATCACGTATCAAATTACCCAAAACTGTTAACGCCCTTACCCATAGTGACGCAGAAGGAGAACCTTCTACCCAATTTTCCGAAAGTGAATTTGATATCTTTGCCCGCCTTTACAAAACCACATCCCTGATCGATTATTCCAAAATTCAATTTTCAAATTCCCAACTCCTAGACAAAAGTCATAAACATATCGTCACGTTTTTCAGACAAAACACTCTATCTGATCTTCACGAAAAAATTATCGCAGACATATTCGAGGAAAATCTTGATTTTTCTGCAGATAAAATTAACATCGCGTCTAGCAAAACAATTAAAGATAGGAAATACTATATTATTCCTGTGCCGTACGATCCCGTAACTTGCATACAGCATCTTTTCTCTGTAATTTTAACCAACAAAGGTGTATTCGACCTATCCCAACAAATCTACGTTAAAAATAATTTGGACTTACCCATTTTAGAAATTTTCTCTTTTATTTTTTCGGATGATAATATCAAACTTGTCGTTTGCCAAAACGTCACCAAAACTCCTAATCCCGACGAACATCCCTTCAATATTCTTCCCTATGCCGTTCAGTGCTACAATAGCACTAGAAATAAAACTACTGGCTTTACACCATACGAGCTCGTGTTTGGCCACACCTCTGGTCGTCCGCCCGAACACGTATATTTAGAAAAAGGATTGATGTCCAAGTATGTTCGAGACATTCGGAATAAACTCGAATATTACTACAAAATTGCCCGCGTGAGAACTGACGAACAGAAGCAAAAAGCAAAAATTCGCTTTGATAGTAGAGTGTCACCCAATTTACAATCATATAAAATTGGCGATAAAGTCTTTGTGAAACAGTCTCAAATTTCAAACAAACTTCAGAACAAATTTGATGGTCCATTCGAAATTACTCAAGTTTTTGAAAATTCTGCGCTCCTTAAGAACCCGGAAACAAATAGAATAAGTAAAGTTAATTTTGACAGACTGAAACCATGTTTTGACACTTAGTTTCTCTTTCGGGTGCAGTCTGCTGTTTCTTGCGGCTGTCACAGCCCAGATAGACATCAAACCACTTAACAACACCTTAGGTATCTATTTTCATGAAGACGCCCCTCTTAAGATTTCCAACGAAATTTGGACACCCCTTGTATATAAAGACTTAGAACTCATTAAGAAAGCACTTGACGATAACAACAATATTCTGGAACACTTATCATATCTCGTAGACAAACCCACCAATCGTATGAAAATGTTTAGTGGTGAAATTAAAACTCATACAAGTCTCCTTTATCAAATTTCTCGTTTCTTGGAATCTAAATATTACGCGATCTTCGATGACACTGTAAGCGCATCGCGGATGAAACGCGGCCTGATTAACGCTATAGGTATTGATCGACCAGCCAAAGATTGCTAGGGACGAAAGGGGGAAATGCGATGAAAAAACCTTACCATTAGACGATTTTATATGGAGTCATAGGCGGAGATCGGAGAGACTTGAATTATTAATTGAATTTATATTTTATTACAACTGGTAGTATTAATATTTTTTTGCGATTCATAATGACGTGATACCAAACATACATTATAAGAAATAAATATACACAAACACTGAATATTGAGAACAAAATAAATATATTTTTTAGGCAACAAGTAATATTCCTATGTACGCATTATGATTGAACAGCAAAACAAATTATGCATTCTTCTAAAATAGAATACAACAAGTCAAAAATATCTGACTGAATAGAAAAATATAGGAAAACAAAAAGTAATTTCTTGATGAAATAACCCATAAACAACACATAGAATTAGACTTTCTACTGAGATACTAAAAGCCACAAACCAATAGTATAATAAATGAATATCTAAAAATTCTAAAAGGTAGCCAATCTAGTATAGTTTCAATCCTGATTAGAGTCATGATCACTGTCTGAGGAACTGTCATTGCTATCACTTTCACCTCCTATGTTGATTATTATTTCTTCCTGTATTTCTTGAATGAGACTGTCTTTTTCCCAATATTCATCTTCAATTTTTATAACATGTCCAATAACCTTTTGCCAGTCACTGGCACTTACTGAAGCGATGGCCTTATTAGAAATTTCATCTAGTTTTTTTATAGTAAATTCGCCGCTTGTATTATGGCTTCTAATGAAAAATTTTACTTGTGCCCAAATCATCTCTATGGGATTAAACTGACACATATAGGGTGGCGTTCGAAGTGGGGTGTGTCCGAAACTTCTTATTAAATTATCTATCTTATAATTTTTCTCATCAGATGGTGGCCTATGTAGACAAGCTATTTCATAAAGCTCCATTTTTTTAGCATTAGGATCATGCTCTATACCTTTTTTGCTCAACCACGTGATGATGTCTCTTTTTAGAGAAGATCTAGTTGGAGGCTTGTCTTCCAAAGCTGAATGGTAAGGTGCATTATCCATTATTATAATACTATTAGGAGGAATGTTAGGAAATAGTTTTTCAGTAAGCCACTTCGTGAAATTTTCTTGGTTCATTTGACCGTGATAATCACCAGTGGCACAGCCAGCCTTGAAAATGAGACAGGCTCCAGGAACAAAACCATCTTGCGAACCCGCATGAACAATTATAAGTCGTCCTGGAAATGAATAAATAGCCTCATTTTAGTGTTATTTTAAGTTTGCCAACACCTTTTTGAATCACTATGTATAAAAAACATATTTTTGAGAAAAAAATACTTGCAAGGGATTATGTATTCAATTAGACAAATTAAATGAGCACTTATTAAGAATATTCCAAAATTGAGAAAAATGTATAATAAGCAAAATCGAGGTGAAAGAAACTTTATTACCTGTAGAACTTATATTGCTCAGGACACCCATAATTTCTTCGCTTTGCCAGCATTTCTTGAAAGTGAGGTCATTATCAACCCAAGTTTCGTCCAAATAAATAATATGCCTTCCTTCTTCCCGGAACTTTTTAATAGACCTAAGATACTTGTATCGCCAATGTAAAATACTGGGTCTTTCCATTAGTAATTTCCTTTTGTTGTGGCATTTACGCCAGTAAAATCCTTTTGCTTTTAAAAGCAGCCTCAACGATTCTTTACCAAATGGAAATTCCATTTCTTCCTTCAGTTTGATTAGAAGTTTACTACAAGTAGGTACCACTTTAAAATCACAGTAAAATTTTTCTATCATTCTCCGAATAATGGAAAAATCGACTCCATCAATTTTTTGGATCACAGAAGGGCGTGATCTCTTTTTTCCGGGAGAAGCTAAAGGCTGTGTGGAGGTTGCATTTTGCCTGTCTTTATCTTCTTTTCTAATTTTACTTATAGTTCGTTCACTAACACCCGTATAATATGCCGCCCTTGCATTTCTAGCTACCAGTGGATAAACGAAAGTATTGTTAGCCGCTTCTGCATCGCAAGCACGTATCACGTTTGCTATTATTTCCCTTGCCTGGCTGTGAATAACTTTCCCATGCTTGAATTCCATTATCACCACTAAACAGTAAATTATATTTTCAAAGTATTTGCCAACTGCCTACGCCTATGGGAGTAGGTTTATAAATGACCGTGCCATCGGCACGTTATTCTAGTTTCAGATAAGATAAGAGTTTTGGACCAATCAGCGACCGGATGTTTACCTGCGGCCTGGGTTTTCCAGCTACATTGCCAAATTCAGCGGAACAATTCTATATCTTAAATATGTTAATATGTATGGACCGCATTTTATGTAGAACATCTGACAACTTCGCAATTTTTTGTCCGCATTCTTTCGGCTTGCAATCTTTCGCTGGTCCAACTTTACTGTATGGAAAGCAATAACCGGCAACCTCGATTCATCGGACGGTGAATACTATAACGATTGTATTAACAAAATTTCTAAAGATGAACATGAGCTCGCAAACCTCATGAAGAACCAAATTTCTGTTACCATGTCGGTTATCAAGAATTTTAATAACACTATTCAAAAACTTATGATTGATGAAACTACGTTTAATGAAGATATTAAGGTTATTGAAAACAAAATTTATGAAAAAGACGATCTTGCATTTTATGAAGCTAAATTCCAATTTTTAGAAGTTTGCGAACAATTAATGGAAAGCTACATGTTTCTGGAAGAGACAATTAATGATATTCTAAATTCAATTACTTTTGCACGTTTAAAAATAATACATCCTTCTATTATCACTCCTCAAGACTTAGTAAATTCTCTTCAAGAAATTTCTCACACTTTGTCGAGAAATAATTTACCCCTTCCGGTTAATTTAGCAACAGTGTCAGAGTACCTTAATCTTATGGAACTCGAAGCATATCAAACTAAAACAAGAGTAGTATTCGTTCTACGCATCCCGTTATTAGAGCCCGAAATGTATACTTTATACAGAGTGATTCCTCTACCCACTCTCGATAAACGTACTGGTTTGTTTCATGTAGTCTCCACTATACAGAGGTACATTGCTAAAGATAGCGATTCTCTTTTGTACGTTTCCTTTCAAAACTTAGGTAGTTGTAAAGTTCTTCAGTCTCAGGTGAAAATCTGTTTCAACCTCTTGCCGTATCCAATAGACAGTAATGCAGTCTGCGAAGCACAGTTGTTGCGAAATCCGGTCGATCTGCCGACAGCCTGCCAAATAGCAATTGTGGCATTGCAAGATTACCAAATCCAAGAACTTGCAACCAATTTTTGGCTAATCACCATACCTAGCCCTCTGCCAATTACGATGAAGTGTGGACAACGAGAGACTACCACCAAAGTGATAAAAGTTAATTCACTTTTAAAAATGCAACCCGAATGCAGTGGCTTTGTAGGCACCACGAGATTACATTCTAGATATTCTGTTAGCACCTACAAGAATATCACATACAAAAGTCACCCTGTAGAAGTACCCTACAAATGCTGTGAACATCTCCCAGAGAAACAAAATTTACCAAAATTAAAACCGATCAAGCTAAGCAAGATCGATACTGAAGAACTCGAAATTGCCAATCACAAATTAAACCAATATTCTGAACAACTGGACAAAATTATGAACGAGCCGTTTGTTTCAAGACATCTCTCATGGTTCACGTATTTCATCATCACCCTGTTAGTTATCATCGTAGCTTTGTACCTGTTCTGCAAGTGCAGAAAACGTAGACCACTCAGCATCTGCGCATCAAATTATCCAGCCGATGGTCCATCTCCAGGAGCACCAAAAGTCCGGTACATTCCCAGACTTTTTCCTCGACGTAGACCAACCATCCAGCCACATGAAGAAGACATCGAACTGCAGTGAGTGTTCCGTGAAGTGTTTTCACTGTTCAAAAAGACATTTCCAATTTTCGTGTTATCTACCATGTGATTTTGCCCGTACGACTGTACGATTGTATCTTATTATTTGTTTGATCCAGCTTTGCTTTTAGATGTTATTTAGCATCGCCAATGTACCGCATTTATGCTAACAATTTTATTTTTCAGAATCTATATTTTCTGATGTTATTTTGCAATTTTATTACTCCTACTTTTATATTTTTATATTTTACAATGTTTACAATTTACATTTCTACATTTTTACATTTTTGAATTTTTACATCTTTTACACTTTTCTAATTTTATCAAAAGTTGTCGCATGGCAACAACTTTTTGTAATAGGGGGAAGTTGTTATATGCACTCAAAACAATGGACTTACTATTCCATACAATGTTGCACCAGACGCTAGCTCAGCAACAGATAACGACTTCTCGCTAACACGTTGTTTACGCTTTATTTTCTAGGAGTGCTTTGTAAGCACACCAATAGTATAAATAGGCCTTGCGCCCATTTCATGTCGTTCATTACCCGGCTAGGCACCGTAACAGTCACTTATGTAAACTTTATGTTCAATACCCGGTTAGACTCCGTAAATGTCACATTTGTAAACCTTTGTATTTTATATGGACTGAAGCTTCAGTCCTCAAATAAATTTTTTTAAAAAAGTTATTTCTAAATCTAATGATTTAAGATATATATATACAGGGTTGCACATCGAAAACGAAACAGACGCATTTACTGGCAGCTCAGTTTTTTTTTTTGGAAAAACAATCAGACCCGTCGATTTTGTTTTCGAGGGGGACGCAAGTTTGGCAAAAAATCACGTTAACGCGTGCAGCCCCCTGGGCGGGGGTGACACCAACCCTAAAATCTTAAATGGAAAGGGGGGTCGAGTGATGCCTTATTTTAAAGGTCTTTCAATTCCTTTCATAATGATATAAAATTAATGTACTTCAGTTAAGTAGTTTTGAAGATTTATTGATTTAAAGCTTAAATAAAATTAATACATCATCATTAGTGGAGATCAGTACATTTGGCAGCAAAGTAATTTAAAAATAAAGAATGAACTGACCCGTTAGGCAAGTAAATGTTGAAAATGGCGACCATGACTCTCCATCCAATAATAAAGATTTTGCTCAAAACGTTGCCGCACATTTTGCAATATTTGAGGAGTAATTTGAACTCATTCACAATTCTTTGTCGCAGGTCTTCTAATGATGTTGGCTGAGTAGCATAGATTTTGCTTTTTAAATGACCCCTCATAAAGAAATCGAAAGGTGATTAATCTGGCGATCTTGGGGGCCATTCAATGGCACCTCTTCTACCAGTCCATCGATCTGGAAACGTCTGATCTAATCATTGTCGAACACGTAATGCGTAATGCGGTGGGGCACCATCATGTTCTGATCTATGGCGTCTTCCACTAATTCCAAATACATTTCATCGCTCAAATTTCCAGGTAAGAAAAAAGGACCAACTAAATGATCGCCAAAAATATCGGCCCAAACATTTAATTTTTGTGGCTGCTGTATATGAACGTCATGATAAATTCTGGGATTAGAATTGGTTATGACAATTTACTACGCCATTTAAGAAAAAGGATCATTCGTCGGAAAAGCAAGTGTTGAATAGAAAATGTTCATACTTTATAATTCGTTCACTCATATATTCACAAAATTGTAATCGCCGATCAAAATCGTCTTCAGTAAGTTCTTGTACCAGGTAGAATTTTATACGGATGAAAACTATGGGCCTTTAGAATCCGCTGGACAGTATGTCGACTAATACCCCACACAGTCTCCAATTTGCGGGTACTTAACGTGGGATCTACATAAACTTGCCCTAAAACCCCCACTTCTATTGCTTCGTTCCTTATGGGATTTTAAATGTTGCGATTTTTTTTGGCGACTGACCCAGTTTCTCGAAATTCAGCTACAAGTTCTAGAACATATTTTCGATGCACGTTACTGTTCTCATGTCGCTCATTAAATATTTCTGCTGTTCTATTAGCGCACTGATGATTTCCGAAAAATATTTCGATAATTTCTACTCTTTCTGCTGTGGAATATACCATGGTTATTTTATGTAATAAATCGTTACAAGTTATTTTTGCAACAAGGTTTGGTCAAATGAATCGCAAACTATATACTAAATTCCTATTTAAAATACGTACGAGATATTTCCTTATATTTCTTCAAGAAATAACTTTTTTCCACAAAAAAACGCTCCAATAGCAATTTTCAACAACAAAATGATAAACAAACCATGGGCGTAGTGAAGAAAAGCATTTACTTATTAGGTATACTCTTTTAGTCAATTTTTTTCTGAAAGGAGTACAAACTAATCTGATGTACTATACCTACCTATTAAAGTCTACTTTAAGCTTTAAAAAAATAAATCTTCAAAACTACTGAGCTGAAGCTTATTTATTTTACATCATTATAAAGGGAATTGAAAGACCTTTAAAATAAGGTATCACTCGACCCCCCTTTCCATTTAAGATTTTAGGGTTGGTGTCACCCCCGGCCAGGGGGCTGCACGTGTTAACATGATTTTTTGCCAAACTTGTGTCGCCCTCGAAAACAAAATCGAGGGGTCTGAGCGTTTTTCCAAAAAAAAAAACTGAGCTGCCAGTAAATGCGTCTGTTTCGTTTTCGATGCGCCACCATGTATATATACTCGTATATATAAAGTCATAGTTTTAAATTAGCTACAAAAATTTATAAAATAAAATACATTTTGTAAAGAAAATCCACCCATTTCGGAGGGAGTATGGTTTCCTTACTACTTCTTTCTACTTTACCTTCTGATTTGATTTGTGCTTATATTAGGCTAATATAAATTGATAAATTAGCACGCCAATAATGTAGCTGAATTGGACATTTTTTCAAAGACACAGCACTCCAGATATTTTCTTCCACTTTTGAACAAAATTAACCACAGTTCATGAATTTCCTAATTTTTAACGCATCCAACCACATTGTTTTTATAATGGCTGGTTTACTGATGTTTTGACGTTTGCAAGTAGACCTTGCCTCACTTATGGCTATTCTTGTAAGCATATGAAATATCTCAAACACATTTTGCATGCTGCTGTAACACACGAAATCTTTCCAGAAGGTTTACAAGTCTGGTTAGTGTCACTCAATACGAAGGCGCTTAAGCCTGTTTATGTTATACATTCAATTCCTCCTCTGGACACTTCTTCACAGAACAAACTTTCATATACACGCAGGCGGGTATAAAGGTCGCATCTCAGTTCAAGTAGTACGCGTAAGTGAAGCTGCAGAGTCGCTGTGTTATTGAGTGTAGTGTGTTACCTGACAAGTAAGCAATTACTGGGTATTTCCTTTGTTCTACTCTCCTGCATGGGCTTATAACCATAATAGGTGTACTTTTATATTCATGATCATGAATGACTTAAGCCATGCTTATAGAGAAGCTGTGCTTTTTACCTTCATATTTTAATTGATGGGTTACGACTTACGAGTTTATGGGGGTTGTTATATGACTTTCGGAGCCCGATTGCTGAGTTCAGGTGCTCGATTATCTCTGGTTCAGGGGTGACGTCGGAGCCTTGGGTATATTGACACTGCAACGTTATATCCTGGTTCCTGGATTGATTTTCGTAACAATAGTTAAGCTCGGCATGTTTGTCTATACACCTAGCGACCAAAGAGTCGCTCTGTGTGACGACTCCTAGTCTGTCTGTGAGACGACTTAATGATCAGTCTAAGCGATCAAGGAGCAGTCTGTGTGACGATCCTATGATTGAGTCTGCGTGAAGAATCCTTACTAGTAGTTGGGGTACACTATTGTAATGATAACTAGTAGATTTGTGCATGTCATGTCATGAGTCGGTGGATTATGGGAGGTACTCAAATCATTTTTCCAAAGATATGTGTTGGCCCAGACAATCCGGTCACATCGCCCTTATCCCTTGCCAGAGGAGGACAACTCGTTGTCGTTCCATCACCAGGTAAGTGGCTTTTATATTATTCTGACATTGTCACCCATATCGAATTGTTTACGTACTATCCTTGTAGCAAAAACAAAATGGTACAGGGTGGTACTCCTAAGGTGGTAGTGTTTTTTTCACGTTATCGATTTATTATCATTTCGTATACATTCTATACATTGTCTTCATCATTGTTACAATGTATAGGTATTGTTTACGTTTTATACTCGTTGTATACATTGTCTACGCAATATCTGCGATGAAACATAGACAGTAAATGAGTATTTGTTACCAGCTGTTCAAAAGATGATTTCTAGCCTTTTGTCGACTAGGCTAATTTGACTTTTGTTGTGTTCGTCTTCGCCACAGCACCAATATTCCATTACGTTCAGTTTTGTTTGCACACGGCGCGATTCGTAAACAAAACAACTTTTTATTCGATTTTTATATCGACACTCTTATTGGGAACGGTGCTTGGTAGAAGTGAATCGCAATTCTTTCGAGTTTTCTCAGAAAGCCAGATTCGATAAATTATACGCTCGAGGTGGATTACAAAATCCATGAAAGCTTTTTATGAATTTCAACAATTTTATTATTATTCACCTTAGGTGGTCGTCACTGAAATAAATATACAGAGGATTGGACATAAAATTCTTCCGACAACCTTCCCCTATGTTGGTGCAGCCATCTAAATGCAGCATCTGGACAATATACTTTTTTTTAGTATAACTAATACTTTTTCAACATGATTGCTACAGTTTATCGCTTAGCAAATGACACTTCCGTCTCATAGGAGCAATTTAGCCAAATTTCGCGTCCAAAACTGTTACCTTAGATATCAGTTAGCTATGAACATTTGTGAAAGGCAACAGTGGTCAGGATAGTATTAAAGCCACTTTCTTGGTGAAGAAACAACAACGAGTTATCCTCCTTTGGCAAGTGATAAGGGCAATATGACCGGCTTGTTAGGGCCAACACCTATCCTAGAAAAATGTTTTGCGTACCTTCCATATAGTCTAATCATATTAGACGAAAATACCTCTGGCTTGCGAAATAATTATAACGTCCAGTTTTATTGCTGCAAGTTGCTCAAGGGGGTATTCAAAACATGGACGCTTAAAATGGGTACACCAATTTTTGTGGGAAAACTTTTTATTCGTCAACAAAGTATGAGAAAACGTGTTTTTTGGGATTCAATCTAAATTATTGGCAGGAACGAAAAAACCCTTTATATAAGATTTTTGTTTATTTATGAGACCTACAAAATGAGACTACACGTGAAAAGATCCGACTAATAGCAAAAAAGTTATGGCCGAAAATCGTTGCAAACTGCGGGTTTTGACACTTGTTGGTAATGCGACGATGGTTTCTCGCAGATATTTGAAATTCTTCAAATTCGTAGGATTCGTACTTCTGAATAACCGCAATAAAATTGAAGTAGATTGGTCAAATAATTTTTGAGAATTTCTAATTGTTTATCCCAAAACACCTGTTTTCCGGCATCACTACTAGTTTATAGAGCAATACACAGGATTAGTCCAAAGGGCATTTTATAGCAAAATACACTAGTTCACCTTGCCGATATGAATCGCAAACCATTCCGGAAGATAAATGTCATTTTTAAGCAGAAAGGATGGGTTAAGTTTTTTTCTTCTAAACAACAAATTCAAACATTTCGTATTTCGTCACACAGACTGAACCATGGGATCGTCACACAGACTGATCTTTGGATCCTCACACAGACTGATCCTTGGATCGTCACACAGATTGTTCATTGAGTCGTTACACAGACAGACTATTTAGTCGGTGTCCAAACTGACATGCTGAGTTTAACGATTGTTACGGAAAACACCCCAAGAAGCAGGATAACACGTTTCCGTGTTAAAAGCCCTGATCCAAAGATAACCGAACAACATTAAACTAACAAACCCTATACACATCGTGCCATGCGATCCTTTCACACTTCAGCGATTGCCAAGAGAGAATAGTAGCGGTCATTCAGACTCAGGATGCCACGTCGGCAAAAAGCCATCGTCTCAACTTCCTAAGCGCTTCGACATTTCCCCTGGCAGAGGAAACCGAGCAGTAATTAACAAAACTACCTGAACCCAGCAATTGGGCTCCGAAATATATTAGTAAATATAATTTCCCTGGAGATCACAAAATTAGTTCATACATTGACAAAGATAAATACTTTCAGAAATATCCATAAAAATTCTTGTATGTAATTCCACACACTTAAGAAGTCATCTACACGTCATGCCACTCATCTGATAGTCGATACTTATTTGAATATCTCTAAAACATACATGAAGCCTGTTTTAAAGGAATATGTATGGGCCAAGGGAATGTGAATTCGCCGAATTTGTTTTTTCGAGCCTAATAAAGCAGAGTATCTGATGAAAACAGGTAATATAACTATTATACACCAAAATGTCCAGTGCTTGTCCAACAAACTCCTGGAGCTAGATATGTTTCTGGCAGAAAACAATTGTGATATTGCCTGCCCTACGGAACACTGGGCTTCAGAAGAGCAGCTGTATTCTCTTCAGCTAGGAAATTATAAAATGTCTGCTATATTTTCTAAACATAGTATTAATTCCAGAAGTGTAGAGGTGAGTTGTATTGATAAGGAGTTTGAGTATGCGGCAATATTTTTTAAACAACTTAATACCACTGTGTTAGTCATTTACAGAAGCCCCGTTTCAAATTTTGAGGTTTTCCTGTAAAAGTTTAACGAAACACTTAATCAGCTCACTCATTCCTTCAGAAATTCACAAATAGACATGTGTGGAAACTTCAATATCAAGTTTTTATGCCCCAGTAGACAATTACCTAGTTTATCAAATCTTCTTAGCTCGTGGAACATAAGAACAACCATAAATGAACCTACCAGTGGAAATAATGTTTGGACAATATCTGTGTGAACATGAAAGATTGTGAATTTTCTTGCAGGGTATTTAATGGTTGTGTCAGCGACCATGTAGCACAAATGATACAAATTATAAATGAAGGTTACCAATAAAATATCACTATAGACAAATACATAATTAACATAACATGAAACATTTTCTGAATTTATTAAGCAAAGAAAATTGGCTTGATATCTATAATGATGATGGTGATATAGAGAGTAGGTTTCAGTCATTTCTTATCGTATTCAAGTATTACTTCGAGTTAGCTTTTCCTCTTAAAGAAAAACTTATACCAACTGAAATAAAAAAAACAAACCTTGGTTAACAAGCGGTTTAATTATATAATTAAGCAGCGTGGAATATACTGAAACCCAAATCCTCCACAAATAAAAATATCGCTATACAAGTTCGAAACTCACTAACTGATAATCCTCAGTATGTATCAACAGCTTTTAATAACCACTTTCTGGACAGCATTAAGCGTTTGTCAATAACTCCAGGTTCAAAAATTAGTCAGTTTCTTTTTCCATCCTACGTGTTAAAATGACATCCTGGATACTATCAGGGATATGAAACCATCTGATTCTGTTGGTGAGGATGTCATCAGCACCAGCGTTGTGAAGAAATGTGCCCACCTGATTTCTGGAGTAGTTGCTTACTTGGTGAACTGTTCTTTGAAGGAGGTAAGATTCCCAGTTGTTTGAAAATTGCAAAAATGATTCCCCTGCTCAGTCCATTTCTGAAAATACTTTAGAAGTACTTAGCAATCTGTATAGTGAAATACTTCAATAACAACCTATTGTTTAATGAAGATCAGTATGGTTTCGGCAAGGATTGTCAACTACTACAGCGATAATACAGTTCTTGAACCATCTCTATAGCAGTATTGATATGGGCAAAAAGACCTTGTAAATCATGGGTTGTTGTTGACAAAACTTGAAAGCTATGGAATATGGGGACTTCCGCTTGAGTGGTTTCGTGATTATTTGTCCAACAGATCAAAATATGTCGAAATTGAAAATCATAGATCCGAAATGCGTAGGAGTGAAGTGGGAGTTCCGCAGGGCTCTATATTGGGACCATTGCTGCATATAATTTTTGTGAATGCCTTCAGTAGCACTAGTTATTTTATGTATGCGGACGAGACATCTGTATTAGTAGATTGTAAACATTTAACACCTCTAGCGATCGGTGCTATTGAAGAGCTACAAAGAACACAGCAATGGTTCCAAGATAATGGGCTCCTGCTTAACGCAAATAAAACTCAATTTTGTTAGGTTCGGTTATGCAATCTCCAACCTCGATCATAGCTTGCTGGTTAAGTTACTCGATGGTTCCATTCAACAGGTCGACTTTGTCAAAACAGCTGCTTAAAGTATAATGCTCATATTGAGCACATATGCAAAAAGATTGCTCCTTACATGTACTGCATTAGTCAGTTACGTTTTGTCGTTGACAAATCTTTGCTGTTGACTTACTACTATGCATATGTACAGTCAACTTTGTCATATGGCATTATAGCCTGGGGTATTTCCACTGGAACGAAACGAGTATTTACTATGCAAAAAAGAACAAGACGTTTATTTCAAGCAGCAGGTAAGCTGTAGAGCTTCTTTCAAACAGCTGGAAATACTAACTTTGCCGTCCATATATATTTTCAAGCTGTTGTTACATGTAAAGTCTAATTTTGATTATTTTCCGAAGCTGAATGATCATAACAGGTACTTAACAAGGAGTTCGCTGATCCTACAGGTTCCCAGGCACAGATTATCTAGAACAGAATGCAGTCCGCATCAAATAGGTGTTAGGTTGTTCAACCAATTGCCAAATACCCTCAGGGCCCTTTCACTCACTATTTTCAAATATGAAATAAAGACTTTATTAAAAAGTAAAGCATATTACTCTTTGGATGAGTACTTGTCAGATACCCTGACAAACGACCAGTAGGAGTAATTCTGACAATATGGTTTATAATAGTGTGTGATATCATATATCTCAATTTTAGCAATTACCGTCCTTATTCATTTTATATTCTATGTTTTTTTAATTTTATTTATTTTATTTATATAGTTATCGCACAGCGATATTTTAACCTGTGTCTTCCATGTTTTTTCAATGTTTGTTTTTAGTTAAATGTTTGTCTGTTTTATATTTCAATGTTTGTTTGATTTTTACGGTATACACTAATGCGTGTTATCTAATTATTTATTTATTTTCTGTATATTTCTTACATTATTGTTTCCATTGACGTGTTCTATATCATCTTATCATGGTCTAACAAAACTACTAAAGAAATGAAATGAAATGAAAGTCCCATAAAAACGCCAAAAACTGGTGGTGTCCTACCTGCGGATGTTCAATAACAATCAATAGTAAAGCGGTAAGCTATACATTGAAAATACCGAGGTAAAAAGCACAGCATCTTAAAATATGGATTAAGACATTCATGATTATGAATATAAAAGTAGTATGGTAAGAAATCCATGCAGTACAGTAGAACTAAGGGAATACTTAGTGATTGCTCACCATTTGATTGATCGAACCTTGACCAGAACTTGATATTTGCACTACTCACAAAAGTGTCATAAATATTGGGTATGTCTACAAAATAAATATTTGGCATTCATCTATATATCCTTGTAATGTTGATTCCCGTATCAAATTGCGAATGTTATTATAAAAAATGGCGTCGAGTGTGGTAAGTCTGAATCTCTCACGCATTACTAGTTCATAAAGGATCATGTTTGGCACAAGTCAGCCCCCCTAAGAGAACAGCTACGAACGTGTATAACAAACGAATCGAAGGGATCAAGTCAGACAAAGAGGCTCATACAATTAGTCCATGCTACCCCACCCATTTGACAACGATGTGGAATTTATCTCCTGCTCTACCAACAGTAACGTCCAGCTCGGAACGTACGATGTACAATAATAGCTAACTAAATGGACGATAATTTTGTGAATGAGCTAATTTTTAGTTTCCGATGTTGACATGTATTCAATAAGTCTCATCTTCCATAAGTCCCCATCCAATTGCATGACCACAAATCTTCTTTAAAGATTTCAGTGGGTATAGGGCTGATTCACTGACAAACACAGGATTTGTGACATGACATTTTTCGATGTATCTCATGTATTTTGAGACCCTTAAATCAAATCTAAAGACAGAATTTTTCTATCACCCACAGATATTCGATAACATCTACTTTTATGAATTACAATACGTAACATCTCATATTGCTGCATTTCGGCGTCTATGCGATGACGCACATATATAATGTTAAGACCTGTCTATTCCTGTTTATTATATGCGAGCTCTATGTTTAGAGAGCATATTGCGTTTATTAGTAGACTAATAGCAGCCGATTCAATTAGGTTTTCTGTGATGAAGAGTACTGTGAATTTTTGTTAAAACGGTGTGATGTTTTTAGTTTATTGTGATCGAGGCTAGCCTTATGAACAATTCCTAGAAATTGTGTAAATAGTGCGAACAGTTTTTGTTATGTGTGCGGAGAGCTAACTTTTAAATCCCAAAAACGTACTTTTACTCCCTTTGTGTTGAAAGCATATGAACTTTATTTTGGAATTAAGGTTGGCGACCAAGATAAACTATCGGCCCCTAATGTATGTTGTAAGACTTCTGTAACGTTGTTAACAGGTTGGACAAGAGGAGACAATCCTAAAATGCCCTTTGCGGTACCATTGGTTTAGAGAGAACCGAGAGACTACTACTGATTGCTATTTTTGCATCGCAAATATTTGTAGGATACGAACGAGATATGATAATAGCAATATAACGATAGACGTGAAAACATCTCATCTTAGAAAATTTCGAAGTACCGCCCCGTATACCATTTCATTTTTACTACATGGGCAGTACGTTATCAATTCGATATGGGCAACAATGTCAGGGTAATATTAAAGTCACTTACTTGGTGACGAAACGACAACGAGTTATCCTCCTTTGGCAAGCGATAAGGGCGATATGATCGGATTGTCGGGGCCATCGCCTATTTTTAGAAAAAGACTTGTGAGTATCTCCCGTATTCAACTGACATGACATCACATGCACAAATCTACTATTTACCATTACATTAATGTACTCCAACTACTACTACCGATTCGTCATCGACTGAATCACGGGATCGTCACACAGACTAATCCTGACCGTCACACAGACTGATCATTAAGTCGTCACACAGACTGACTAGGAGTCGTCACACAGACTAACTCGGAGTTGTCACATCGACAAACTCTAAATCTTTGGTCACACGTGCCATGTTTAACGATTGTTACAAAACGGAATATCACGTTGGCCAAGGGCCGTTGTGTCAAGATTCCAAAGCTCCGACGTTACCTCTGAATCAGAGATAACCGAGCAATATGAATATCATTTTAAAAAAAATCCCTTCACACATTCTGCCATGAGATACAATCAGACTCCAGCGATTGCCAAGAGAAGATAGTTAAGCGGTCATTCAGACCTAGGACGCCACTTCGGCCAAAGACCACCATTTCAACATCCCAAGCGCTCCGACGTTTCCCCTGGTAGAGGAAACCGAGCAGTAATTAACATAACTACTTCAATCCAGCAAGCGGGCTCCGAAAGTCCCATAACAACCTCCAGAACCTGGAGGCGTCCCACCTGCGGATACTCATTAACAAGTCGTAAGCCATAAATTAAATTATGAAGGTAAAAAGTATAGCATCTTTATAAACATGGCTTAAGACATTCATGATCATGAATATAAAAGTATTATGGTAATCAATCCATGCAGTACAGTAGAATAAAGGAAACACTCAGTGATTGCTCACCTTTCAGGTAACCAGAATACTACACCCAATAGCACATCAACACTGTAATCAAGTTCACTAAGCGCACTACTTGGACTGAGAAGCGATCTCCTCCACGCAATAATTGAACTGCATTGCCAGGCGTGCCCGTATCTTTAAGAAAGTTTATCCTGGCAAAATACCCAGAGAAGCAATGGAATGTATAATATAAATTGACGTAAGGGCCGTCGCGCTGAGTGACACTAAGCAGCCTTGTGAACCTTCTGGAAAGATTTTGTGTGCTACAGGGTTGAACTCGCATGCAAAAATGTGTTTGAGATATTTCGTTAGCTTAAATTCGGCCATCCGACATTCACCTCTCCCCGAGGTGATCATTCGCTACCCGACGACTCTGGAAGTGGGACTCCATCATTACCACTTTCGCTATCCGTGTCGTCCGAAACACCTCCAGGTGTACACCTAGGTTTCATCCTGTCCACCACAACCGTCCTCTCAGAATTCGTCTTCCTCTCAGTGCGGTGCGATCCCCCCATGACCGATACAACATACCTATCGTTAGGCAAAGCCACTTTAAGGATCCATGGACCCCCCTATAAGGTGACTGTAATTTCCGACTCGCCGCCGTAGCAGGATTCTGCTTTTCGACCAAGACTAAATCGCCTGGTCTATATTTCCGCGGAGCCTTCCGCTTCTTGTCAAAACTGGCTTTTTGTTTCTGTTGAGCTGCCTCTATTTTTCATTCGAGGAGTGTGGGGACTTACTAACCTCGTCCTTTAGAGCGATGTCGACACTTGTTCGGGGTCCATAACCAAATAAAAGCTGAATTGGGGTTTTCCCTGTAGACTTATTTGAGTCGTTGTTTATGGCAAACTGGACATTTGGAAGTTCTGTGTCCCACAGGTCTTCCTCCAACGACGATGTAAGTAAAGCGTTTAGCAACGTCCGATTTAACCGCTCTACTTGTCCATTTGCCCTGGGTGTCGCTACAGCATTCAGAACATGTTTGGTATTGTTCTGATGGCAGAAATCTCTGAATTTCTTGGCTGTAAACGAGCTTCCTTGATCACTGATTAGTACCCTAGCTACTACATATGTCGTTGTCAGGGTTGTGATGTGATCTATCACGTATTTAGTCTTTATCGACTTTACGGCCTTCAGTGCGACAAATTTCGTGACCCATCAATTATCGCCAAAATGTGACAATTGCCTTTCCTACTGATTGGGAATGGTCCCATATGGTCAACGTGCACCGTGAAGAAAGGAGTGGGAGTTTTCGGAATCGGGTGCAAGCACCCTTCCTTTCTACCAACTGGTTTCTTGTTATAAAAGCATGGGATGCAGTAAGAAATATATTTCTCCACATACTTCCTCATCCTTGGAAACCAGTAGTGATCCGTTAAACGATACAATGTTTTGTCCACGGCAAAGTGACCAAAATCATCATGAGCCGCTTTCACCACTTGATGACGCATACCTCGTGGCACAACCCATTGAATACCTCGAACCGTAATACGATAGACTCGTCCGTCCCTCAAAGCATAGGCCTTATAGATTTACTTTTCCTTGTTCGACGTAGGCGGTCTGGACAAGATGTCGTGACTTCGCTTGATGTTCTCGTCGGTAAGCTGACCAGATAATACCCAATCAGCCTGCTGAACTCGGAATACCGTTTCCGGTTCGGCAGCCCCGTCAGCACGACCGACTGGATTTCTACTCAGACAATCAACGTGTGCCATTCGAGCTCCAGGTCTGTACTTCACTTCAAAGTCAAACTCCTGGAGTTGCAACCACCACCTAGCAATTCTGGGTATTATTTGCTTCTTTACACTGGTGGCCTTCAATGCATTACAGTCAGTCACTACTATAAAATGAACCCCTAGCAGATATACCCGGAACTTTTTCAAACTCTCAACCACCGCCAGAGTTTCCAACTCATATGAGTGAGACTTCTGCTCACCATCGGTGGCTTGCCTACTGTAGTACGTCACTGCATGTAGCCGCTCATCGGGCTGCATTTGCAAGAGTATTCCTGCAACTCCCAGCATACTTTATATATATTTATATATAAAAGTACTATGGTTATCAACCCATGCAGTACAGTAGAATAAAGGAAACACTCAGTGATTGCTCACCTTTCAGGTAACCAAAACACTACACCCAATAGCACATCAACACTGTAATCAATTCCACAAAGCGCACTACTTGGTCTGAGAAGCGATCTCCTCCACTCAATAATTGAACTGCATGGCCAGGCGTGCCCGTATCTTTAAGAAAGTTTATCCTGGGAACAGTGACACTAAGCAGCCTTTTGAACCTTCTGGAAAGATTTTGTGTGCTACAGGGTTGAACTCGCATGCAAAAATGTGTTGGAGATATTTCGTAAGCTTACATATTAAAAATATCGGACCAAAATCGAAACATACTGTTAAGTATTTTAATTTGCCAACAGCTTTGCGGCCCGTTAAGCATAGTGATTAATTTTCTGTCCCAGTTCCACCAGAATCTTGGTCTTTGAATGAAAAAGTCGAATCCACCGATTCTGAAAGTGATGGTATAGAAAGCATAAAAATTTCCGATATTTCGTTTGACCTGCCAGGATGATCAACAGCGCCACATTTGACCACACAGGGCGAACTTTATGACTTAATTTCAGAATTAAATCTGTCAAAATCCCAGTCAGAACTTTTAGCGTCAAGATTAAAAGGATGGAGTCTTCTCCACGGTGATGTTAACATTACTTTTTACCGAAAACGGCAACAAGGCAACGGCACACTGTTTCCGTCAATAAAGGGCGTTAATATATTGCTCCGATGTCAACAATTTGATTGACGCGTTAGGACAGAAACAAGACCCAAATGGTTGCCGCTTGTTCGTTGATTCCTCTAACCTTAGTTTAAAAGCGGTATTGGTACACAACGGTAATAAATATCCAACTGTACCTATAGCGCACGCAGTTCATTTGAAGGAATCGTATGAAAATATGCGAGTTCTGTTAGAGCATATCCGTTATAATGAATATGGATGCCATATATGTGCAGACTTAAAGGTAACTACATCAGGTATTAACTCCGGGCCTCAAAAATATTGCTCATAAACCACTAGTTGATCCCAAAAACGTGTTCCTTCGACTTTTGCATATTAAGTTGAGACTGATGAAAAATTTTGTGAAAGCTATGGATCGAAATGGAAGAGGGTCTCTGCATTTAAAACAAACATTTCCAAGAAAGGGTCGATTTCACCAACATTAATATTATGAACCAATGGGAAAATACCTTATCGAAATGCAATTTGACGGAAGCTGTCAAAGGTCTCTGAATATCAGTGATTTCTATTGAAATATTGAATAAAATCGTGAAAATTCGACTGTATTATAAACAAGACCACTTTTTGATTCCAACATGATGCTTTTGTACAGAAAAAACAGGACAACTTTCATGTATTTTGATATATGTTATAGGTTTACATTTAACAATCCGTTATCCACCTCAGCGAATGGGAATGCGGCAAATAATAGGTCGATTTTCTAGCTGTTAAATTTGGCAGCAGATTTGGACGTTTGTTAATGCATGGCACTCTCGAATTTACCAACTTCAATATACTGAAAGTTATCATTACATACCTGTTGAATATTGTGGATTTGTCTGTATTTTGCAACAGAATAGAATATAAAATACATCCCATCCAATTCCTCATCTTCCTTTACGTCATAATAGTGATCATTTATTAATTTATGGGTTAATGAATTTCTTCAAAGCAATAAAAAGATTATATCCTCTCCATCCTAAAACACAGATAATATGTGTAAGACATGTCAATCCCTACATCTCACTGATGCATAATGCAATTACTATGGACATAGACAAAAAATTATGAAAAATGTTTCACAGATAATGGCTTTTAGGTCCAAAAATCAAAAAAACTAGTAATGTTTATTGTTTGTCTATTTTTCTTTTTTGACTGGCGGGGATATCTAGCTGACACTCGCAGGGTTGCCAAGTCGAACGACGATCACGTCCCGTGGTGGAGGGTGCGAAATGAATCTTTTACATTTGCTGGTTTTGAATTTTTTCATGAAAATTCACTAGGTATCATGATTATAAGCATCTTTGGTAGATTGTTCGATCCCGAATGGGAAAGATCTCCTATTTATGAAAATGTATTTGGTATCATCTGACCGTTGCAATCAGTGCACAAATACTGTGACATATTTATAGCATAACCCGCTGCCCTATCAATACAAATTTAACATACAGGTCGCCTAGCCGTGGGGATGCAGTGGTCGGGATGAATACGACGGCAGCAACTGATGACTTGGGCATGTCTGGTAACAACGTATGAAGTGAAACTCGCTAACTTCACAAATTTGAAGATTTTGTACAATTTCTTTAAAAATGGTGTAAGATATGTCTGATTTGGCAGGGTAATGTCGCAGCCAAATGGCAGTCACTCTTTCTGACACAGTCCGGATCGAAAGATGACGATACTCGTGAAATGTATTGATACTTCTAAATATAGGATCGTATCGAACATCCCTACTGACAAGATTTTTAATGCAAGGTACCGACGGAGCTATATTGCGGCGTCATGGAAATAATTTTAAATTTTCATCTGCAAGTGTTGTGCAATGATTTTGGGAAAAATGTCACGAATAATAGTCTTATAAAGCATAGTATATTCTTCTTATATACTTCAAGTTGCCTCACATCTCAGAGCTTTTTCCACTTTTCCCCGCGCCCCTGGAGTCGGTGGTAGTCGATACTTGCTTTCGAAAGATTTTTGACTCACTTGACTGTTGGTTATGTTTATACATTTTCCGGGGATTTTCAAATCTTTCAAAAATCTTTCAGACCTTTGGATGTTCTAGAAATTCATCAATATCAATGAAACATAATCATACAACACTCAAACCTGATTTCGACACATGTTTCATGGGTATCAGATGGAATACTTATTTGACTGCTCCTTAGTTCCTATTGGTACCTGAGAAAGTAGTATGCTGAGTCATTCGCGCACCGATCAGTATGAATAAAATGTCTCATCCTCATGTCCTAGTCGGGACTGAGTGATATGTCATCTGGACAAAACAACACTCTTGCCAGACTTAGCGATTTTGGTATGTTTTAGCGACTTGTTTCCTCCACTTGTCCGCTGGCGATTTCCAGCAACATTTTTGGCTACATTGGTAATTCCGTTAAAGTTCGCCTTTTTACAGTTTGCGGCCAGAGGGTACATCAGCCACCCATCTGCGAAGCTTTTCTGGGAGGCCCTAGGATGGAAGTTTGAATAAGAGAGCAGCGTGTCACAGCTGATTGGACGCTTTCGTGATATCAAGACCAGCGACATAAGCCTCACCATAATACTAGATTAGTTTATTCCACAATTGCGTGACGTAAGCTAGGAGGTCCCCTGTGGAGACGTTCGAGGTAGTCCAGAAGCTCACCTTACTGATAACAGAAAGCAGAGCTATAGGCTTGTAGTTGTAAGGGTCGGTTTCAGATCCTCTTTTGGCATGGGTTGGACATGAGAAAAGTTTTCTGGGAAGGTGCCGGATTCATAAGATATCTGGACGAGACGCAAAAGAATTGCACTTCTTCAGTACAATGGCAGGAATCAAGTCCGGACCAGAAGCTTTGTTGGGGGGCGTCCATGGTAGAGTTGGCAACAAAGATCTGGGCAAGCACTTCCGCCTTAGCCTTCGAGTCGGTTACAGTCGTTCCATCCTGACACGTAAGTGGTGGAAGGCTTGCGTGTGAGAAGTTCTTTTCAATCTGCTTGGCCATCGTCCAGAAAGACCGACTGCCATTTGGCTGTGACATTACCTTGATAGATCAGACATATCTTTTTCCCTTTCAAAGAACTTGTACATAATCTTAAAATTTTTGAAGTTAGCGAGTTTCACTTCATACGTTGTTACCAAACGTGCCCAAATCATCAGTTGCTGCCGTGAGATTCATCCCGACCACTGCATCCCCAGGGCTAGGCGACCTGTATATTAAATTGATTGCAACGGCTAGATGTTACCAAAAATATTTTCATAAATAGGAGATATTTCCCATTCCGGATCGAACAAGCTACCAAAGATGGTTATAATCATGATACCTAGTAAATTTTCATAAAAGATCCGCTGTACTTCGGTATATCTTATATTTGTTCATCAATTTGATGATACAACACATCTGCCAAAGATGATCATAATCAGGATAGTAAACTATGATGAATGTCCACTGTATGTAAGAATTTTCAGACACTTCATTTGCAATTTGAAGATACAACAGACCCTGATGGTGTTCACACTTTTCAAATATTCTTCAAGAAGTGATATCAGTCTAGCTCCAACTATCATAAGTACTATGTTTGTGTTCCTACTTTAAATTCAAAACTAGCAAATGTAAAAGATTCATTTCGCACCCTCCACCACGGGACGTGATCGTCGTTAAACTTGGCAACCCTGCGACTGACAGATAGATATCCCCGCTAGTCAAAAATTCAACCAAACAAGAAACATTATTATTGGTTATGATTTTTGGAGTTAGACGAGAAGACATTATTTGTGAAAAATTTTTCATAATTTTTTGTTTATCTCCATAGTAATTGCATTATGCATCACGCAGGTGTAGGGATTGACACGTCTTACACATATTATCTGTGTTTTAGGATGGAGAGGACATAATGTTTTTATTGCTTTGAAGAAATTCATTAACCCATAAATTAATAAACAATTTAATTTATAAACTATTATGTAAAGGAAGATGAGGAATTGATTGGAATGTATTTTATATTCTATTTTCTTGCAAAATACAGACAAATCCGCACTATTCAACAGGTATGTAGCTGTAATAATAACATATAAACACTCAGTATATTATTCAATATTTCAATCGAAATCACTGATATTCAAAGAGCTTCCGTCAAATTCCATTTCTGTCCTTTCCCATTAGTCCAATTGACCGTCAAATATTAATGATGGTGATGAAATTTGTCCTTATACACATATCTTTATATTTTACGAGTATACGCAGCAAATAAAATGTCTTATTGCAAGAAAACCATGGGTGACAGAAAAAATCGAATGCTATTTCCGACTTTTTGGGTACGTTTTATATAATAACCACCTTGTTTTGTCACAAAAAAATATTTTAATTTTGTTCACCAGCGTTATTGTACAAATTATGGAAAATAAGTGAGTTTGACTTTGACCCTCATATGTCTTAATTCGTGGTTAGCGAATAAAAAGCTAATTATAATTTTTTTTTGTATCAGCTGATGGATAAATGTTTTTTTTCTATACTTGAGTTCACGGTATTATGGTTCTACTATTTGTTATATGATGAACAAATTATTTTCAGTATTATTTCAATATGTATTGTTTACTTTGAAGCTTGCGATAAATAAAATCTTTCCCGTTAGTATTGATTCATTTATTCATAATTGTTCATTCTTCAAGTATTATTCAGCCTCCACCCCCAACATTCAACTGTCGCGAAGAGGTTTTTTAAGGCGAGCTCGCGCAAGATAGACCCCTCATGAACCCTGGGACCACTACTGTGCCCCTTTTAACTGGGTAAGACCACGCTACGCCGCTGTGCACGATATTGTATGATAATTTCGATGCGCCTGTACGATTATTTGTCGCAACCAATCTGGCAACCGTTCCAGCCACTCGTCGGATAGATATTGGACAGAGCTCGAACAGGTGAATATTCGAAAAGTTGCATGCGACGCGTTCATTGATCATTTTAAGGGCAAATCCGGGAAATCTAATGTCTAACAGGTGCGTAGAATTACAGGAGTTGAAAGAGTACAAATATACTAACGCCAAAAAAATGAGATATACACTCTCTCACTGTGTGCAACCCTCAACAGTCAGAAATGTTTCTGAAAATGATCAGGAGCTTCTGAAGCATAAAGTAAGTTTAAATGAATATCACCTTCTTCCGTTTTTGCTTATAGCACCACATCGACTGGATTGATTTTCAAAAATTGTTTTTTCGTCCTTGTCATAGTAGTAACCTTGTGTTAAAATTTTATGAAAATCCGAATGGTACTTCTCATGCTAAAGATGGGCCAAGGATGTTATGGCAGACAGATAGACTAACAGACAAACCGATAGACAGGTAGACCGACAGACAGAAAGAGTGATGGAAATGAATGACATGGTTTTTCGTGATGTAGATGTCATGTGTGAAATTTTCATCGAAATCCGAGTGGTATTTTCAAAGTTATAGATGGGCTAAGCATATGCTGATAGACAGACGGACATACAGATAGGCAGACCGATAGACCGACTGACCGACGGAAATGAGTGACATGGTTTTTGCGTGAAAAACAATAGCTGATTTTCCGCGATTACAATACTTCCTTGCCAGTGGCAGTGGTGAGGGGAGTAGAAATAGCTACCCTAACAAATCTGAAGAGCCAACTCTTTTAAAAGGCGCTATCCACTGAAACTCAGATACTCATGGTAAAACCCTATTTCACGGATATTCATCACGTTCTGAGATCTACTGAGGTGAACAGCTGATCAGCAAGTGACATCTTTGTATTAGTCTGCAAGGCTGGCAATAATCAATGGGATGTTAATCTAGTAAAACGGGCTTGTAGCGTTTTTCTTTTTGTAATCAAATAAACTTTTCTAAATAAATGAGTTGGTAGCAAATACATAATGAATCTGTAGCATACAAAAATCCAAAACAAAATACGGCTCTGTCTACCCCGTGTCGAGAATACTTTCATTTATAAATACTCGTGAAAAAGACAATACATGATTGTTGCATAAATCAGTCGAGGTTATTTCTTAGGGAGCTTCTAGAATATCTCATAAAAAGATAAATTTAAATTTATTATTAAAGAAGTTCTATCTTATATCCCTACTAACTCACGAAATATGAAAGAAAGAAAAAACAAATTTAATAACACAAGAAGGCTATGCATTCAGCCAAGGGCGAAGTTTTCTTGTTTTTTCATATAAGTATCTACATTTTTCACTTTTCCGTCCTATGAAACAATATACGGAGATTCCCGGTCTTATATGGTATGTGTTTCCTGCCAAGCGTATCGAATACAAAATCTTAGGAATTGCGAGCCGAAATAAAAAGATATAAATAAATAATGATGCATCGAAAACAAAGCTATTAGGGTTAGTAACATGATATATCCGCAAAAACGTAAAGTTCTAGGTGAGGATGTATACGATGCCAACTGCAGAGCGTGTCGACAGGCAATAGAGACGCTTACAACTTCTGTTGTCAGCGTGTATGTATCATACCTATTGTATAGATGAAACACCTGTGCTGCCCTCTCCTCCAGGGGATATTGAGTCCGTTGTGGAGAACGCGACATGCCGGATTTACTGGAATTACTCGTTCCCCACGGTCGAGCTGGTGCATGCGAATAAGGCCGACATAGTTCTCCTCGACCACGAGTAGAAGGCGATGTATTGAATGTTCCGCCGCCGAAGTGTACATCGTCTCGAAGGAGGAGCAAAAATGGACCAAATATCGAGAGGTCCTCAATCAGCTTCGCAGGGTTTGGCCAGACCACACTGTCAGTCTGCTAGGCATGATTTTCGGATCCTTAGGTTGGATGAGGAATACACTGCTATCTGCAATTAAAATCCATTCCGGTATGCCGAGCATCGGCAAGCGTCTTTGCCGGAACAACGCAGTCAACCTCACGATTTGCGGACCAACTACAGTAGTTGCTTACCTCACGGTGGGAGGAGTGGCTGGCTGTTAATATAATAGCAGCTTGGTGTATCGGAGCCCAGGTTGCCTATTAAAATAATATTAATAATAATATTTATTTACATGAATGTAAAAAGTAAATAAATGTGAGCCCCCGTAGATGGCAATGCCTGTATATGGGCTATTACAATTATTTAAAACATTATATGAATATATAAGAAACATTTTAAATTATCCAGTGTGCAGGTCTCATGACAAAAGTGCGATTCGAAATAAACGTATAAACGGAGTGTAGAAAATATAAGTATTTCATGACATGTGAGTTTGGAAAACGCTACCCTTTGGTGTGTTGAAAATTAGTAAATTATTGTCTCCTCGTTGATTTAATTTACACTGTCAGAAAGTGTCTTTCATACATCACGACTATACGATGTTTATGTCAAAGATATTTCACAGTTGAGTCTTATATTTTTGTCAGTTCTGATAAGCACAAAACGTTTTGACAATACTCTTTTATTCATATATCGTCAATAAACTGAAACATTCATATAGTTCTGTAAGTGGTAAAATAAACATCATCACCTGTCCGTTCCGAAAAACTAGTTGTTTCCACTAGACCTTCGCTATCAGGTGCAGGTATTATTTCCAAGTTACTTCATTATATGAGTAACAAAACGATACTTACAATCACCTAAATCTCGATGCACCATCCTGCACATGACTATTTGGCATCAAAGAGATCAGACTGAGAATGCATAGCAACAGTTGTTGATTCATATGACAAAATACCGTGATATTCACGCTAACGTAAGGTACGCCTCGATCATCCATAACTGTCGATAATACCAGATCTATTACGACAGTTTTTCTGTTGATTCGTCGTAAAATACGGTAACGATTTGTTTTTTTAAGAGAATATAAGGTTTATTGTGCTGTATTGTTCTTACTGTGTGTATATGAACTCTTGAAACGTGGAAGGAAAAAATCAGGGTGAATGGCATAAAACGAAGCTGGTGATATCTTTTAAGCTTCTTAATATGGAAGGTTGGTTAGGATATGAATCGCATTGCTACAGTAGTGGCTACAAAATCACGTATTCTGCCACTTAGAACATACCGTCATATTTCAGATAGGGTTCATTCTTTTCCTAGAGACTATCTATGGAGGCATGAGGCTTTGTACAATTTTACGGTTCTAGGTCGAACAGTTCAGTTCAGTGGAGACGCGGTCAAAGTGAAGATTTGGCAAAAATGTGGCAACTTTTCCATTTTCTCGCTACTCCTGCTTTTGGAAAACTATAGATAATATATGTCTATTTCCAATTAAAATTGTCCGAGGAAGTCAAACCGCCAAATTGCAGTATGATAATTCGCCTGAGGGATATTTCGGGCATAAGTATTTTCAAATTTTTTACTGGTTTATTGGGATGATAGTTGGAATGCTTTTCAAAACAGCAAATTCACCAAAGGCATTTTTGAGTTACTTGAACAATTTTACTTCGGAATTTCACGGTTCTAGGTCGAACAGCTCGGTCTGGAGACGCGCTCAAAGTGAAAATTCGGCAAAAATGTGAACTTCAGCGTTTTGGCAATTTTTCCATTTTCTTGCTACTCCTGCTTTTGGAAAACTTCAAGCATAATATATGTATATTTCCAAGTAAAATTGTCCAAGGAAGTCATCCGCCAAATTGCAACATAATTCGCTTGAGAGATATTTCGGGCAAGAGTGATTATTTAGTGTGACTAAGGGACGATTTCGCCAACATTATTATTATGGACCAATAAGAAAATACCTTATCGAAATGCAATTTGACGGAAGCTGTCAAAGGTCTCAGAATATCAGTGATTTCTATTAAAATGTTGGATAAAGTCGTGAAAATTCGACTGTATTATAAACAATACCATTTTTTGATTCCAACATGATGCTTTTGTATATGATATAGGTTTACATTTGACCATCCGTTATCCCCTCAGCGAATGGGAATGGGAGAAATAATAGGTCGATTTTCTAGCTGTTAAATTTGGCAGCAGGTTTGGTCGTTTGTTAATTCATGGCAATCTCAAAATTTGTTAAGTTCAATATACTGTGTGTATATGTGATCATTATAGCTACACATACCTGTTGAATTGTGCGGATTTGCAAGAAAATAGAATATAAAATGTATTCCAACCAATTCCTCATCTGTCTTTACATCATAATAATAATCATTTGTTATAAATTCATGGGTTAACGAATTTCTTTTAAGCAATCAAAACAGTATGTCGTCCCCATCCTAAAACACCGATATGTGTAAAACATGTTAATCCTTACATCTCCGAGGTGCATAATGCAATTACTGTAGACATAGACCTAAAATTATTAGTAATTACTGAAAAATAATGTCGCGTTCATGCACGACTTAACGTAACCGAATTTAAGGATCAGCTGTTTCTACACCAGTGTGCTAGTGATTTCCAGTGGTGGTCGAACATTTTGGTGACGTCACAGTCATTTTTTGACATGATTCGGGTGGTTTCGGAACTCGTCTTACCCTTGGATAGCCCTTTCTATACTGTTCTATGCTCGCATTGACGTAATTATAATAATTCTGTGGTGTCTCGTGTTCCACGACGATTTACGGTCAAAGTCAGGCGGTGAATCATCTATTGTTTTTGTTTGAGTTGTTGATGAATTTGCGGTAGAGATTTGTTTTGGTGTTCGTCTTCGGGTGTGTTTTTCTGCCTTGGACTTGTTTTTTGTGCGATTAATTGAGGATGGCCATGCCTAGAGCAAAAAAAAACGAGAGCCGCGCTGATATCAACTCCTGACCGTGGTGAAGAGGTACCTGCAGAAGGCACCTGAACGCAATCGGACATCGCCAGAGGAGCGCCTAATGATGACGTCGTGTACACGTTAAATCTGCACGAACGCCTAAATACGTGGTTATGTTGAATGTACCATCACCGATGGTGCGACTGATTATTCACTGAAATTAAAACAAAAAACTGCAACTGCAATTGTATGTATGAATGTTGAATCTGTTGAACAGTTTCGGACCAGTGGGGTTAAAATATCGTTGAGGAACTGGAAAGAAGTGTATGAATGTGTTGAAATGCAACACCTAACAAAAATTTGAGTGAAAAGGCTTTTTCATGTAAGGGTTTGGAAGTGCAAGTTTGCAAATATAGGATAAACTATAAGCACACAGTAGGTGATATAATCACATATGGGTTACAAAAGTTGCAGTAAACATGAAAAAACCTACAGCTAATCTGAAAAAATATATTTTACTCAGACATCAAGCATTTTTAAAAATGTTGGCTCAGTTTTACATAATTTTATAATATTTAATAAACTGAAAAGATTTCAATGGCAAGCTGTCACGTCATATTTTACAGTGTTTTGTTTTGAATACTTTGATGCTATTTGCTGCCAAAAATTTGACGGAGAGATCTTGAGGCTGATTGGGTATATTTAACGGACTGTTTGGTACTCGTACCCTATTGGTGCAGAATAATGGTTTGTTAAATTGTGAAATCCACCCTTAGTGATTTAATATATTGTCGGGCATGTTGCTTTTCAATGACAAGAGTAGCGAGAAAATAAGAAAGTTACCCCGATGCTAAAATTCACATTTTTGTGGAACCTTCAAAGTTTGAGCCGGACTCGAGACCAAGTTGTTTGACCTATGACCCTGAAAATGTCAGAGAAATAAATTATAAAATGAGCCAGATCTCAGATATGACCCGCCAAGCTATGTCATGCAATTTTAGTTTTGACACATTGGTTTTTTGTATCATCGGTCACAAACAATTTTCCCAGATTACTATTGAAATATTTCCATCTGCCACACTGCAGTATGGAACATCCAAACGGGACCAATTCACTGTTCACACCATTGTGAATATCGATGGAGAATCCCAAGATAAGTCAGTCTTAAATTTCAAAATTATACATGTCTGATTCCATACAAAATGCATCCAGGATTTCCAAACAGGATATGTTATAGGCAAGATATTTTTGTTATCTATTCAAAGTGTTAATGATTTCAAATTTACGGCACACACTTACATTTAAAAAAATAAGCTCTTTATGTTTACGAAATTCGTTACAGCTCTGTATTCTATGTGTTAATAAAATTAGGGGAACAGTAGGGGGTCATACTACGGAGTGCCACTGCATTTTTGAAAATCGATGCAGTTTCGGTTGAGTTATTAACAAAACTAATAATGAATTTCAAAACGGAGGCTTTTGTATATTTTACAACGTTTTGATATAACTTTGGGTAACATTAATTTGTTTGACGGGTAAGTATCTTACAAAATCCAAAATGCGTTCGTGGCCGCTTTCAAGTTTATAATCTCCTTCGTAGGTAATCAAAAAACATTATATAAACTCTTCAAATTTCAATTAATCTCAGAATATACAGCCGCACGTTCAACTCAAATAAAAAAGAAGTCGAAGGACCTTTTCCTTTCCTACCTCGAAAGAACGCCTACGAGTTTTAGCTTAAGGTATATGAAAATTCAAATCACAAGTTTGTATGACGACCCATCAAATAAGATAAGGAAGAAAATCACGGATATAGTATAGAGGGAAGGCGGATTCCACGTTTTCTGAATAAATCTCTACATTTTTCACTCTTTCTTATCAAGTAATATAAGGGAAAAACTTGAGGCTTATGTTTGTCTGCCAAGCGCAAGATATGAAAAAGCATATAGGGGAGCTGAAGCAAAAATAAGGGGAATAAATCAAATGTGGTGTTTTGGGAAATAATGAGGTAGTTTGACATAGTTTCTTATTTTCTCAATCATTCCCGAATTATGTACGACTCTAAAAAACCGAGTACGTTTTCTGTAGATGCACTAGTATGAAGGCTTATCAGCACAGCGGATATTTCAAATTAGCTGATTACGATTTCTTAAATTTACGTGCTATTTCAATCCATGATTAGTCGGATATGGTAAAAAGAAGAAGGAAAGTGTACATACAATGGAATGATTTAAATAGCTATAGCTTGATTATTTCATATTTATAAAAAAATGGATAATAGACTGCTAAATAACTAATTCCAATAGGAATTCATTGAAAGAACTTGAATATTTATTTCTTTTTTATTCTAACAATCATTATCTACGCATATGCCCAATTAAATAATAATAATAATAATAATAGTATTTATTCACTCAATGTACAAAGATATGGCCCAATAGAAGGCATCGCCTGTACATGGACCAATAATTTAAGATTGAAACTGTAGAATGCAAATGACAAAAAAGGACAAAAATTAGCTACAGTGGATTATAATATTCAGTTGATGTTCGTATTTATGAGTTTATGAATTTCAGTCCTAGATATAGAATGTAACCACTTTTTTAAATTTCTTTTGAAACAATTTCCGAAACCTAAATCTTTTAAGTTTTTAGGTATAATTTCATAAAATTTAGGCGCTAAATAGAGATATGATCGCTGAATTATAGATTTATGCGGTTGAGGAACTACTGTGCCACGAATTTTGTACCCGGTATAATGATTGTTTAATTTTTTGGTCGGTGTTTACAAATTTATGGTAATGAGTGATACTGTGTAAGAAATAAAGCTGTCTTATATCATACATTCGAACATCTGTGTATAATTTTTCAGTGGGATAAAGTTTCGGTTTTTTTCACCAGAAGTGGCTACGTTGAGGAATGCTTGTACGTACTTGAGTGTCTGTGCTGGAGGTCTAGAGCCGCTAGGACAATGACCATCCTCATATCCAGAGATGTTTTCTCCTTTTGCAGATTTTCCACAAGATGTGGCAACGTTACGGTCCGCCTGTACGTACTTGAGTGCCTGTCCAAGGCTGGACGCCTAGAGCCGCTCGGGCCATGGTTCTCTCCGTATCTAGACATTTTTCTCTGTTTTTCAGATTTTTGACAAGTCGTGGCAACGGGGTTTGAGCGAAGCAGTGGTTCGACGTGGCAAATGTGGAATGCTCAAGTTTGACCGGCAGCCGACGATGCTGGGTGGTGAGCGCCCTACACTGACAGCGCTGTTGATACGGCTCCTACGGTAGCGATGGCGCTGATTTCATAATACGCAGTTCGACGGCGTTTTTTTTGATGTGTTATTGGCACTGGTCGATGAGCTACTGGTCAGATCCTTATGTTCAGTATAATGCTATGCTTTAATAGAAAATAGAACATTCATTACTTAATATTACCACTATATTATTTCTATTATAGTTACATAGAGTATGCGAACACATATTGCTCTTTTTAAGTATTTTTTTTTATAACCAATACTTTTTACTTATTTTTCCTTTTTTCTACTTTGTTTCCAAGATTGTTTTTTCTCATTTTTTTTATGCATATACCCAGCCAGCACGGTGTCGTGGAATGGACGTAGATATTTGGTGATTTTGGTCGAAGTGTAAAATTCTACGTTTATTCGACGTCAGTTATGGATCATATTTCGCTTAAATTTGTCCGATATAACCACACCACCTCGATAAAATGTGAATATTACGACGTGTGTACACCTCTGTACCAATTTCCACTGCCGCGAATAAAACGCGATTTGGTTGCAGTCACTTAACCGATTAATTAACGTAAACATATTAGTGTGTTATAATTCCTCCTGTATTCTTATGATATACTAAGTGACATATAAATCCGAACACCCAGTTTAAATGGTTTTATTTTAATATAATTTTGTATAAGTACTTAATGAAGCATAATAAGTACATGATAAAAATTTCAAAATGATTGCACTGCTTTAAAGCCCTTTGACCTTTAATAATGTGTGGATGCACCCTGATGTGCTACGCATTCTCCAACGCGCCTAGGCATGCTTCTGATCAGGTGGTCAGTGTCCTCCTATGGTATCTCATTCCAGGCAACCACCAACTCCTCTCGGAGTGCTTCTAGAGTCTGAGGAGGACGTTGCAAATTGAGCAATCTCCTACCCATCATATCCCACACGTGCTCAATTGGGGATAAGTCGCGAGATCTTGCTGGCCATGGTAACAATGTGACATCATTATGTTGAAAGAAGTCTGTTGTGACTCTTGCAACATGTGGTCGGGCATTATCTTGTTGAAAAGTTGGATCTGCCAGGGTGTCAAGATAGGGTAAAAGATGGGGTTCTAGAACTTCGTGGATATAACGCTGCGCGTTCATGTTACCTCTGATGAAGATTAAAGGTGACCTGGAACCATGAGCTATAGCACCCCAAACCATAACTCCAACAGTGTGATGAACATGTCTTTCAACAAAAAACTGTGGATTCCTCCTTTCACCACGTCGCCTTCTAACCCTGGCACGACCATCGTGCATGCCTAAACAAAATCAAGACTCGTCACTAAGACAATACTGTTCCATTCCTGATCCCAGAGTGACCGTTGTCTGCACCACTCAAGGCGATTACGTCGGTGTTCTCGAGTTAAAGGGAGGACCCAGTGTGGCCGGTATGAAAACAAGCCAAAACTTCTCATTCGTCGGTAAACGCTTCGCATGCCAATAGGTCTTCCGTGTTCTGCAAACCATTCATTTGCAATGGACCTGGTAGTGGAGAAACGGTCCCTTAAGGCCAATAATCTTAGGCGGCGATCTTCACGGTCTATTGTTCTACGGCGGCGTCCAGTGCCCCTTGGTCTTTGCGTACGGCCTTCTCGAAACCATGCCTGACAACACCTAACCACAGTGTCTACACTTCTCTGCACTCTAACTGCAATTGCCCGAAAAGAAAATCCAGCTTCCCGAAGTCCCACTATACGGAACCTATCAAACTCACTAAGTTGACGAAATCGTACAGGTCTCCGTACTCTAGGCATCGTAACCGATCGTAAAGGATGTCAAGAACCAAAATCCGCCAACGTTGATTCTTTACTGCGGCTGAAATATTCATTTTTAGAGCGTTAGTGAACTAAAAGAAAGCAGTATAAAAACCGGAATGTCCAACTGATAAGGCTGAAAATTTTTTCACTTGTTGTTTACAGTAAGTTAAATACATTCACCAACTTTTATTAAAATAAAATCATTTAAACTGGGTGTTCGGATTTATATGTCACTTAGTATATTTGGCGCAGCCTAGAAGTAGTACTCTGACCGGATAACAGGTTGGTCCTACTGTGGACAATAACTGTTATTGTCTACAACCACTTTTCCAGACAGAATATCGCTTATAGCCTTCACCAAACATACTGAACCCATTTTAACCGAAATGTTACTTACCACCTTCATCCACTCAACGCTTCAAAAGTTATTGTATTAAAGAAGGCCACAGTGGTGGAAGAAATGCTCACAATATACAGTATTTAAACATATATGTGGTTCGAATTGTCAGGGCAGGCAAAATGAAGGATTAATACTATAGTAATTTTATTTGAAATAACTACTTGAATAATCATAACAACTTCCCATTAATTCCCATTAATTAAAATATAGTTTATTCAACTGCCTCTGGTCGGTTTAACAATTTCTTACATAACATTCTGAAAATCACATCATCTGAAGTGATTTGGCAACGTTTTGGCACACGCCCACAATTCGTTCCATCTTTCAACACAGACATTGACAACCTTCGGCCTTCTGTCAAAGGTTCATCTTACTCATTATTCCATGACCACCAATTTGTGCAATCATCAAGTGGCTTCACGACGTAATGCTCTAATGTTTTCTAAATAATTTTTAATCTGTCTTTAACTTGTCTTGTCATATTTTATATAATTTTAACCATTGTACCATGTATCCAGCTCTCACCATGTTACTGGACATTTCCCTCATCCTATACGAAAACAACAATTAGCAACATCCTCACATACTACTGTAAGTTGATTCAATTTAAATTCATTTTACACTTTTGTTGCTACTGTTATCATTGTAATTGCAGCTCCTGATGATGATGGCAAAGTCCATTGAAAGCCAGAGAGAATTAAAAAAAGTATAAAGAGTCCTCTTTGCTCAAATTTTGTCGAAGTACCCAACAAAAGGCGGAAGCTTTAATTTTTCACCTATATATATATATGTATATATAAGTTATGTACCAGTCTATAGAGAAGAATATGCTGAACAAGGACTTTTGCCTGCACGTTCCTTTCTTATCAGTTTCAGTATTGTATTTCATTTGTTCTTTACTTTGGTTTGTATAATGAACTTTGCAGTCAGTCTCGATTCAGAACTCATTCAATTAACATCATTGTATTTGGTTATTCTCAAAAATAAATCTTTCTTAAAAACGTTTTCGTTGAAGAAAGATATTTGAGTGGCGCAGCAAGCAGTAGGATAGACGAAAAAAGGACATTTTCGGTTCGTTTCAACGGTTTACTGGCTATAACGAAACCAACCGCGATTGGTCGCGAACGATCCGACGGAATATCGATACCGTTACCGTGATCACCGGAACCATATTTGGGGTAGAACCCTACCCAAATCGAGAAACCAAGAAGACAGCAGCCCAGAGGACAGAAGGAACATCTGCTCCAGGACAGGCAACCCAGCAGTGGCCCAGGCATACGGACACATGGGACGGGTTGGATTATTACTGTAAGTACAAATATCTTACAGGGGTGAAAACAACCAAGAGCTGTTTGATGATACATTGAGTGACACTGATTCGGACTCACAGTTGGATACGGAACATATCCAACATAGTTTAAGGAATTTGCAATTAAGACCTAGTATACTAAACAGTACAGTCAATATGAACAACAGTCAAGTAAATCAATCAAGCATGTCATTACGCCCAGAGTATCTTAACATGATACCCGAATTTTATGGTCAACAAGAATTATTAGCAAGATTCATAGATATTTGCGAAAAGTTAGTGAACAAATTTTATAGATTAGAGGATGAAAATGACTTCCAGAACGAATATCTTATGAGTAGTATTTTAGCGAAAATCAAAGGTAGTGCAGCTTTAAATATTAGTAGCAATATTATAGAAAATTGGACAGACTTGAAAACTGCACTTTTAAATACATATTAAGACAAGCGTGACGTATTTACTCTAAATATAGAAAAGTGAATTGATACAGAACAATGAAACCCCATTTGAATTTTATAACAAAGTTCAGAGTTTACTGAATTTACAAATATCATTTTTAACTACACATTGTGTGAGTGAAGAAGCTCAGGTAGTATGTAATTTTTGCAAAAGCGTAGCATTAAGAGTATTTCTAAAAGGTTTAAAGGAACCTCTAGGATCGCTCATGAGGACGAAAAATCCTACAGACTTGAATGAAGCTCTGAATATATTAACTAACGACTTCCAGCTTGATTATAAGGTAGATAAACATAAAAATGTTAATCGAAATAATATACAATTAGTTCGCCATATGAACAACAACATTGGTAATTATAGGAATCAATACCAAGCGGTACAGCGTCCAGTATTACAAAGACAAATTAGTCCTAATAATGTACGACCAAATAATCCTAATCAGAATAGAACAAATTTTCACAGTAATAACGTTTTTAGACCTAATCAGATCAATAATCTGCCAAGGCCTACTCCGATGAGTACACCCACTAGACAGACGTATCAGCAACCAAATTTTCAAGGTAGAAATTTTAACAGACCTGGTGTAAACGCAGAACAGGCTATGTTTAACTTGTGTGTACAAGGCCAACCTGTTGTAGAATTTCCAAATGATGACAATTATGAATGCGCTTATTATCAGAATAATTCTGACGATTTTTTAGGGCAAGAAGCCTCAGTACAGATACAACCACAAGTTTCAACGGACCACCAAAGTCAATTGAAATTATGAGTTTAACAGACAAATGTAGCAAACTACCATACATTGTATTTCCGGAGTATAATCTCAAAGTATTGATTGACACTGGAAGTACAAAATCTTTCATACACCCTGAAATTGCGAAAAAATTATTTTCAAGACATATTCAAAAAGACCCATTTCAAATTACTTCAGCACATGGTTCATCTATCGAACAATATAGTATGACAATACCTTGTCCAAAGATTTTTAAGAATCCAAATATTCTCATGAAATTTCATTTATTCAAGTTTCACGAACATTTCCAATGCCTTTTAGGACTCGATAACCTGAAAGAGATATTGAATGCCAACATTGATTTGAGCAATGATCTTTTAGTCACACGCACAACAAAGATACCCATGCAATATCTCGAGATTACAAAAAATTCTTCTAATGTTATCACTGTTCCACCTAGAACAGAACAGATAATTAAAGTTAACATAAAAAATTAAAAAAATGGTAATGCTATTATTCCATACAGAAAATTATCATGTTTAGAAATCCCTGAATGTCTTACTACAGTGAAAAATCACGAAGCGATTTGCACAGTATTAAATTTATCTGAAGAACAGATTTCTCTTGACATATCTCGACGTAGAAAATTTTGAAAATTACGAATTTTCAAAAAATTCTGATCCACCGAATATTAATTCTTTGAACTTTCAAAAATATAAATTTGAAATTTCCAAAATTAGGACAGAGCATATGGACTCTGAAGAAAAAGACGCAATCACCAAGTTAGTAAGAGAGTATTCAGACATATTTCACATAGATGGTAATTACTTAACTTTTACGAGCAAAATTAAGCATCATATACGTACAAACGATGAAATACCCATTTACACTAAACCATACAGATATCCTGAAATCCACCGAAAAGAGGTACAAAGACAAATACAATCAATGCTTAATCAAAAAATTATTAGAAAGAGCCATTCAGCGTGGTGCTCACCTATATGGATTGGGAAAGCAAAAATGGAGAATAGCCATAGACTATAGAAAATTGAATGAAAAAACATTGGGAGATCGTTATCCTCTTCCAAACATAACAGATTTGTTAGATAAATTAGGGCGATGCCAATATTTTTCAACATTAGACTTAGCTTCAGGCTTTCACCAAATAGAAATGGCAGAAGAAGATATTCAAAAAACTGCATTCAATACAGAAAATGGACACTACGAGTTACGAGTTTACAAGAATGCCATTTGGACTAAAAAACGCGCCAGCGACTTTTCAGCGAGTAATGGATAACATACTGAGAGGTATTCAAAATGAAAAATGCTTAGTATATTTAGATGACATTATAATATTCAGTACTAGTTTACAGGAACACATGTATCGACTTAGAGAAGTTTTCGAAAGGTTACGTCAGTCAAATTTTAAAATACAGTTAGACAAATCGGAATTTCTTAGAAAAGAAGTATCGTATTTAGGACATGTTGTAACGGCGGATGGTGTGAAACCAAACCCCGATAAGATAAAGGCAATCACAGAATTTAAGATACCAAAAACTAAGAAGCAAATTAAAGGCTTTCTTGGACTTTTAGGTTATTACCGTAAGTTTATAAAAGATTTTGCGAAAATCACTAAGCCATTGACAATCAGATTGAAAAAAGATGCAATTATTAATCCCAATGACGCAGATTATATTAAATGTTTCGAATTATGCAAGACTTTATTGACAAGCGATCCGATACTCCAATATCCGGATTTTTCCAAACCATTCTTGATAACTACGGATGCAAGTAATTATGCAATCGGCGCAATATTATCCCAAGGTAAATTAGGCTCAGATTTACCAATAGCGTACGCCTCACGAACATTAAGTGATTCAGAAACAAAGTATAGCACGACAGAAAAAGAACTTCTAAGTATCGTATATGCAGTAAAATATTTCAGACCTTATATTTTCGGACGTAAGTTTACTATTGTAACAGATCACAACAGCCTCCAATGGTTATTTTCAGTTAGAGATGCTACTATAGTTCAAAATTACTAAGATGGCGCTTAAGATTAGAAGAACATGATTTTGACATTGTTTACAGGAAAGGCAAATCAAACACAAATGCGGACTTTTTATCTAGAATAGAAGTAAATGTTAATGAAACAGGAGCACCGACTCCACTGGCACAATACATGAAAGAATTTAATAGAAATCTTGAAAATCAAGCGGGTCCATCGAATATTTCCAATCAGACCGATAACTATTCGATCGCACCTCAACCCAATGACTTAGATAAAATTGATGAAAATGATTCATCAGGACACACCGTTCATTCTGATATAGAAAATCCCATGATAAATATTCCAATTAGTGATACAGCAGTAAATTGTGCAAAAAATCAAATTATTATTTCCGAAGTAAACCTCGAACCAGCTGATCCAGTAATTAGTAGATTACATGTGAATAAACAGCGAATATTCGTTCAATTATCAAAGAACAATTTTGAAGCTGATACAATTAAATTTGTAAAAGAATTTATTGCACCAAAGGTAAAATATTGTTTATATTTTGAAGACCCAGACTATGAAAAGTTTAGCGTAGTTTTTCAAACATATTTCAAAAATTCTCAAATAAATCTAGTAAAATGCACAAATAAATTGATAGACGTTACAGATCAAAATGAAATTAAAGATATAATTAAGAATTATCACGAAGGTAAAACTAATCATCGAGGAATCGATGAAACTGATAAAAGAATAAAACAAATATATTATTGGCCGAATTTAAGAAACTCGATACAGACCTATATTAATGAGTGTGAAATCTGTCAGTTAACAAAATACGACAGACATCCGTTAAAACTTGAATATAATATTACGCCAACGCCTACGAAACCATTCCAAATTTTATACGTAGACACTATTTCTTTAGAAAACGCAAAATTGTTGACTGATTCATTTTCAAAGTACGGTCAGGCTTACATGTTGAACTCTGCCAATGGAGTAGAGGTAACAAATAATTTTATAAGATATTTTACACATCACTGTATACCAGATCAAATGATTTTCGACAATGGCACAGAATTAAAAAATTCAGTAGTCAAAGAACTTTTAGAATTGCATAAAGTCAAAATACATTTTATTAGTTCACAGCACCCAGAATCTAACGGAACCGTAGAACGTTTCCACTCAACGCTCATAGAACATTTAAGATTATCAAATAATCAGGTAGAGTACAAGAACGAACCTATAGAAACTAAGGTAAATTACGCTATATTAGCCTATAATAACACAATACATTCTGTAACCAATCTTAAACCCTATGAAGTGATTACTGGTAATTTCAATACAGAATCACCTTTTAATATAGACATAGATAAGCAATTATTAAATAATTATTTACAGAATCATAAGGAAAAAATGAAATTAGTATATAGGAATTTAAATGAAAAGATATTACAGAATAAAGAAAAAGTTATAAATAAAGCAAATGAGAAACGTGAAGTTTTGCCTGATATTCCTAACAAGGTATATGTTAAGAATAAACAGAAGCAACAGAAAACTAAAAATAAGTATAAGCAAGAAAAATTAATTAGTATAGATAAGAAATTAAAAAGAGCGGAGATAGATCCCACACATGCCAATACTTCCAAAAATATCCATTTATCCAATATTAAAAGGCCCAGGAAGAAAACTTATCAATTTAAATTTACTAAGTAATATTTCAGATACCTCATCTATTTCGGATGCGGAGCAGAAATAAGAAACATAACGAACAATTTAAGAATTTTGCCAGTAAATTTAGGCACAGCTAGGCTACAAAAGACAAAACATACTTTTGTGCACTATTATGATCTATCACCTTTATATAAGGAATATGATAACTTGAATATTCAATACAGTAATCTTAACTATAGTTACAGAAACCATTCCAAGATTAATAACGAGCTAGAAAATTATAGTAAGATAGTATCTTATATAAGGAGCTTGATTCAAGAGAAAATCGAATACATTAAATCTCATTCTCAAAAGACTCGCAATAAGAGAGGACTTTTTAATGGCATAGGCTATGTAGTAAAAATAATAACAGGAAATTTAGACTCCGACGATGGAGAACGTGTTGATAAAATTTTATCTCATTTACAAGAAAATCAGCACCATATTATTCAAGATCAGCTGAGAATGCAATATTCAGTAAACAATGAACTTGTCGCAAAATTTAACGGGACTATTCAAGATATACAGCACAATGAGATGACATTAAGAAATAACATTTTACAATTGAAACATATTTTATTGAACCAGACAACAAACCAGGATATTCTTTCAGCGAAGGACATTATCACTCAATTAATTATCCTTTATAATGCCATATTAAATATTTTACAAGATATCGAAAATTCCATAACTTTTTGCAAATTGAAAACCATGCATCCCAGTATAATAAGGACTAGAGAATTATTTCAAGAACTCCGTAACATATCCACATTTTATAAAAATGAATTACCATTTGAAGTAAAGTATGAAAATATGCTAGATTATGAATCTATTATTTCTATCAGTTGTAAAATCGATGAGAATCAAATAAGTTATTTTCTATCTATTCCTATAGATTATCCTGAACATTTCGATCTTTATTATATGTTACCTATACCGACTCTGATGCACAAATCAGAATTCGTCGCTATTATCCCAAATTATAAGTATTTGCTAAAATCTGATCGAAATGAGATCAAACCCCTGCACGAGATTTGTACCCAAGGTAGAATCTATCAATGCCCTAATCGTATATTAGCCAATCACAAAGCCCAATGCGAGAAGTCAATAATTACAGAAGATCATACAGAGCCATGTAGATACACGAAGCTTCAGATTGAAGACAATCACATTCAATTTATTCCCGAAATTAACCAGTATTTAGCTGTATTTCTCACCGAAGAAAAATTGAAAATTAAATGCAAGGAGCAAATCGATACAAAGTCATTACTTGGCATTTTCTTAGTCCTATGGAAAGCCCTTCGTAGCTGACAAAATGGATTTCCATTTTATGAAACAAAATATCCCAGAGACACAAATTACTCTGAAAACGTTAAATTTACCAGAATTACAAGTTAATCGCATGTTACCAATTTTAGAAGAGAATTCCATAGAAAATTTTGGAAAACCCAGTATTTGGACCATATTACTATATCTCGTATTTTCAAGCATCTGCTGCATAATTTTATATAGAAGATGGAGAAACAAGAAAGCATGCAAGTTAGAAATCGACATTGAATTAGCCGAGATGAAAGAAGAAGGTCCAAGTCCCACAAAACGCACTAGAAGAGAAGATTCCAGTTCAAGATATAAGAAGAAAGAAATTCACCTTCCAGGGGAAGCTTCATTCTAGGGGTGGAGGAGTTATGTACCAGTTTATAGAGAAGAATATGCTGAACAAGGACTTTTGCCTGCACGTTCCTTTCTTATCAGTTTCAGTATTGTATTTCATTTGTTCTTTACTTTGGTTTGTATAATGAACTTTGCAGTCAGTCTCGATTCAGAACTCATTCAATTAACATCATTGTATTTGGTTATTCTCAAAAATAAATCTTTGTTAAAAACGTTTTCGTTGAAGAAAGATATTTGAGTGGCGCAGCAAGCAGTAGGATAGACGAAAAAAGGACATTTTCGGTTCGTTTCAACGGTTTACTGGCTATAACGAAACCAACCGCGATTGGTCGCGAACGATCCGACGGAATATCGATACCGTTACCGTGATCACCGGAACCATATTTGGGGTAGAACCCTACCCAAATCGAGAAACCAAGAAGACAGCAGCCCAGAGGACAGAAGGAACATCTGCTCCAGGACAGGCAACCCAGCAGTGGCCCAGGCATACGGACACATGGGACGGGTTGGATTATTACTGTAAGTACAAATATCTTACAGGGGTGAAAACAACCAAGAGCTGTTTGATGATACATTGAGTGACACTGATTCGGACTCACAGTCGGATACGGAACATATCCAACATAGTTTAAGGAATTTGCAATTAAGACCTAGTATACTAAACAGTACAGTCAATATGAACAACAGTCAAGTAAATCAATCAAGCATGTCATTACGCCCAGAGTATCTTAACATGATACCCGAATTTTATGGTCAACAAGAATTATTAGCAAGATTCATAGATATTTGCGAAAAGTTAGTGAACAAATTTTATAGATTAGAGGATGAAAATGACTTCCAGAACGAATATCTTATGAGTAGTATTTTAGCGAAAATCAAAGGTAGTGCAGCTTTAAATATTAGTAGCAATATTATAAAAAATTGGACAGACTTGAAAACTGCACTTTTAAATACATATTAAGACAAGCGTGACGTATTTACTCTAAATATAGAAAAGTGAATTGATACAGAACAATGAAACCCCATTTGAATTTTATAACAAAGTTCAGAGTTTACTGAATTTACAAATATCATTTTTAACTACACATTGTGTGAGTGAAGAAGCTCAGGTAGTATGTAATTTTTGCAAAAGCGTAGCATTAAGAGTATTTCTAAAAGGTTTAAAGGAACCTCTAGGATCGCTCATGAGGACGAAAAATCCTACAGACTTGAATGAAGCTCTGAATATATTAACTAACGACTTCCAGCTTGATTATAAGGTAGATAAACATAAAAATGTTAATCGAAATAATATACAATTAGTTCGCCATATGAACAACAACATTGGTAATTATAGGAATCAATACCAAGCGGTACAGCGTCCAGTATTACAAAGACAAATTAGTCCTAATAATGTACGACCAAATAATCCTAATCAGAATAGAACAAATTTTCACAGTAATAACGTTTTTAGACCTAATCAGTACAATAATCTGCCAAGGCCTACTCCGATGAGTACACCCACTAGACAGACGTATCAGCAACCAAATTTTCAAGGTAGAAATTTTAACAGACCTGGTGTAAACGCAGAACAGGCTATGTTTAACTTGTGTGTACAAGGCCAACCTGTTGTAGAATTTCCAAATGATGACAATTATGAATGCGCTTATTATCAGAATAATTCTGACGATTTTTTAGGGCAAGAAGCCTCAGTACAGATACAACCACAAGTTTCAACGGACCACCAAAGTCAATTGAAATTATGAGTTTAACAGACAAATGTAGCAAACTACCATACATTGTATTTCCGGAGTATAATCTCAAAGTATTGATTGACACTGGAAGTACAAAATCTTTCATACACCCTGAAATTGCGAAAAAATTATTTTCAAGACATATTCAAAAAGACCCATTTCAAATTACTTCAGCACATGGTTCATCTATCGAACAATATAGTATGACAATACCTTGTCCAAAGATTTTTAAGAATCCAAATATTCTCATGAAATTTCATTTATTCAAGTTTCACGAACATTTCCAATGCCTTTTAGGACTCGATAACCTGAAAGAGATATTGAATGCCAACATTGATTTGAGCAATGATCTTTTAGTCACACGCACAACAAAGATACCCATGCAATATCTCGAGATTACAAAAAATTCTTCTAATGTTATCACTGTTCCACCTAGAACAGAACAGATAATTAAAGTTAACATAAAAAATTAAAAAAATGGTAATGCTATTATTCCATACAGAAAATTATCATGTTTAGAAATCCCTGAATGTCTTACTACAGTGAAAAATCACGAAGCGATTTGCACAGTATTAAATTTATCTGAAGAACAGATTTCTCTTGACATATCTCGACGTAGAAAATTTTGAAAATTACGAATTTTCAAAAAATTCTGATCCACCGAATATTAATTCTTTGAACTTTCAAAAATATAAATTTGAAATTTCCAAAATTAGGACAGAGCATATGGACTCTGAAGAAAAAGACGCAATCACCAAGTTAGTAAGAGAGTATTCAGACATATTTCACATAGATGGTAATTACTTAACTTTTACGAGCAAAATTAAGCATCATATACGTACAAACGATGAAATACCCATTTACACTAAACCATACAGATATCCTGAAATCCACCGAAAAGAGGTACAAAGACAAATACAATCAATGCTTAATCAAAAAATTATTAGAAAGAGCCATTCAGCGTGGTGCTCACCTATATGGATTGGGAAAGCAAAAATGGAGAATAGCCATAGACTATAGAAAATTGAATGAAAAAACATTGGGAGATCGTTATCCTCTTCCAAACATAACAGATTTGTTAGATAAATTAGGGCGATGCCAATATTTTTCAACATTAGACTTAGCTTCAGGCTTTCACCAAATAGAAATGGCAGAAGAAGATATTCAAAAAACTGCATTCAATACAGAAAATGGACACTACGAGTTACGAGTTTACAAGAATGCCATTTGGACTAAAAAACGCGCCAGCGACTTTTCAGCGAGTAATGGATAACATACTGAGAGGTATTCAAAATGAAAAATGCTTAGTATATTTAGATGACATTATAATATTCAGTACTAGTTTACAGGAACACATGTATCGACTTAGAGAAGTTTTCGAAAGGTTACGTCAGTCAAATTTTAAAATACAGTTAGACAAATCGGAATTTCTTAGAAAAGAAGTATCGTATTTAGGACATGTTGTAACGGCGGATGGTGTGAAACCAAACCCCGATAAGATAAAGGCAATCACAGAATTTAAGATACCAAAAACTAAGAAGCAAATTAAAGGCTTTCTTGGACTTTTAGGTTATTACCGTAAGTTTATAAAAGATTTTGCGAAAATCACTAAGCCATTGACAATCAGATTGAAAAAAGATGCAATTATTAATCCCAATGACGCAGATTATATTAAATGTTTCGAATTATGCAAGACTTTATTGACAAGCGATCCGATACTCCAATATCCGGATTTTTCCAAACCATTCTTGATAACTACGGATGCAAGTAATTATGCAATCGGCGCAATATTATCCCAAGGTAAATTAGGCTCAGATTTACCAATAGCGTACGCCTCACGAACATTAAGTGATTCAGAAACAAAGTATAGCACGACAGAAAAAGAACTTCTAAGTATCGTATATGCAGTAAAATATTTCAGACCTTATATTTTCGGACGTAAGTTTACTATTGTAACAGATCACAACAGCCTCCAATGGTTATTTTCAGTTAGAGATGCTACTATAGTTCAAAATTACTAAGATGGCGCTTAAGATTAGAAGAACATGATTTTGACATTGTTTACAGGAAAGGCAAATCAAACACAAATGCGGACTTTTTATCTAGAATAGAAGTAAATGTTAATGAAACAGGAGCACCGACTCCACTGGCACAATACATGAAAGAATTTAATAGAAATCTTGAAAATCAAGCGGGTCCATCGAATATTTCCAATCAGACCGATAACTATTCGATCGCACCTCAACCCAATGACTTAGATAAAATTGATGAAAATGATTCATCAGGACACACCGTTCATTCTGATATAGAAAATCCCATGATAAATATTCCAATTAGTGATACAGCAGTAAATTGTGCAAAAAATCAAATTATTATTTCCGAAGTAAACCTCGAACCAGCTGATCCAGTAATTAGTAGATTACATGTGAATAAACAGCGAATATTCGTTCAATTATCAAAGAACAATTTTGAAGCTGATACAATTAAATTTGTAAAAGAATTTATTGCACCAAAGGTAAAATATTGTTTATATTTTGAAGACCCAGACTATGAAAAGTTTAGCGTAGTTTTTCAAACATATTTCAAAAATTCTCAAATAAATCTAGTAAAATGCACAAAGAAATTGATAGACGTTACAGATCAAAATGAAATTAAAGATATAATTAAGAATTATCACGAAGGTAAAACTAATCATCGAGGAATCGATGAAACTGATAAAAGAATAAAACAAATATATTATTGGCCGAATTTAAGAAACTCGATACAGACCTATATTAATGAGTGTGAAATCTGTCAGTTAACAAAATACGACAGACATCCGTTAAAACTTGAATATAATATTACGCCAACGCCTACGAAACCATTCCAAATTTTATACGTAGACACTATTTCTTTAGAAAACGCAAAATTGTTGACTGATTCATTTTCAAAGTACGGTCAGGCTTACATGTTGAACTCTGCCAATGGAGTAGAGGTAACAAATAATTTTATAAGATATTTTACACATCACTGTATACCAGATCAAATGATTTTCGACAATGGCACAGAATTAAAAAATTCAGTAGTCAAAGAACTTTTAGAATTGCATAAAGTCAAAATACATTTTATTAGTTCACAGCACCCAGAATCTAACGGAACCGTAGAACGTTTCCACTCAACGCTCATAGAACATTTAAGATTATCAAATAATCAGGTAGAGTACAAGAACGAACCTATAGAAACTAAGGTAAATTACGCTATATTAGCCTATAATAACACAATACATTCTGTAACCAATCTTAAACCCTATGAAGTGATTACTGGTAATTTCAATACAGAATCACCTTTTAATATAGACATAGATAAGCAATTATTAAATAATTATTTACAGAATCATAAGGAAAAAATGAAATTAGTATATAGGAATTTAAATGAAAAGATATTACAGAATAAAGAAAAAGTTATAAATAAAGCAAATGAGAAACGTGAAGTTTTGCCTGATATTCCTAACAAGGTATATGTTAAGAATAAACAGAAGCAACAGAAAACTAAAAATAAGTATAAGCAAGAAAAATTAATTAGTATAGATAAGAAATTAAAAGAGCGGAGATAGATCCCACACATGCCAATACTTCCAAAAATATCCATTTATCCAATATTAAAAGGCCCAGGAAGAAAACTTATCAATTTAAATTTACTAAGTAATATTTCAGATACCTCATCTATTTCGGATGCGGAGCAGAAATAAGAAACATAACGAACAATTTAAGAATTTTGCCAGTAAATTTAGGCACAGCTAGGCTACAAAAGACAAAACATACTTTTGTGCACTATTATGATCTATCACCTTTATATAAGGAATATGATAACTTGAATATTCAATACAGTAATCTTAACTATAGTTACAGAAACCATTCCAAGATTAATAACGAGCTAGAAAATTATAGTAAGATAGTATCTTATATAAGGAGCTTGATTCAAGAGAAAATCGAATACATTAAATCTCATTCTCAAAAGACTCGCAATAAGAGAGGACTTTTTAATGGCATAGGCTATGTAGTAAAAATAATAACAGGAAATTTAGACTCCGACGATGGAGAACGTGTTGATAAAATTTTATCTCGTTTACAAGAAAATCAGCACCATATTATTCAAGATCAGCTGAGAATGCAATATTCAGTAAACAATGAACTTGTCGCAAAATTTAACGGGACTATTCAAGATATACAGCACAATGAGATGACATTAAGAAATAACATTTTACAATTGAAACATATTTTATTGAACCAGACAACAAACCAGGATATTCTTTCAGCGAAGGACATTATCACTCAATTAATTATCCTTTATAATGCCATATTAAATATTTTACAAGATATCGAAAATTCCATAACTTTTTGCAAATTGAAAACCATGCATCCCAGTATAATAAGGACTAGAGAATTATTTCAAGAACTCCGTAACATATCCACATTTTATAAAATGAATTACCATTTGAAGTAAAGTATGAAAATATGCTAGATTATGAATCTATTATTTCTATCAGTTGTAAAATCGATGAGAATCAAATAAGTTATTTTCTATCTATTCCTATAGATTATCCTGAACATTTCGATCTTTATTATATGTTACCTATACCGACTCTGATGCACAAATCAGAATTCGTCGCTATTATCCCAAATTATAAGTATTTGCTAAAATCTGATCGAAATGAGATCAAACCCCTGCACGAGATTTGTACCCAAGGTAGAATCTATCAATGCCCTAATCGTATATTAGCCAATCACAAAGCCCAATGCGAGAAGTCAATAATTACAGAAGATCATACAGAGCCATGTAGATACACGAAGCTTCAGATTGAAGACAATCACATTCAATTTATTCCCGAAATTAACCAGTATTTAGCTGTATTTCTCACCGAAGAAAAATTGAAAATTAAATGCAAGGAGCAAATCGATACAAAGTCATTACTTGGCATTTTCTTAGTCCTATGGAAAGCCCTTCGTAGCTGACAAAATGGATTTCCATTTTATGAAACAAAATATCCCAGAGACACAAATTACTCTGAAAACGTTAAATTTACCAGAATTACAAGTTAATCGCATGTTACCAATTTTAGAAGAGAATTCCATAGAAAATTTTGGAAAACCCAGTATTTGGACCATATTACTATATCTCGTATTTTCAAGCATCTGCTGCATAATTTTATATAGAAGATGGAGAAACAAGAAAGCATGCAAGTTAGAAATCGACATTGAATTAGCCGAGATGAAAGAAGAAGGTCCAAGTCCCACAAAACGCACTAGAAGAGAAGATTCCAGTTCAAGATATAAGAAGAAAGAAATTCACCTTCCAGGGGAAGCTTCATTCTAGGGGTGGAGGAGTTATGTACCAGTTTATAGAGAAGAATATGCTGAACAAGGACTTTTGCCTCCACGTTCCTTTCTTATCAGTTTCAGTATTGTATTTCATTTGTTCTTTACTTTGGTTTGTATAATGAACTTTGCAGTCAGTCTCGATTCAGAACTCATTCAATTAACATCATTGTATTTGGTTATTCTCAAAAATAAATCTTTTTAAAAACGTTTCCGTTGAAGAAAGATATTTGAGTTATATATACAGGGTGGCCAAACACGTGACGTCATAAAAAAAAATAGATTCCCCACATCGAGAGGAACCCAAATCACCCCCATATACGAGTATATGGTCCGATTTTGTTTAGTTTAGGAGTTATGATTTTTTTTCGGATTTTTCGAGAATTTTTGAGTTCTGTGTTTATTTTTACCATAACTTCGTTAATAATTGTGATAAATGCCTGCTTTTTTCACGATTATGTAGCTAAGACCTAAGGCTTAACTATCATATAATCATTCAAGGCATGTAACTAATACTACTTTTTAATTTTTTTCAAAATCTTCGAACATAACAAAAAAGTAAAAAAGTGCAACAACTTTGAACGTTTATAAAAAATTGAAAAAACATGTTCTTACTATTCGTAAGTATCTTAAAAACTTCCTTACGGTATCAGCTATTTACCGTAAAAATTTCATCAACCTAGCTTTACTACATGCTACCGTAATTGTGGCTCAAATAGAACCGAACCCAAAATTGGATAACCCTCTGCTCAATAGAAATTGTTAGTTTCGGAAAAAAAATTTGCAAAAACCACAAAAACACGTTTGATTTTTACTGAACAGCAGATTATTATTCATTTATGTTATTTACAAGAGGTTTTCAAAATGTCTGCCTCTAACAGAAATGCACAGTGTACACCTACGTATGAAATTTTGTTTTAAATCTCTAAATGCTTGTGTGTTGTTTTTCAACACATGTGTCGCTTCTTGAATTTTGTTCCTCAATGAATTTTCATTTGCACATTCTTGGGCGAATGTTATGTCTTTAAAATATCCCCAAACAAAAAAATCAATGGGGTTGAGGTCAGGGGAGCGTGGAGGCCATCGTATCGGTCCGTTTCGTCCGATCCATCTGTCTGGGAACCTTTCGTTTAAGTAGTTTCGCACGATCGTTGCGTTGTGGCATGGTGCACCATCATTCTGGAACACCATGTTCCGTCTGGCTTCCAGGCTTGAATCTTCCAGCAATAATGGTAGGCTATTTTCAAGGAAGCTTTTGTAGGCTACCGAATCCAACCTTGACGGCAGTTCAAATGGACCGATAAATTCCATATTGAATATTCCTGACCACATGTTCACACTAAAACGGTGTTGAAATGTCGACGGCCTTGACTGGTGGGGGTTTTCAACAGCCCAAGTATGTAAATTATGGATATTGTATATCCCTGTTCTTTCAAAACGTGACTCGTCAGTCCATAAAATTTTATCAAAAAAATCGGGATCCTCTCGTTGTCTTCGCAGCATTGTCTCGCAGAAATCCACTCTTAACTGGTAATCTGAGGGCATCAACGCTTGAACTCTTTGAACATGATAGGCATGATAACCTTCTTCATGAAGAATATTTTGTATCGATGTTCGTGGTATTCTAAGGTTTTGTGCCATAGATCTCGTACTCGTTGAGGGATTCCGGCTAATTTCTTCAAGTACTACTTCTCTGCGATCCGGATCAGCTGTAGGATATCCTTCATTGCTTCCTCGTCCTGGAATGCGGCCTGCCAAGCCTGTTCAAGCGTTGATGCCTTCAGATTACCAGTTAAGAGTGGATTTCTGCGAGACAATGCTGCGAAGACAACGAGAGGATCCCGATTTTTTTGATAAAATTTTATGGACTGACGAGTCACGTTTTGAAAGAACAGGGATATTCAATATCCATAATTTACATACTTGTAGTAAAGCTAGGTTGATGAAATTTTTACGGTAAATAGCTGATACCGTAAGGGAGTTTTTAAGATACTTACGAATAGTAAGAACATGTTTTTTCAATTTTTTATAAACGTTCAAAGTTGTTGCACTTTTTTACTTTTTTGTTATGTTCGAAGATTTTGAAAAAAATTAAAAAGTAGTATTAGTTACATGACTCGAATGATTATATGATAGTTAAGCCTTAGGTCTTAGCTACATAATCGTGAAAAAAGCAGGCATTTATCACAATTATTAACGAAGTTATGGTAAAAATAAACACAGAACTCAAAAATTCTCGAAAAATCCGAAAAAAAATCATAACTCCTAAACTAAACAAAATCGCACCATATATATGGGGGTGATTTGGGTACCTCTCGATGTGGGGAATCTAATTTTTTTTTTATGACGTCACGTGTTTGGCCACCCTGTATATACAGGGTGACTTTGAAGTTGAGTCATTAATTTTCAGATAATGATTGTAGAAGGAATATAAACCAAAATATGTGTGTAAAAATAAAATAAAAATTAAAAAAAATGTTTACCTTGTTTTATAAAGTATCCTCCCGACAAGTATTTCAGTGCGGACCTGTATTTGATCGTGAGGTCCCCTGTGAGGTCTTAAGTCACCTGATTCACGAGCCCGTTGTACTACATTAACAAAGGCACGAGGGGTTGGTTGCACTCGATTGGGAAACCGATCCGCATAAACATGTGCCATTTTTTATTTCGTTTGAGCCACGCAACAGATACAACTATTCACTGACACTGACTGTATACAAATGAATGAAATAATTCGTTCCAAATTCTTTCGCTTTTTTGTTTCCGATGCGATGAACCGATACGACGGATTATATCCGTTGTCGCCAAACACGAGCACATTGAGACAGGGCGGTACTCAAACTTCCAAAGGGCTATAACTTTGTTACTTTAATTTTACCAGAAAAATGGTAAAGGAAAAAAACATTTCTTTTGGTCAGATCTACTCACTGTTAAAATAAATGACTCAACTTCGAAGTCACCCTGTATATATATATTACTTTATACTGATCTGCTTTTTTTCAATATTTTCTTCATTTTTTCAAACAAACTTTTTGTAATTTACATTTTATAATGTTAGGCCTACTTTCCGACAATGCGTGTATAAAAGTTCGTAAACTTGCTGGCTCTCAGAACTGAGAATTGATTCTAAACTTAGAGGCAAAGGAAGGTGATTCGCTAAAATTTGATACAATTCAGAATTTTCTTTGTTAGAACTTGTACATTCTAATATTAGGTGTTGCAAGGTTCCTTTATTTCCACAACTGCAATGTGGATCATCTCCGTATCCAATTCTTGACTGACTCCCCCATCATAAGATGGGGGAGTCAGGACATGACCACTTCTTATTCTGCTCACGGTCTAATGTAAAGACGATTGGTAATTCCTTGAAACCAAGGTCTGCTTCGAGGAGTCTGTTGTATACTTTTCAGGTAACTTCCTGTTGGACTGATTTTGTAATGGTTATTCCATTTATTCTTTAGACGTTGTCTGATCAGAAAATGAGTGTCAGTAAAAGGAATTTCCATGCCCGGAACGCAATCGCCTCTACTTGTAGCTCTTTTTGCAAAATTATCTACCATCTCGTTTTCTTTTATACCTGAGTGGCCTTTGATCCAGACTATGTTTATAGTTTTGTCGATTCTATTCAGCTCCTGAATGCGGTTGATGATGTTCGCAATTATATGGTTAAGATCTGCAATGGGGTGACAATTCTCCAATTTTGTTACAGCTCTTCTACAGTCGGTAAAAATAACAAAATTGTTATTTCCATGGACTTGGAAACAGTATTCGATAGCTTGGTCGATCGCAACCGGTTCCGCTGTGTATACAGAATATTCAGGTGGTAACTTGAATTTTTGGTGATAGGAATTGTTGCTGTAATAAAATGAACATCCTGCTAAATTGTCTTTCTTCTAACCATCCGTGAAGATATATTCCCATCCACTCCATCGTGTTCGAATATCATGCTGGAATTTGTAAGGTGTTGATAAATCTAGTTCGGAATATTTCGTAAAGATAACTTCGGGTGGAGAGTTATATGCAGAATATTCAGGTATGTAACATGGATTGATTTGACTAGAGTGTACCTTCTTGATGGTAGGAAGAAACCACTCATAACTCTCTACGATCAGAGGAAGCCTTTTATGTTGCCAGTATTTCGCTGTTAATCCATGAATAAACAATTTGTGGATCTCGCTAATGAATTCCCTGCTGACCAGTTTAACCAGAGCTTTATCGCTCAACATTTGTCGTCTCAATTCAAGAGGAGGTTCGATACAATCGACCTCCATGACATTGATGGGAGAGCTATTCAAATATCCGATACACAGCCTATGGCACTTATTTTTGATCTGTTCTATTTTTTTAAGATGAATTCTAGATATATTTCCATAAAGTATTGATACGTGGTCCAATTTTAATCGAACTAAGGTCCTATAAAAGGTTAAGCACACTGCTGGATCTGCTCCCCATTTCCGATGTGAAAAGGACTTCAGAATGTTAAAAGAATTCTGATTTCTCTTTAAAATGTATGTAGTATGTTCTTTCCAGTTAAGTTTTTTTCTAGCAAAGCTCCTAGATTTTTTACAGTAGTTTTATAAGATATATTCTGCCCAGCCAGAGTGATGGTATTTGAAGGAGTAAGGCGAGATCTGGTAAACGTACATACACAAGATTTTGAGTATGCAATGGAAGATCCATTATTCTCAAACCATTCTTGTGCAATGGAAGTCGCTGTTTCTAGAAGTTCCATAGATTGAGATAAATTTTTGTTCTGGGTACTAATGTCATATGTAATAGTCATCTGCAAACTGATATATTTTAGCATCTCTTGAATTAAAAGCTGTTTCGAGGTCACAGGAATATATTATATACAAGATGGGACTCAATATACTCCCTTGTGCTAGTCCTTTAGATGTTGATAGTGGTCCAATAGTCTGCTCAGAGGCTCTAATGAAAATGTTTCTATTATACAGTAATAACAAATGGTTGGCAAGTTTTTTTGGAAGACCAATATTTTTAATTTTACTGTATAGTATATTCAAGTCTACATTATCATAAGCTCCCATAACGTCTAAAAATATTACAAAAGTATGCTTGTTATTTGAAAATCCGATTTGGATATCAGTTGTTAACTTTATCAGTAATTCTTGAGTAGACCGTCCTTTTCGAAATACGTTTGGGCTTCGCGTCAAGTTTTTTAAAATTAAGTAAGTTTTCGAGGTTTGGGTTTGTCTGATATAGTCTAAAACTATCCTTAAGTTTTGCTACTGCTATATTACATTCATTGCTCCACCATGGTTTTCCTTTGACATTATTTTAGTTTTCATATTTCGGAATAGAAGCTTCAGCTGACTGGTTAACATTTTTAATGAAAGTGCTATAATCTAGAACAGGTTCTACATAAGATCTATTTATACTCTCGAAACAGAACTGATCCCAGCAAGCTTCGTTTATGTTCCATTTTCTCTTTGATGCAAATGAAATTTTTTCTGGAGTAAAATTACAATTTATAAGTATAGGCAAATGATCTGAACCACATGGGTCTGGCAAAGTTCGCCATTCTAGCTGATAGTGAATTTGAGGTGATCATAATATAAGCTAATTTTGATTGATATTTTACATAAGTTGGATCTCCATTGTTAATAAAACTTAGATTACTGTCATCCAGAGCTTCCATCAGGATTTTCCAAAATACGTCATCCTGAGCACAACCCCATGAAGTGTGATGTGCATTAAAATCACCTCCTATAATACAAGGAACTAAAAAATAGTATCCATTCCTGTTTAGTGATTTTGGTTTGTGGTTTAATATATACTGATACGAATGTAATATCTGAGATTCCTTGATACTTTACTGTAGAACATACTTGCATTATTTTATTACATGGGACTAATGATATTTGAGAATATATTAAACTATTTCTCAACAGTAAAGCCACTCCTCCTTTGCCATCTGACCGGTCTTGACGGATAACGTTATAACCTTTAAATTTTACATATGTGTTCATTTTAAACCACGTTTCAGACAAAGGTGCGATGTCAACATTTTGTTCTTCTAAAAGGTGTTCCAAATTATCTTTATTTGCTATAGCCGATCTACAATTCCATTGACATATCCTCAAAAAATTCATTGTGGATTCAACGTAAATAAATTGTAAAAATTGTATTTTATGTTTTTCGTACGAACACCTTGGTAAAAGTGTAAAATGATTGAAAATATACTGTAATTTTCTTAATTCTTAAACTTATTTGTCTACATTTAATCTTTCTTTTATGAGATTAGTTATAGTGGATTTATTCAAGCTGTTGATGGTTGTTTCTCTAAAATTTGTAAGAACAAATATAACCAATTCTGAAACATGTTGGATGAACGTCTTATCTCTCCTATTAAATTCATGCACACAGTTACTGGGGTTGTTAGTGATACCCCCGGATACTTGTGGAGTATCTATTTGACTCACAATTTGTCTCCTAGCTTCTTCTGTCAAATCTGGCGAGGAAGGCGAGTTCCGTTTCAAAGGTTTAGACTACCTTTGTGTAAAGTGCTAATTCACATTTGGATGATTTATTGATGTTTGAGTGTTTGATGATTGACATGAAAGATTAGAACTATTGATTTCTTGGGGCATAGTGGGATTATTTTTTGTAACTGAAACATATGTGGTTTTTAGCACCGCATTGTTTGAGTCTCTAAAAGAAGAATTAGTCATTGCCATATGCTTTTTAATTGCCTTTTGCCTTTCAAATTCATCACATTTTGAGGTTTCAAATGAGTAGTGACTGCCACTGCAAATTAAACATTTTTGTTCTAAAGAGTAATTGTGGCATGAGCTAGTAACATGTTCTTCGTGACATTTTGCACACCTAGGCTGGCTTCTACATTGTTTACCCAAATGACCATAACGCATACAGATATGTCACAAAATTACCTTCTGTATATAATGATTTGCATCAAAAAGAACGTGATTTATAGCGACACGCTTAGGCAATTCTCGCGCTTGAAAAGTAACTACAACCTTATTAATAGGTAGATATTTAATCTCACCATTTTGATCTGATTTCCGGTGCATGCGCTTAACCGAATTTACCGAGAAAATGCAGTGAGAATAGAAAGGTTTAATCCTTTCCAACAAGTATTCGTCTGACAAGTCTTTGTCCACCGAAATAACACCCTATTGCGACCAATCGATTCAATTCTTTTAATCGTTATTGTCAACTTCAGGAATATTTTTGAGAACAGTTTCACCAACCTTAACTGGTTTTAATTTACTTGAGAAATTTGTTTCATTGTTTTCGATATAAACATGATAGGGGCCCTTATCAGTCTGCTTATGTGTTAAAAGCGGTCGATCAGCTTTTTTGGGAGATAATATTGTTGGAAGTTCTACCTGCATTACTCCTGATTGTAGATCATAGTTAATTATATTAACATTACCCACCAGAGAATTATCTTCAATAATTGCATTCATTGAACCTTCAGATTCCGTCCTTTTCTTTCCAGGGGGCAAGCTCCCTTGGGAGACACTCATATATGTTGCGGGGCTCCTGCTCAGACATGATATACCTAAAACTACTTACAGAACAGCTAAGTTCCGGCACTAATTGAATATTCAAGCTCGGAATCGACCAAAAATGTTCGTCCGTCACGTCACATTGACGTATCCTAGTGGGACTTCTTTTCGTCCGACGGCGTTGCGTAAGTATATAATCATGTCTAAAATGGCGATCCCTCGAGGGGCTTCTATTTCTTTCGATATTCTAATGCTTATTTAATCTATCACTGGCTAAAATGAAAACAGCTCTACGTATTTTATATAACACTTACTGCTTTCCTGCTGTAGAGAGGGTTTCCTATAGGTTTATCTGAAACAATAAGAGTTAATGGCGGCAAGACTCGCTAACGATGAGCACGCACCACACTAGATTGGCGAATGTCACTACCGACGTTGTTGTTGAAGTATTATGGTTGTTTTTACAGTTTTACGTCATTTTTAGCCTTGCAATCACGCAAATACTGTTCTATTAATATTTTGATGATCATTATCATAATTTCAAAATGGACTACGAAGGTGATCTTTTCATTAGCTTGGCTTCAATTTCTTCTTACTTGAAAGCTAACGTCGAAGGTAAGTGTGTTGTTAAAGGAGAGGCGCTTCTAAATGCCAAACATAAACATTTTTGCGTTGTGTTTAGAAACCAGTGCAATTAAGGATATCTACTCCACATGAGATGAAACGTGGAAATTGTTTCCAAAATAAATGCAATAATATTTGTATGAACATGCAAAGCAGGTTTTCTGGTTCATGCAACAAAATTACAGCGGTTTTGTTGAAATGTGCAAGGTAAGATTCATTTGACTACTACCCTAATATATATGTTCTATTATATGAACGACATTTATTCAATTGCTTTCCTTTATTTTGGATGTACCTCACATTTATGCATTAGAAGAACTGTCAAGTACTGATATGAAGTGCTACTGGTGTAAAAAAAGAAAATTTGTCGAAGTCGGTGTACGAAGCAAAACCAATCTTAGACACTAATTGCTATGCAGATCAGGTTGATACTGTTAAAACTTAACAGCTGGACAAGAGGAGTGTTTTCAATTATTCACTTCACTGTGTTCATCATCAAGTTAATCACTGCATTTGTAAGTTTATTTTATACACTCACATGTATATCATTATCTAACATTACTTTATTTTATAAAAAGAATGTTTTCAACAACTCCTAACACTGATAATGTTAGTGTTGGTGTAGGTATATCAGAAGATGTGGAGACCATAATAAATAAGCAGAAATCTTAGAATTTCTTAATTTGTTATGCATAAATACCACAGATTCTCTTGGTGTAAATTCATGTTGTCGAGCAGTAGCAGAAGAAATCGGCAATTTGAAACATTTTTCTGTGCAAAACAAGGCTCAGAAATTTGGCAACAATAACGACAATTCAGAATAACTGGTATGTTGTTATAATTCTCATAGATTATTTCAAGATATAGGTAGTCTAATAGTCATCTACTAGGTAAGTACATTTTTTTTAAACAAATTGTTTTAGGTTCGAGAATCTACGCGATTTATACATTTGCTCAAGCAGATTGGACAACACAGTTAAAAAACTATTTCTTGCCAAAAAAATTCACGATCAAGTACACTGAGCATGGAAAAAATATGAACGGGAAGCAATGAAAAAATATAAAAAATCCAATGGGTATAATGTTTGTGGTCTAGATTTGTTGATATGCAAACAATTTCCATGGTGTGCCTATTCACCTGATGGCATAGTTATGCAAAATCAGTTATCAACAATACTGGTGGAACTTAAGTGCCCTTATGGTGGTAAGTCCTGCAGCAATAGGTCTTTTTGATGTAATTGTAAAAATTGTAAGTATTAATTAATAACTGATGCCATCAATTTCGTTCATTCATGCCCATATCTGAATGTGAATGCAGAGACAGGACTTGCATTGACAAAGAACCATTCATATTATGCACAGATACAGTTAGAAATGGCAGCACTTCATTTAAAAATGTGTGACTTTATACCATATTCATCCAAATCAAAAACATTCCTTAACATAGTAGTACCATTTGATGAACGTTAGGCACATATTTTTATTAAAAATGTTAGTGACAAATACTTCTTAAATATGTTACATGCTATTTGTGTAAAGAGAAGTTACCAAAAATGAAACGGTAACTCCTCTTTACAACTGTATTGTGTATGTAGTTTTATTTCCTTAAATTTTTAGTAGGGTAAAGAAGTATAAATAAAAGTCGATATTTCATCATTCATTGTTTTAATTAACCCTTGATAGACATAAATAACTAAATTAGTTAAAACAATTTGAAAATATAACAAGAAATATGTATTTATTATTTGTAGAAAAGTGGATAAAGGTGTCATGTAACGTTGTTTTTTATTTTTATTTTTTGCATTAATGTTACGTTGAGTGATTCTTTCATTCTGTGATTACTTTGTTGTTCGATAGTACAATACAAGCAGAAAAGATTTAACACTTTTTACACAAAATCTAAAACTATGATTACCAAAAAAAATCAGCTTACTACCTATTTTATAAACTAATACCCTGTATCTTGTAAACTAATCAGGTGTATATTTATCTTGAAAGAGGGTGTACTATAAGCTGTTAAAAGCTCTGTTACAATAAACCTGTTTTATTGAATACAATGCCTTAGAACCTATGTTCAGCAAGAACTGGTGTTTGCAAATTGACCATAGCACAAATAATCATAACAATTTGATCAATTAGTGGTATTAGAGCATTTCCTAAAAGAGTATTTAGGATACTAAATATTCTAATCCTCTGATCTACCCGCTCTATCTGTACCCTTGCCCCTGAAATGTTTATATTTTCTTTAGACTCGCTTGTTTTTTATTCTTCAAGAAATGAGGACCAATTATTTTTACCAAATGGTCTCTATAGATGTCAACTATTAAAAATCCTATAATCAACCATTATATAATCTTGTCTTGGTTCTAGTGTGGTTATTAAATTTCTTTGAATTTGTCTCAGCTTCTGCCACCATAACTTTGTGATACAAATGTTATGTCCTGCTGGACTAACTCCAGTCATTATTTTTATTGTTTGTCTACCCTTATAGTGTGAATAAGTTCTAATTCTGCAACGTGAACATTTTGGTTTCTCAGTTGGAATTTCAAAGCAATCAAATATCACTCTAGCATTGCTAAAATTTGAGAAGCAACTAGGCATATTTTGTCGACATTCCTCAGATGAAGGCCAACAAATACAAGATTTTAGAACCGTTGATAAAAAGGAAACATACTCACTAAAAGTTCTTTTACATTTGAGGCAGATATTTTGAATAAAAATGTTAAATTTTATAGCGATTTTAAGTTACATAAAAACTAAGATTATTCTGTCCTTACAGGTAATTTATGTTGCTAGAAATCTGCAATGTTATTGCATTTAAAAGATCAAAGCTATGTATACCGGTTAAGAAGTTTAAATGATTATCTTCTTTAATAGATGACGTAGGGGTGGATTTCACAATTTAACAAACCATTATTCTGCACCAATAGGGTACGAGTACCAAACAGTCCGTTAAATATACCCAATCAGCCTCAAGATCTCTCCGTCAAATTTTTGGCAGCAAATAGCATCAAAGTATTCAAAACAAAACACTGTAAAATATGAAGAAACGGCTTGCCATTGAAATGTTTTCAGTTCATTAAATATTATGAAGTTATGTAAAACTGAGCCAAAATTTAAAAAAAATGCTTGATGTCTGAGTAAAATCCATTTTTTTCAGTTTAGCTGAAGGTTTCTCCATGTTTATTGCAACTTTTGTAATCCATATGTGATTATATCACCTACCGTGTGTTTTTAGTTTATCCTACATTTTCAAACTTGTACTTCCAAATCCTTACATGAAAAAGCATTTTCACTCAAATTTTTGTTAGGTGTTGCATTTTAACACATTCATACACTTATTTCCAGTTCCTCAACGATATTTTAACACCACTGGTCCGAAACTGTTCAACATTTTCAACATTCATACATACAATTGCAGTTGCAGTTTTTTTGTTTTGATTTCAGTGTATAATCAGTCGCACCATCGGTGCGGGTACATGGTACACTCAACATAACCACGACAGTGTAATATGTAATTCTACACAAAAAAAATCTTTGAGGGAGCACTTTTGATACGGAAATTTGTTGTTAAAAAATTCCATTTTTCACAAATAACAAAACAAGTGGCCACAAAACAGAGTACAGTGATGTTGGAGAAGGAGAATAGACCAAAGAAGATCGGAATTGACACTTGAAATTAGTGTCTCATAATGTTTGTGATGGGAGAATACATTTGCGATCAGTCGAATGTATTGGTTAAAAAATATGAATTGAATCGTTTTTAAGTTATCTCGGCTGAAAGACTGGAATATCTGCTCTGTTTCTGTGTATATATTTTTTGTGGTATTGTTGCATAAAGTAGTGTGTTCACGAACTAGTTCCTAGAACTGAACACAACTTAACGAAACGAACTAGAAAGAACATCACTATTTCAAGTAATCCAAGAAGGGACATATTGTCATTTCATCACACTAATGATGGGATAATCGAAAGCCCGAGATTCGCCTTGCTTCTGTCGCTCAGAGATATAGTGTTTCCTTCTGATAAAACTAGCGAAGTTTTTGTGTTTAAAACAATCTACCTTAGTAAGTACCTTTGATCCTAAATTTGCTCCCAAAACAACATTAAACAACTCTTATGTCGTGTCGCGTGCAGTAATCTGTAAATGAAGCATATCAGTGGTCTGTGCACTTTTGCAAAGTTGCTCGAAGAAGTTGTTTACAACCTAATAATTCCATCAGTAAAAAACATAATAATCGAAGAACAGCACGGATTTTTTCCAAACCGTTCCCTAGAATCTAATCTTTTGTGTTACACTGATTATATTTGTGAAACCCTAGATACCAAGACTCAAGTCGATTGCATATACACCGACTTCAGCAAGGCTTTTGATAAAATAAATCATGAATTGCTGGTTAAAAGGCTTGCTGAGACTGGTGTCGACGATGCACTATGTCATTGGATATGGTCTTACATTACCAATCGTAAGCAAATTGTAGCTATCAACGGTTTCAAGTCGCTGCCAGTTACGGTACAAGGAAGTCACCTAGGTCCTTCATTATTTATAATTTTTATCAACAACTTAAAGAAATCCTGTAAATATGCAAATTGTCTATTATACGCCGATGACTTGAAAATATTCCATACAGTGAGAGACATTAATGACTGTAAAGAAATCCAAAGTGATATAGATACTTTTGTCAATTTTTGTGACAATAATGTTTTTTTTCTAAATGCTGATAAATGTACTTTTATTAGACTCTCCCGGAACAAATCTCTCATAGAATACCGGTACCAAATCAAAAATACACCTTTGAAGGAAACGGATATAGTGAAGGACCTAAGTCCTCTTAGATGCAAAAATGACTTTCCAACCACACATAGAAAACTTGATTTGCGCATCAAACAAAATGTTGGGATTTATCTGTAGAATCTGCAGGGATTTCAAGAGTGCAAGAGTCATGACATCCCTATATTATGGATATATTTATAACAAGTTGAACTTTGCTTCCGTTATATGGAACCCTCAGTATGTTACATACATAAATCGACTTGAAAGTGTACAAAATAGATTCCTGAAGAGATTAAGTTTTTAAATCGGAAATCCGGTACGTGACGGAAACTATGATCATTTTAGACAACATTTCAATGTCATGACCTTAAAAAGTAGAAGAATGATGTCCGACGTGTGTCTTATATACAAAATATTCAACAATTTTGACTGTCCCTATTTGCTTTCAAAAATAGATAATAATGTGCCAGATAGAAACTACCGCCATTCCAAGTTTTTCAGGATTCCCTTCTGTAGAACGAATTTAGGAGTCAACTCACCTGTAATTAGGGCCCATAGGGTGTTTAACGATACCTCTATAAATTTGGACATTTTTGTGGTTAATTTTAACAAATTTAAAGCAACGGTAAGGAGCCAGCTTACATAGGATAGTATCATACCATCTAATTGTTTGTTTGCTGTGATACTGTTGTCAACCATTAATACTTTTATATACTTTTATACAGTATTTTATATGTTTTATTATCAAAGCTATCTAGTAGCGTGCTCTGTGTTTGTGTTTTTTGGTGACTAGTGCGATTCATGGAATAGTGTAACTGATACATGCTAATTTTTAAAAAAAATAAATTTTACATTTATATCGTTTTATAGTAATTGCTATATCATAGTATTGTTCATTCTCATATAGTAGGCTTGTGTTACAGATTTTCATATCTTCTGGATTTTGTAACCTATGTATCTTTTTATTTTATCACTATAGTAAGCAGCGGGTACTGTCTTTGGAATTCACATTCTGTTGCAAAACAAACATGCGTAAATAAATAAATAAATAAATATTTTTCGTATCTTTGTCCTTTTCCGTATTACTATGATGAATCATCGAAAAAAAAATAATAGTAAACCACGAGCAAACAGCGCGGCTGCATTCAAAGATGGAAAACGGAACAGAAGCCAGTAGACAACACCAGCCCGAGTTGCTTCAAGTTCTGTATGTTTCTACAATGAGTGAAAAACTAGTTCAAAATGCGCACAAAAGAAACGTGAATATATAAATTGGTTCTGTTATAAGAATTTGGAATATGCACCAGACCAACACTGGCTCCACTGAAAGAAAACGCGATTGATTAGCTTGGTAATATTTAACAGTTTAGACCCCATAAGGCTAATTTCAGTTGCTTCTGTTTTGGCCACGTTCTCAGTTATAATCTCATCTCACTTCAAGTTGCCTCACATGTCAGAGATTTTCCACTTTCCCCCGCGCCCCTGGAGCCTGTGGTTCTCGATACTCGCTTTCGAAAGATTTTTGACTCGCTTGACTGTTGGCTATTGTTATATATTTTCTGGAGATTTTCAAATCTTTCAAAGATTTTTCAAACCTTTGGATGTTCTAGAAATTAATCGATATCAATGAAACATTTTCACACAACACTTAAACCTGATTCCGACACATGTTTCATGCTGGTCAGATGGAATTCTTATTTGACTGTTCCTTAGTTCCCTTTGGTACCTGAGAAAAATTACATTCTCCACTTGCAGTGTGCTGAGTCATTCAGTTACTTTCGTGCACCGATCAGTATGAATAAAATGTCCTATCACTATTCTAGTCGCAACTGAGTGATGTGTCATCTGGACAAAACAACACTGGTACCAGACTTAGCGATTTTTGTATGCTTTAGCGACTTCGTTTCTCCACTGGTCCGCTGGCGATTTCCAGCAACATTTTTGGTTACATTGGTAATTCCATTAAAGTTCGCCTTTTTTACACTTAAAGTCTTTTCAAGTGCTGAACGCTACTAGCGATTATGCTGCGCTATCTCACCAGCCGACATAGAATGGAAGTAGGAAGCTTTTACAGTAGTCATTTGTTTTGTACCGAAGCAGCCGGAAGAGAACTCTGAGGAGCAAAGCCCGTTGGTGTAGCGGTAGAAGAGAACTTGATCGCTGACGGCCGCCGGTGTGAAAGAGTCCCGAGACTGTTAGAGAAGAGTCATCGATCAGTCGGACAGCCCTTCTCTGGACAACATCGAGCATAGATAATATAGTCGGGGCGGTGGCACCCCAAACGTGTGAGCAATACTCGAGGCCTTGTACAGAGTGAGAAGCTCATGCGGAAGTACTTCTTAGCCCTAAACAAATAGCCTAGCTTTTTCCCAGCAGCTGCCGCTACTGACAAGATGTGTTCGTGTCAGTTCAAGTCTTCGGTAATCTGGACTACAACCAGCCGAAATGAACGGCTCTTTGGCAGAACCCGGCCATCCATCGGAACCGTATGAGCACTAGGACGCTTTTTGTTCGTCACGGTACAGTACTGTGTTTTGGAAGCATTACTCTGTACAAGATTGTTGGGTCCCCAAGCAGTGATAACCGCCATTTGGCCATTACCTTGCCAAATCGGACATATCTTTCATATTTGGCTATAAAAGATAAACTTCATCATTATGTAAAGTAACAATTATAGAATATAAAGAAACACAAAAACAGTACTAAGCTAATGACCAATTTTGAAATAAAAAAAAAATAATTAACATTCTTTAAACTATAAAGATAAAAAATGTACATGGTATCAGCTGTAGTTGAATACATGTGTTATAATAAATAAATAATCATAAAAATATAACCATAGCAAACAGAACTGACATCAATTTGAAAATAATAACTCTAATTTTCTTTGTTGGCGAGAAAATCTGTTTACAACATTTTCCACAAAATAATTTTTCGGACAATTTTCTATAATTTTTTTATATAGGCTCATCATACAAAGTCCAGATAGTCTATCTTCAGCCATTGTCGATCTCACCCACGTTTTGACACGTCGAAGAGTACTAAACGACCTTTCCACAGTGCATGTTGTTACCGGCAACGTTAATCCTATTTTAATTGCTAAGCCAACAGCAGGTAACATAGTAGTGTCTTTTAAAAGATCACAGTATAATATTTCTTTGTATTCGATATTGTTGCTATGCCTGTTCTTCCACAATTCGTACCAAGTCTCCCCTTCATTAACCAAATTCTCAATGTCGCATTTTTGCGCCAAGTCCTTCAATAACTTTGAAAATATTCTGTAGTAATATTTTTTCATATTATTTGGATGGAGATCCAATAGTGAAAGGCTTATTTTATTTTCATCCGAAAAACGACACTTTAGGGATGAAATGACTAAATACGGAATTAATGTCGAACGGCAAAAATATTCATGGGAGTTCTTAAAAGGTGGATTACTTCTATGAATATGCCTTTTCGCGAGTCTGGGGGGTTCAATATTAACATCCAGTTCTTTTCCTTGTAATATTTGCGCAATAGGTTCCAGCTTGGAAGAATATTTTGCCATTATTGTTAAGCATACGATAAAAACAGGCGTAGATGCAGCACTCAATAATTGATTTGCAGACTGTTTCATGGAAGTGGAATTAGCTTCCATAGATAATTTCTCCAAGCTGTTAACAGTCGTAAGAAAATGTTCATATAACAATCTTATGGATTTATACTTTTCTGTCCACCTTGTTTCGCAAAGCAAAGGGACGTTGGGGACAAGACGTCTTCTAAGAGGACTTGTTTCGGAAAAATGTTATGATTTTTTTAATTGTTCCGACTGTATTTTGAATCTCACTTAACTTGTTGATATCATTAATAACAAGGTTCAATTTGTGTGAGGCACAGTGAACAAAATCTGCTTTTGGAAAGGATTCTTTTATAATGGCTTGAACACCTCCTACTTTGCCTGCCATAGCTGAGCAGCCATCATATCCCTATCCAATAAGTTTGCTTAAATCTAAGCCAAGATCTTTTAATGCCTCAATAATTATACTAGCAATTCTATTTGCAGTAAGGTCAGTAAGAGGATAAAAACTCATGAATTCTTCTCTTACACAAATTTCTTTAGTTTGAGGATTTTCTTCAATAAATCTAATTCCCAGAGACAACTGCTCCCTCCCTGCAATATCTGCTGTTTCATCTGCAAGAACTGCATAGGCTGGTGCTTTTTCAATGTCATTTATGATCAAATCAATAACTTCTTTACCGCAACAATTAATTATTTCGTTTTGCGTACGCACTGAAATATATTTTGCATTTTGGGGAGCCGTTTTTAAATGATTTTCCAAAATTTTATCTCCACTTTCAATCCGAAATTGTAAGAGTTCGTGGAAAATTCAAGAGAATGAATTACTTCCTCTTAATGCTAAGTCTTGCATACCACAAAGAACAACTGTTGATACTATGGAGTAAAGTTTCTTTCTATTGGCTTCGACTAACTCCCGATGCTTCGTATTTACCTGCTCAAATACTGTTGGCTTTTTATTTGTCACAGTATTAATAAAATTTGTAGCTGATTGAGTTGATTCACGATGCCATTTTGAATCCATATGTGCTTTCGCGCTAGCATGAGAATCTTTAAATTTCCTAAAACCCTTAGTTATAAATGCCCCTTGGAGTCCTCTCGAAATATGTGGACGAAATAATACACAAGAACGACATACGATCCTTTCAAAGATTTGGAATAGACGAGCCATGATGAATAGCTGTTACCATTTAGCCACGCTCGCTTGAACGGTCTAGGGAGACCTACAGAATGGACATCTTTTTTTAAGTCATAGAAGTTGTTTGGTGTCCAAGGTTCTTGCAGTAGTTTTAATTTAATTGCATTTGTTGATAGATTTAACTTTTTCTCACCAATATAATTACCAAGATCATAATATTCTTCATTAAACTCTTCATTTTCATAAGAAACGAAGTTTGCTTTAGAAGTTGAAGCTACGCTGGCAGAAAAACTTGTTGGTATATGGGTATCTTGAGCAACTTTTTGTGTTTCAAGTACAGCATCTTCTTCTTCTTTTTCAATTTGAGGTTTCTTGAAAAAATTGCGGATGTCGCTGCTCCTATAAGAATGCACAAATAAGCCGACTATGTGATGTCAAGTACACTATTAAATAGGAATACCTATATGTGCTATGTAGATCAGTACACTCCTACTTATTAGAGCTCTTTTTCGAAAATCATGAAAAAACTAAGAATTTTTTTAACTGTTATAATAATGGATTAATATTTTGAATTATACATGACTTCTTATTGAAAAAATCTTGTCCCCGATTTTTATCTTTTAGGCACCCGGTTATACTGAATGATGTTATACTACACTCACATACAATTAGGTAATGATAAACATTGAAGATATTGAGATATTGGTAATTTAATTTTCCAAATAATTTTTGAAATGGACACGAAATGGTACTGTTTAATGGACAAAGTTAAATATTATGGAATTGGTATATAGTATATATTTACTTACCTACGTGTCGGAGTCCCCATTTCACAAAAAAATAATAAATAACCTAAAAGCTACTAATTCCTAATTTCGTAGTAAAAGTAAAAGGCATTGGTAGGGTGGCGAGATACGCTAGATATCGGCTCACCGACCACCACGATCTGTTGTTAGCACGGCTCTAGTTCTGTTCTTTGGTCGGTTAGCAGCGGCGACGGCTCGTGGTTGCTATAGAGACCAGCAGCAACGACGCCGGCGTAATGGTTGCAATGAGATCATAGGCGGGACATTGATATTTGTCGCGAAATATCAACCCGCACACAGTGGAACGTCGGAAATTGTTGCCATAAATAATACTGTAACTGTTGGATTGACTCAATTGATCTAATCGCATCGCGAAATTATAAATACAATAATAATGATAATAGATTGCCTTTATTAGACTCGTTTACAATTTACATAATAAAAGAGGAAATAAAATGCAACAAAAAAGTATTTATTTATATTATTTATATTATATATTATAAAAGTATTAATTTTTATCGTTTTCCATAAAAAAAATTCCTACTTGTAAATTCCAGGGGGGTCAACTGCCTCCCCTTGCCCGCCCCTGTGGACGCCTGTGGTACCTTATATTCTATTTTTTTGCAAAATACAGACAGATCCACACTATTCAATAGGTATGTAGCTATAACCATAACATGTAAACACTCAGTATATTGAAATTAACAAATTCGAGATTTCCATGCATTAACAAACGTCCAAACCTGCTGCCAAATTTAACAGCTAGAAAATCAACCTATTATTTCTCACATTCCCATTCACTGAGGGGAGAACGGATAGTCAAATGTAAACTTATAACATTAATCAAAATACACGAAAGTTGTCCTGTTTTCTCTGTACAAAAGCATCATGTTGGAATCAAAAAGTGGTCTTGTTTATAACACAGTCGAATTACGATTTTATTCAATATTTTAATAAAAATCACTGATATATATTCAGAGACCTTTGACAGCTTCCGTCAAATTGCATTTTGATAAGGTATTTTCCCATTGTTCCATAATATTAATGTTGGTGAAATTGGGCCTTCTGTATTATTTCAGTTTGACAGTTAGGCTCCGAAATTTTTGAAAATAATTTAGGTATAGGTTAGAATAAATGACCCTACAAAATGAAAATAATTCGATCTTATAATAATGAATGTCGCAAATGTGAAGAACAATTCTATACACTCCTCGTTTAAAAGTCATTATTGATGTCGCAGATTATATTATTATGCGCTTTAGTTCGAATTTCACCAGCATTAATATTTAACGGTCACTTGGACGAATGGGAAGCTCTCTGAATATCAGTGATTTCTACTTAAATATTGAATAAAATCGTGAAAAAATGATTTTATTCTAAACAAGAGGACCTTTTGATTCAAACATGATGCTTACAGAACTGCTATACAGAGAAAACAGGTCAACTTTCATGTATTTTGCTTTTTCTTATAAATGCACATATAACAAACCGTTATTCCATTAGAAAATGGGAATGCGGCAAATAATAGGTCTATTTTCTAGCTGTTAAATTTGATAGCATGTTTGAACGTTTATTAATGCATGGCAATCTCGAATTTGTTGAGTTCAATATACTGAGTGTTTATATGTTATCATTATAGCTTCATGCCTGTTAAAAGATGTTGATTTGTTTGTATTTTGCATGAAAACAGAATATAAAATGTATTCCGACCAATTCCTCATCTTTCGTTACATCACAGCAATAATCATGTATTATCAATGCATGGGTTAATGAGTTTCGTCGAAGCAATTAAAACAGTATGTACTCTCCATCCTAAAACACCGGTATCTGTAAAACGTGCCAATCCCTACATCTCCGTGGTGCATAATGGAATTATCATAGACATAGACCTAAAATTATTAGTAAATACTGAAAAATAAGAGCTAAAGAAATTATAATGGTAATAAAATATTGGTGGTCAAGTGTTATGACTGGTGGGGACACAAAACATATATACTGAAGAAGCTTACTTCCACGGTCCACGCTATTCAAGGGCAACTCGCCTGACTTGTCAGCGGCCATTTCTGAGGGTGCGCCGTGGTTGCCAGATTGTGCGATAATAGCCCGCAACGAATCCAGCTCAACATATAAATCTGAGATTGTTTAAGTTTTACATGTATATGTATAGAAATTTGGTGGTATATGAGAGATATAATAGCATGTGTTATTAACAATTTGCGCTATCGTGACGAATAAGTGCTTTTTTTAATGTTAAAATAGCAATGTCAATAACACAAGCTCATAGGACAGTGATGAGACATTTTATGCATACTGATCGGTGGGCGAAAATAACTGAACACTCACCGCACTGCAAGTGGGGAAAGTAATATTTCTCTCACTAAAAGGAAAGGTTAAATAAAAATTCTATCTGACATGCATGGAACATTTTCAGAAGTCCAATTTAGGTATTCACGACCTGAAGCAACTCCTGCTGGAGTTTTCTACTGTCTTGTGCTTTGAATTCTATCTTTGAATTGTATTTGCTTGTGATTTACAATTCTTTTTTTCGATAATTCAACATAATAACAGAAAGGGACAAAGGAACGAAAAATCTGTTTCATTGACAGATTACTCGACGAGAGTTATTTAATGTTGTTTTGTGAGCAAATTTAGGATCAACGGGATCGGCTGAGGTAGAGTATTTTAAACACAGAAACTGCGCTAGTTATATCAGAAGAAAACACTATATCTCTGAGCCACAGAAGCAAGGCGAATTTCAGGCTTCCGATTCTAGTTCTAGGAACTAGTTCACGAACAAAATACTTAATGCAACACTACCACGAGAAATATAGAAACATTAAAAAGTGCATATTCCTGTCTTTCAGTCGAGATTAAGTGAAAATGATTCATTCATATTTTTGAACCACTCCAATGCATTCCACTAATCACAAAAGCATTGTTCCAGCATTAACATTATGAGACACTAATTTCAAATGTAAGTTCCTCAATATTAAAACAAAAATATCTATATGGAAATTGGTTGAAAAATCTAGCATGTTGTGAAAACAGTAGTGTAAATCGTAGTTTGGTGATGATACACTTAACATAACCACGTATTTATTGATTACAGGCTTAACATGTACATGTCAGTGTAACATGTAATTGTGCAGTAAAAAAATATTGGATCGGGACATTTTATATGGAAATCGATTTTTCCAAAGTACCATTTTCCAGCGTACCTCGACGTCAAATATTCACACAGAACAAATGACCTTGGATAATAGACCACAGGAGATTGATTACCGACAGAACGGAATTGATGCGAATTTTTACACCTCTAAGATGCCATATTTCGCCACCTGAGAGGTGTATAGTCACATCGTGGTTGACTGTGATTTGAAATATATTAACATGTGAATTATACACGCTATAGCTAAAAAGTTTTATGACATTTAAAATAATAACAAACAATAAATAATCAAAAACAACAAATAAACAAAACCAGTATCTGAAGCAGTATTTAATAAAACAACATAATTAATGAAATATGTGTATATATAAAACAGAATTTTTATATCTTTTTAATTAGTTTTTCATTGTAATAAAATTTTTGGGCTCTAATGTGTATGATTCACAGGTTAATATACTCTAAAATCAGTCAACCACGATGTGACCATACTATACACCTCTCAGGTGGCGAAATATGGCAACGCAGCGAATCCATTCCATCTTGTGAAAGATAATCGATCTTCTGTTGTCTATTGTACTTCTCCAACGTCACTGCAGTCTATGTTTCGTGGTCACTTGTGTTATTTGACGTCCAGGTATTAGTGGAAAATGCAACTTTGTAAGAACAAATTTCCGTATAAAAAGTGCTCCGTCCAAGATTTTTTTTTGTGCAGAATTACATATTACACTGTCGTATACACGTTTTATCTGCAATAACCCCCAAATACGTGGTTATGTTGAGTGTACCATGTACCATCACCGATGGTGGTGTTTCGTTCTGAATACTTTTATGCTATTTGCTGCCACAAATCTGACGGAGAGATCTTGAGGCTGATTGGACATATTTGACGGTCTGTTGGTACTCGTACTCGTACCCTATTGGTGGAAAATAATGGTTTGTTAGATTGTGAAATCGGCCCTAAGTAAATAAAGGTACTCAACTAATGATACTGGTTTACTTCTGAAACTACGTATTTTAGAAGCATTAAAAAGCAACAAACAAAATGAGTATATTTCACCTAGGCATGATTTGGTCACCATGTATAATCATTCGTCATTGTCATAATCTGTTTCCACCTATGTCCCGTGTTCCTGTCCAGAAAAAAATAACGATATATCATGGTTGGCACCCGATGCGAAGATATCGATATCGGCATGGCCGTTTTCCAATTCGCTCCTATCTCGCTTGTGTTTCAGCAAAATTAGATTATAAAACGTCAAATTTGTAAGTGAAGCATATCAAAGCCAATTTAAATCCAGACACATATACATTCAGTTGTTATCTTAAAGGATACTCCGTATCTCATAAAGTGTTGGCTCCAGCGGAAAATCTGTAGAAATGGAAGTTGCACATAGGATTTACATAGATACATTTCATGTTTACATATTTGGTTCTATTTCGGAAAAACGTATGTAGCTGCGATCCTTTATAATAAACATATGGCTTAAATATGGATTTCCAGATTTACACCTGATGCACTCTGAGTGCAATGCAACAAATCGACAACTTCTGACTTACTCAATGAATTCAGACTAGGTACAAGGAGACTATCAAGGATTTGTTGCCTTCTGATTCTCATAGTATGTAGTGAAGTTCAGAGTACCCTTGACATAAATTAATTTTTATACAGTTCTGTCATTAAATTCATATATTTAGTTTTATTTTTAAAAAGTGCGAGTGTTTGTATATAAATATTATTGTAAGACGAATATATTAATGTTAGACGATTTCAAGACATGGTACTTCTTACATAATTTGCAAAGAGCAGCAGCCAAATGAAGGTAGATGTTTACAACGGTAAGTGTTATTATTATATTGATACAAAGCTGGTCAAAATATTTGGTAGAAATTGGTAGACAAGTGAGGCAAAGGTATGCACTAAAACTTCGTAATGTTGGCGACAAACAATGCATAGTAAACATATAAGCTTGGCTGATACTAATATATTCTAATTGGATGGTCTTACTCGAGCATCCTGAATGGAATCGGTATACTTCCCATACAGTCCCATTTCGTTGGTGCTAGGTACGCTGTAAGTGACAGTATGGCCTGCGGTTGAGGAGAATCTCAATTACCGAGTGACACGCTAGCTTACTTTTAATGTCCTCTACCATTTATGAAAAAATTAGCTTGAATTTATTTCAGTGACGAATAAGGTACAATATATACAAGAAAATGGATACAGTGGAATTTTTGTAGTATGTTGTATATCATGATCCCCTGAATCGCCTGTGTCTGGCACAAAGGGGATTGAACAGTTGAGGGCATACGGACTCTGCGTACAGATTGACGTCCAAATATCATGTCTATATCTTGTATTTTGAATGTTACTAGATCATCAGCCGTCGCGTTTGACATAATGAGGAACGCTGAACAATACCGTACATAAAAGCTACTTTCCAGTGGTTTTTGGTTTGAGAGTGACCCATTCCCGAACTGCTACAGGAACAAGGCATGATGAATACAACATGCACTGGTAAGCAGCTAAGAGGTGCAGCATATAAACTTATAACTCATACATTTTAGTTGCCGAGAGTTGTTTTAACGTTTTTAGATAAATATTAGGATTTCTGTACATTTTTGGAATAGTGTCGTAAAAAATTCATATTAAAAGTTTGGAATACAAAAATATCTTCGGCCAACAAGGCTTAAGATATTTCAAGTGTTGATAATTACTGAGCTAATTGAAGTTTGTTAAAACACACGAGAAACAAGCCAATAAAATAGTAAAGACTTAAAAAAAGACTCTATCGCAAAACGGAATATAGGTTTATGTCTACATTGGAGGTACATTTCGTCTCGTGGACATTGCCAATTTTCATCGTTATTTTGTATGTGCTATTAAGCGAATGTTACACCATCAATATACACGGTGGCGCATCGAAAACGAAACAGACGCATTTACTGGCAGTTCAGTTTTATTGGTAAAAACGCTCAGACCCGTCGATTTTGTTTTCGAGGGGGACACAAGTTTGGCAAAAAATCACGTTAGCACGTGTAGCCCCCTAAGCGGGGGTGACACCACCCCCAACATCTCAAATGGAAAAGGGGGTTGAGTGATACCTTAATTTAAAGGTCTTTCAATTCCCTTTATAATGATGTAAAATACATGAGCTACAGTTCAGTAGTTTTGAAGATTTATTGATGTAAAGCTTAAATAAAACTAATACATCATTATTATAAAGGGAATTGAAAGACCTTTAAAATAAGATATCACTCGACCCCTCCTTCCATTAAAGATTTTAGGGTTGGTGTCACCCCCGCACAGGGGGCTGCACGTGTTAACGTGATTTTTTGCCAAACTTGTGTCCCCCTCGGAAACAAAATCGACGGGACTACGCTTTTCCACAAAAAAACTGAGCTGCCAGTAAACGCGTCTGTTTCGTTTTCGATGCGTCACCCTGTATATAGGTATATAGGCAGACGTGAGGATAGATAACTATATTTTCCCTAACGTCCTTTGATGACTTATAGATTGTCCATTATCAAACATTTTGCCTATGGAAACTTTTAATCAACTGTATCATTCTGCAAATATAGCCAATACCACTGTAGCGTTTTTCTTTACAGGGTGTTCATTTGAAAACTTAATTTATCTAAAACCACTGATTAAAAGAAAACGACAAAACGTGTCAAAGGATTTGTCAAGGGGGACAACATTTAACCAAAAACTACTTCACCCCCTTTCACCCTCTGCCCACCAGGGTCACCCCCTTAAGAATTTTAAATGACAAGGGGTATCGAGTGATAGCTTGTTTGAAAGGTTTTTCGAAATCCCTTATTTTGACGTTTGATTTTTGAAATCGGTAGATCTTTTGACATTGATTTTGGGCACCATAAATTAGAATCATTTCCATTCTTTCGGTTAGTGTGTAAACTATTTTGGAAGTAAAATCTAAATGAATAATTTAAGTTTCACTTTACCGAGATTGCCACAAAGATAACTGACAGCAAATTAAATTATCCCTTTCCCTTAGCAACAAATAACTAAACTGATATAAGAATAAATAGAATTCGCGCAGGATATCCGTGTTGACGAAAAGAATGCGGAAACAAATTCGGATTGTTATTTGGTTGCTGCCACGTCTAATCTTCCGAATTTATGTTGGTAGCTTCCATTTTTTTTATACTCCAACTACCACGAAGGCCTAAGGCCTAAACACCCATGGGGTACCGTGGGGCTATAGGGGGATACAGGGGACCGCCACACGGACTCTGGCGAGGGAACAAGTGTGCATGCAACATGCACACATTCTGGCCCCGCCTACGAGATCCGCCGGGTGGTACCTCCGCGTTCGACAGTCAGAGACCGTCTACCACCTACGGACAATCACAACATCTATAGTCAAGAGAAAATGTTCTCCTGGGACGGGATTCGAACACGCACAGCGCACGGCGACTGATCAGGAGACCTACTGCGGCCACCGCTGCTGCCTAACTTATAAACGAATTGTAGATTTGGCAAACCCTAACGGGCAACATTTTGAACACTTATTGAAATAAAAAGTGATATTTCCGTGTGTTTTTGTTTTCTATCTGAACAAATTAAGATAAATAAAGGTTTTTCTAAGTTTCTCGAATACGATCCGACTTTTAAGAAATCATATGACAAAATAAAGGACTTCTGAAGACCTTTCAAACAAGCTTTTACTCCATACCCGCGGTCATTTAAAATTTTGAAGGGGATGACCCTGGGGGCAGAGGGTGAAAGGGGCGTGAAGAATATTTTGGTTAAAAATTTGTCTCCCTTGACAAATCATTTGATGTGTCTCGGCGTTTTTTTTTTATTTCAATCAGTGGTTTTCGATAAATCCGTGGTGGGAAGGTTCCAAATGAGCACCCTGTTTGTTTTATACCGTATTCTTTGGTGATTTTTCATCGAACTACACTGGAATACGCGTCATGCCGTTTTTTATTTTGCTCTCATTTCGCTTTCATCTCTTTCGATAACTGGACGCATGGGGCGAATGACGAGATGACTAGATGATCCATCTCATTCTATCCAATTGAAAAGGGCAGTAGGTCCGTTAATATGAGCGTCGTTATCCAATAGATTGGAGCTCGCGGGAGATTCATACGCTGCTCCCAAAATTGCATTTGTTAACTTTCCGATGCTAATATCGATACGGATACGCTCGATCCTGTCACGTAGTCAGTGTGGGCGGTGGATAAAATACAAAAGACGAAATGTCATTTTGTGGTATGTCGGGTGAATTTTCATATAGATATAATCAATTATACGTCGAGAACCCATCGGGTACATAGACACGAAGGATTAAAGAATTGCCATGCACACAGTTTTCCAATTTACGCGAAGATGGACGCTTAAACATTTGAAAAGCGCTTCCCGATTTTGCCAAAAAAATTTTTCTCACAAATCAGTTTGGTGAGAATTATGTATCCGGACAAATTATTTAGGGTGCTGTCGCTGAGTATCGCGGGTGTCAAATTTCGTCAAAATTGGTTTGGACAAATTTGTGATTACAACCCTCCAACTGACAGACAGGTCGACCGACAGAATGTCATGAAGATCGACAGTGGTTTCTCGTGGTACATATCAGAAGACATCAAATAATCAAAGTCGGTTCTTTATCCCCCTGCCATGGTTTGCAGTTAAAAACGTAGAGGTGAATGAAGCCTAAATCAGCCTTTTTCCAAAAAAATTAATTTCTTTAAGCAATTCTATTTGTATGTATTGTATATATATATACGGTATATATATATATATATAACAAAAAATAGGAAAATAATGGGCAAAATCCGCAAAAAGAAGTGGATTCCCGTCTGGTCCGAAAGGAACGCACATATGCACAAAGATAGATCTACATGCCCATACATCCGGGGATACGGATGTAACCTGAGGAAACGAAAATGGAGAAGGGAAAAAATATGATACACAAAGTCCCCAACAAGAGCCAACCTACATATTGCAGTATAAAATGGCTAGACGAACTCGAATTTTCAAGGCGACATCTAGGTCGAGGTCTTCTAGCCATATTATACTACAATGTGTAGGTTGGCCTTTGTTGGAGACTTCGTGTGTCATATTTTTTCCCTTCTCCATCTTCGTTTCCTCAGGTTACATACGTATCCGGATGAATGGGCATGTGTATCTACCTTTGTGGTTGCATATGTGCTCTCATTTCGGGCCTTCTGAAGCCAACAAGCAGAAATACGTATTGCTCTAGTTATCTATCCTATTTTCTGCTCAAATCCACTTTCCTTCTGTTTGTCGTATTTTGCCCATTATTTTCCTTTTTTTGTTATAAATATTTGTAATGTTATGACAATTTCTTGGTGTTGTAAAAGGTTTTTGGATGTCAATAGAATCAGCTGCATATGAACTGTTTCTTGCACCTTCTGGAGGACCACAAAGGGCTTTTTTGAATATTCCATATGAATGGAGGTGGATTAGTAGATGATCTACAGGATCTCTAGCGCATACTCGTATTATCCAATCTTTGTTGTATCTCTCTTTACAGCAGGAGGTCTGATGTTATCAAAACGCTTCTGGTCGAGATGCCACACCTCTTTGACTAATACACAGCTAAAACTTCGCTGAAAAGTTCACCATCATAGGCTATTGCCATGATTAAGTCATTTTGGGGTAAAACGACCAAAAAAACACTTTTCTAACCTAATGCCTTCCTGCAAAGAACTGCGTCTCTGCTTTCATCTGTACACTACATCATTTTTTCGATGTAGGTATTTAAAAATATACCTAAGCCTTATTGCTGAAAATACACATTTCCCGGACTATGAGAGTAATCTGCGTCGAATTTCCGAAGCACTAAAATTTTCACGAAAGCCTTGTGTTTACTTCTAATACAAGAAGAGAGATGGCGGATAGTGAAAAGGTGTTTATCAGGTGATAATAAAAACTGCAAAAGGTATGAAAACTGGCTACATGCGTATAAGATGCAAATCGATAATGCATCTAACTTGCATAAAATAGAGAAACACGATAATCTGCTGTGACGAGGAAGTGTATTCTGATCTAAAAATAATAACAATAGACGAACAAACAGATGAAGATAACGATGTTTTATTCTGTACTGTTAAAGACACACTCGAAACTGACGTGAATAACAAAGATTTAATTGTATTCAAAGAGTTAATTAAATATTAGGATTCGATAATACAATAACAAAAACAAACAATAAAGTCTTTGATAGATCCAGTGACTGCTTTAACAAAATTGGTTGAGCTTACGACACCTCCCGATGCGAAACAGACAAGATAAAGAAGATTCACAAAGAACAGGACGCATTAAATATGTATACAGAAAAACAACCTGTACTGAAAAGTGGTTCCACTTTATCCACTAATCCACCAGATACCGATGGCGTACGAGAGTTGGATCAAGTCTTTGTAAACGTTTATGGTACTTGCTGTGACTGTGCTATTGGTAACGTTTCTGACCACAGAATGATAGTTTGTGAATTCGAAATGTTTAGAACCGACAACAGTCCGGATACTCGGATACTGCGGGTATGTACTCAATAAAAAGGGCGATGATGCCATCAACGAATTCATAACAGATTTATGTAATAAAGACTGGTCAATACTGTACGAGTATATCTTTTCAGAAGCAAATTCTGCTTTCAACTACTCCTATGAATTATTTATATTTCATTTTGAAATTAATTTCCCTCCTAGAAAGGTGATTTATTTTAAACGAAACAACCAATGGATAAGCCAGGAAGTAAATCTGTCGACTCGAAAACTGAAAGATCTTTATTTTCTGTCTGAGATTTCTTTGGAGGCTGTTCGTAGTTACAAGACTGCTAAATAGCAACATGAGAGATTAGTAACTAATACAAAAAGAGAATATCATCAGAATAAAGTATTTAACTCAAGTAATCCTACAAAAACTGCTTAAAGCGTAGTTTCCCAATTGATCAAGCATGATGCCGAGTCTAGCGATAGATAATCTTAACGATCACAGTACAACCTCAGAAAATGTGGTAAGTTAAGTTTGATTAGTATTTCAGAGATTGTCCACTAGAACTAGTAAAAAAACATCACATAGCTACAGCTATCAACAATTTGAAAATGAGTCCCAATATACAAAAGGTAAGATGTTACTATATCCTTACACTGAGAAAGAATTTTCGGAATTCATCAACAAAAAACATAAAAACAAGCCTTCCTCTGGTGCTGATGATGTGCCAAATTTCCTAGTAAAGAGAGCATTAAAATACGTAATTAAGCCTCTAGTGTTCCTAGTAAATATATCCTTATATAGTGAGAAATTCCCTGAAATACTGAAAATTGGTAAAGTCGTCCCTATATACAATGTACCCAGATTCTCTTCTCTATACAGAAATCTCGGCTCATGTTATACCTACAGCAAAGGTTGAATGTGGGAAGTTTTAGAGGAAAGATAGTGCATTCGATAGCCGGCTTCAGATTTACGGTCGGTGAATTGGTTTTAGAAATATCGGCGAAAAACCGAAAATGTCGAACTTTGTTTTTTGCCAGTAGTAAATCCGAAACAGTTATTTGACAGCTATCAAAATGTGACATCGTTCAAACCTTTTTTTAAGGAAAATAGGATAGCGTGTATGATATGTCTCAGTGGTCTTTTGTTTTCCCGCAACCTGTCTCAACTTTCATTTTTCTTATGGCCGCCATATTGGATTTTTGAGATTAAAATTTCCAGCCTAGTAATGTCTCACAAGTCCACAGAAGTTTGGGGTATTATCGAAATATCATCACACGTAACGTTATGTATTATATATATATATATATATATATATATATATATATAATTAATAAGTAACGCATATTTTTCACCTAAGAAGGCTATAACTTTGACGTTAAATAATTCAAAGTATTAAAATTGTGTTTTAATAAGTAGTAGGTATATTTTATGTCATTAAAATCCTTAATCTTCCAAAAAAAAGGTCTAAACCTGTTAACATTGGCCGGTATTCCCTAGTCAAATGAAGAAAATTTAACATGCTAGCGCTGTACTTGCATTCACACCGAAACGCCGACATTACCTGAGCAAGGTACTTGGAGCTGTACCCCGAACGACGGCAGCCTCATAAAACCCAATTTATAAAAATAGTAGTTAAAACATTATGTGGTCTTAGAACAACCTAAAGGCGGATATAATATTGAAAATGAAAATCGCGACAGAAACATTTTACAAGCTGTCAACGAACTACCTAGCGCATCAGTAAGAACTATAGAACGAGAAATTGGTGTATCAAAATCAACAGTACAGAGAGTGTTAAATAAGAATAAGTACCATCCAAACAAACCTACAATGGTTCAAGGACTTGAGGAAACTGATTTTCCAAGTCGAATGCGCTTCTGTGAGATTTTGTAAATCATTCCTTTTGGTCCGATGAGAGTAGGTTTACGAATTGTGGAGTTTTTAATAAGCACAATACTCATCATTGGGCTGTGGAAAACCCTCACGAAGTGGCGGAGGGACGTCATCAGACCAGATTTGGTACTAACGTTTGGTGTGGAGCCATTGGTAATTCAATCTAACTTACCTCTTTTAATTGGGCACCTATTTGAAATTAGGTATTCATCATTTCAAGAAATCGACTTATAGGATCAGTTTTGTTTGACTACAAACTAAACGGACAGCGATACCTAGAACGTTTACGAAACCAGGTTGTGCCGAGTTTAGAAGGACCTGGTTTCAACAGGATGGATGTCCGGCTCACAACACCTTTCAAGTCAGGAGCTTCTTTTTGATGGAACGATAATTTCATTAAATGGTTCAATAAATTGGCCTCTTAGATCTTCTGACCTTTCACTCTTGGATTTCTATCTCTCGGATCACATAAAGGATGAGGTCTATGAATTTGATCCTCCCGCGACCATAGAATCCTGAGACAAAGAATTTTGAGCACAGTTAATAACATTAACAGAAATAAACTAGCTAAGGTTGTACGAAAAACAGCCAACAATTGTAAAAAATGTCTGGATGCAAATGGACGTTATTTTGCAAATCTGTAAATTAATATCCACCTACATAATTAGATTTTACATTACATTACAATTTTGTAAAATGTTTGTTTGTTCAAGTGTAAAATAAATTTACGAAGATTTTTCTGACTTCTTTTTAACAAACTCAGTTGGGAATTTGTCCCAAAACATTTGACTTGTTGAGGAGTCGATCTTTAAGCTAACATTCTATTGATACGTTTATGTGTTTTTTTTATGTTATTTTCTGACAAATAAATCGTGGCCTCCTTAGAAAAAACTAACACATAACATTACGTGTGATGATATTTCGGTGATACTCCAATCTTTATGCACTTGTTCGAATAGTGTCACATTTTGACAGCTGTCAAGTTAACGGTTTTGGATTTACTGGCAAAAAACAGTCCATCATTTTTGGTTTTTCGCTGGTACTTTCAAAACCATTTCTCCGATCGTAGATCTGAAGCCGGTTATCCAAAGCAATCAGTTTCCTCTCAAGCTTTCCCTATTTAGCTTTTGCTGTAGGTATAACAGGAGCCGAGATCCCTGTATAAAGAAGCAAATCTGGGACACACTGTATAAAGAAGGCGATCCTCTGTTAACTATATACCTCCCTGCTTTTTGAAAATTTTTGACTACTGCTTTCTGGACAGGAAGTATTCTTGGGTAGAAAATGTATTGTTTCCAAGAATCATCATGGCTTTAGGGGTGGAAAATCAACAAAAACTGCAATTCACTCTGAGGCAATAATTTGTGCTGTCGAGGCAGGCGAGTGTGCTGTTGGGATATTTTGCGATCTCAGCAGGGCGTTGGACTGTGTCGACCACATCTTGCTCAATAAACTTAGGCAGACCGGAGGTATCAGCTTATAGTTGGTTAGAGTCGTTTCTCAGGGGCCGGAGGCAATATGTATCTGACACAAACACAAAATAATAGAATCACTGTCAACGTGGGTGTGCACATTTTAGAACCAATTAGGTTTAGCATCTATGTCAATGGTATAGATAAATGTTTTGGTGAAGCAAAGCTCACTTTGTATGCAGACGACATGTCTGTATTACTGTCTTACGTCTGTGATGTAAATGTCATATTTGTGATAGTTTTTTGATTGTTTTAGATTAGTGGTTTTCGAGGCACCACCTGTATCTCAATTTGGATAAAACTTCAGCATTGCTGTTCCAAAATGCTCAAAAAAGCTCAGCCCCTTAAATCTCAAAATTAAAGATACAAACCTGCAATTAAAACACCAAGAAAAGTCCTACGGGAATCACTTTGACGACAATATTAGTCTTAGAACACACTGTGACTTTGTGGTTTCAAGAACCAGAACAATTTTATTTTAAATAACCAAATTCATGGTCTCAACACTAGGCAAAGCACCTAACTGCATATATCGTTCCCGAAGTATAATTCTTCTAGAAATTCACCAAATGTGTTAGGTCCTAGAATTGTTAATATGCTTCCCGGAGGTATTAAGTGCAGTCAGTCCGTTATCAGCTTTAAAAATCGCCTGAAACGCTTTTTTCTTGGCAAATGCTTCAAATCAACGAATTTAATAGCACTACATGTACTTTAAGGTTAAGATGGATAATAAATATTATTAATAAGTCTTAGAACGCTTGATACCTAAACCGTTAAATAGATTTATTTACACCACTGCGTAGGAAATACTGGTCAGTATACTTAACGTTTTGAGCGGGACCTTTCCGTTTTTTGGTTTTCCCTCCCGGTGTCCCCGATAAAAAGTTGGGTCGCAAAATGGTCCCCCGTTTCCAAACCATGCAGGCGCAGCCACTGCCACCCCTTCCCCTCTTCAATTTTGAACTCCGGGAATTCTCTTAACTGATTTACATGCATAAACTGAAGCTCCGTATTGACTGAAAAAAATCAGTGGTCACGTCAGGTATACTAGATTCCAATATTCGCACAAAAGAAATGCATTATTCTCTGTGCCTATTTTTTTCTATACCTTCGTTAATGCCACACACATAACACTGAAGGAGTGGGAGCTGCACGTTAAACGATGGCGACATCATTGACATTTGTTAGATGGTCGCGCCACCTACTTGCATGGAGATCTGGAGGAACTATGGCAGAGATGTTAAGAATGCGCCTGGAATAAGGAATGTCAGGAATGTGCCGGAGATTTTGTTTGTTCATAATTTGGAATTTGCTGAAAATCACATCTGTTATATTAAAGAGTTATTTTATAAATGAATATTCATGAAATATTCCCATTAAGGGTAATATCTCTCTTGACAGTTTTGCTGGAAAGAAGTTTCAGAATAATAAAATCTAATAATCTATCTAATCTAATGGTGCAAAAATACATTTATTTTTAGCAAATAATATTTTTTGACACTAGTATAAAAATTGTATTTCATAAAAATACAGTCCTAAATGCATGTTGTGCTCTGTTGCAAAACACAGGTTCGCTTCATTTTACTTTTATGGGCAAAACTTTATGACCTATCCTCTGCCGATATTACCATGCGTTATTTGAATATTGATGTCAATCAGAAAAGCTTTTGTACTTTATATAACAGTGACGACTACCAGGATTATAAAGAGGCTCATTCCAGGGATAACTATTCCATCTAATTTTAAATATATAATATACTAACTACAACACGCCGATATGTTAGGTTCACAATCTACCACAGTGTCTGTCATATAAGTACTTGGAACTTGAACACCATATTCTTCAAAACCCTAAGATTAAGATAATATGTCTAAGTGAACACTGGCTTAAAGAGGATCAACTGCAATGCATAGGAATAGGTAGTTATTACTGTAGAAGTAAATTGAAAAATGGTGGAAGTTGTATTTATGTGAATCCTAATATAAAAGTCAAGAAACTGGAACATCTTGAAAAGATGTCTATGGAACAAATTTGTGAAATATCAGCGTGTTACTGTAAGACTTTAAATTTAATTGTTATTAGTGTTTATAGATCGACTGAGATGAAAAATATTGACACATTTCTAGAAATAATGACAAATGTCTTGGATTCAGTATTAAAGATGGGTCCAAAAGTCAATGTATTAGTACCTGGAGATTTTAATGTACATTTTAATGACAGTTATGATAATAATATGATACGAGTGGTACAGCTTTTATATCCGTTGGGCTTCATCAGCATATATACGAACCCGCACATGACAAAGGTAACTGCCTAGATAATATATTTAGTAATTGTACCTCCGGTAAGGCTGAAGTAGAATGCTTAGGATTTTCAGGTCATTGTGCTTTGAAAATGAATATTGATGCTCAAACTACTTTCCAAGAAAATGGCACGATCTTTAGAAACTATAAGAAAGCTGAATATAACTCATTGTCTTTTTATCTTTCAAAAGAAACCTGGCACATTCCGCGGAATCTACATATACAGCATTCCATAATACTTTTGTGAATATTACAATATGTGTTTCATAAAGTATACTTAAAATAATAATCCCAGGATGAAAAGCTGGATTACTCGAGAAGTGGTGGAGGCTAAGGATAGGTTAAGGTTTTATTTTGAGGTTAAACACAAATACCCTACAGAAGGAAACAAAGAAATATATAGTGACTTTAAGAGACAATATAATAAGATATTAGCAAAAGCAAAACAAAATTATCTACTATTTAACTAGGTTGGGCGAAACTGACAATCGTAATAAAACTGTCTGGAACATAATAAATCTAACAAAAGGTAGGAAAAGTAAGATTAAAATAAATCCTGAGAATATCACTCCTAATGAGTTAAATGCATTTTATGTAAGCTATGCTGAAACACTCACTGGTACTCTGCCAAGTGGAAATCTCAGTGTCCATTTATATATGGATACGGCTCTGGAACAGCCAATATCTATGTTTTTTTAGGCCAGTTGATCTTTATGAATTGAGATTTATTATAAACAAATTAAAAAGTAAAATGAAAGAAGATGTTTTTGGAATGAATGTGTTTAGTTTTAAGAAGGTAGCCGACTTAGTACTGTCACCACTGGTAGATATAATAAACACTTGTTTGGTGGAGGGTACATTTCCATCTCTTTTAAAATCTGCTAAATTAATCCCGCTCTGCAAAAAAGGAGCGCTGAACCTTCCTCAAAACTGGCTGATGCGATCCTATCTCTCAGCAGATTCCAGGTTGTTTCCTGTAATAATCGAGCTAGTGAACCTATGCTTGCAGAGACCGGTGTGCCTCAGGGTTCCATGTTGGGTCCACTCCTCTTTCTCATATATGTGAATGATTTGCCGCAAGCACTAAGAAACGAACATGGTATAGAGACCATACTGTATGCCAATGATGCAACATTTGAAATTGCTGTAGAGAGGGGCGTGGACGCAGCGCGGATGCTTGGGAGCATCCTGGATCGGGCTAAGGCGTGGTTTGTCACAAACCAGCTTGTTTTGAATGAAGTGAAAACTGAAACTCTTTATTTTGAAACTAAACCTGCCAGTACGGTTGGGAAAACGATTAAAACTAAATTTCTGGGTGTAGTATTGGACACTAGTCTGTTGTATAATGACCATGTAAATATTTTATGCAATAAATTGAACAGGGTAGCTTATGCTATGAGGCAAATAAAATATACCGTCAATAAAAAATCTGCACTTACAGCTTATTATTCGCTTCTTGATTCTATTTTACGTTCTGGAATTTTAGTTTGGAGCTAATATCCATATTGAAAAAGTGTTTAAAGTTCAGAAATCTGCAATAAGGTGCATTGCTAAGATAAAGCAACATGAATTGTGTAGGCCTTGCTTTAGGTCATTGAATATAATAACTTTGTATGGCCTGATCATCTATGAAAAATTAATATATGTCAGAAAAAATATTTCAGACTTTTTCGAGTGTGCAATAATTGCAATAATCTGGTACTTCCAACAAACAGATTGGCTAGAACCAACAGTGAAGAAATCAAATTGTACACTGCGATCGCCAGATGAGCTAAGATCGCTTCACCTGAGCAGATTTAAGTGTAAATTGAAATCTGTATTAACTAGGGCCTGTATTTACAGTTTTGATGAATATTGTGCTTTGACAAGAGACAGGCAGGTCTTCTTGACTAAATTAAATGGATAATTTAATAATGTTCTTGACATTTTGCTCGACTTTGTAAAATCATGTTAGTGTCTTTTTTATATTGAGTTTATTATAGTTAGTGTACTTTTATGTCTTCGATACTGCACTTTTCTTTTTTCATTACTGACATGTCTATGAATACTTGTGTATTTTTTCTATGATCAATAAAAATTATTATTATTATTATTATTATTATTATCTGTTGCATTTTATGTTAGAGTCTCCTGAACTTCTATATCTGCCACAATAATCACAATACATTTCACGTATACCATCTCAGCTACTCATTTTGACTAGATATCTCAAAGCACCAGCGCCGTAAATCTGGAAGTTAAACAAAAGAAATGCCATGTTTCATATTTTTACATTTAGACTGGATGCCAGTACTGCAGTGTCTTTAACTTCATCTAGAGAGGTTGACCTTGACCTGGCAGTTCGCCCATAAGACGTTTCACCATCACTGGTTAATGCCCCGTGACCGGTAAGAACAAACTTAGCGATATTCACGATTTCATTCAGCTTGTTATCCCATGGTACCATTCTCGAATCCTGAACCTAATCTCGGGACTAAATAAATAGCTTACCTTGTATGCATCGTATCTTAAGCAAATAACTCTGGCCCCGAGGTTCAGCCTCGCATATCGATGTCGGCCCTAATTCACCCCGTTTACATCCATATATACGCGTAATCTACTTTCATCGGAAAAATCGAATTTTATATCGTGCGTTCCCTGTGAGAACGTTTCGTTTTGCTTTTGCCCACATCAACTTTAACGAAATTCTATACCCAAATAACATGCCCAGCATTATACACAATGTCCTAGAATCAAAATACTTAAAGGACGCTACTAAATATTGTCTTTTTTATGCTTGTCAGACACTGTATATTTCACCGGAATGTCCATAGTCCATTTAATACAGAATTACTGATTGCCTTTTCACCTGGTGTAATGAATAATACGTTTCTGAAACCAATTTGTCTTGTTACAAAGCCGTTCCTGCCGAAAAAAAAAGAATTCAAGTTACCACCTGAATGTTCTGTATACACAGCAGAACTGGTTGCGATCAACCAAGCTATTGAATACTGTTTCCAATTCTATGAAAATAACAATTTTGTTATTTTTACCGACTGTAGAAGTGCTGTAACAAAATTGGAGAATTGTTAAACATAGTCTGGATCAAAGGCCACCCAGGTATAAAAGAAAGCGAGATGGTAGATAATTTTGCAAAAAGAGCTACAACTAGAGGCGATTACGTTCCGGGCATGGAGATTCCTTTTACTAACGCTCATTTCCTGATCAGACAACGACTAAAGAATAAATGGAATAACCATTACAAAATTAGTCCAACAGGAAGTTGCCTGAAACGTATACAAGAGACTATTCGAAGCAAACCTTGGTTTCAAGGAATTACCAATCGTCCTTACATTAGAACCGTGAGCAGAATAAGAAGTGGTCATGTCCTGACGCTCCATCATAAATCAAGAATTGAGATTATCCACTTTGCAGTTGTGGAAATATAATAACCTTGCAACACCTAATATTAGAATGTACAAGTTCTAACAAAGAAAATTCTTAATTGTATCAAATTTTAGCGAATCACCTTCCTTTGCCTCTAAATTTAGAATCAATTCTCAGTTCTGAGAACCAGCAAGTTTACGAACTTTTATACAAGCATTGTTGGAAAGTAGGCCCAACATTATAAAATGTAAATTACCGTAAATTTATTTGAAAAAATGGAGAAAAGAAGAAAATATTGTAAAAAGGAAGACCAGTATAAAGTAATATATATATACATATATATATATGTATGTAGATATGCGTAATAGAAAACAAAAACAATCTTATAAACAAAGTAGAAAAAAGGAAAAATAAGTAAAAAGTATTGGTTAAAAGAAAACTTAAAAAAAAAGAGCAATATGTGTTCGCATACTATATGTAACTACTATACAGGGTGACTTTGAAGTTGAGTCATTAATTTTCAGATAGTGATTGTAGAAGGAAGATAAACCAAAATATGTGTGTAAAAATAAAAAAAAAATAAAAAAAAATTTTACCTTGTTTTATAAAGTATCCTCCCGACAAGTATTTCGGTGCGGACCTGTATTTGATCGTGAGGTCTTGGAGCACCGGCATGCCGTCCATATGTGAGGTCTTAAGTCAAATGATTCACGAACCCGTTGTACTACATTAACAAAGGCACGAGGGGTTGGTTGCACTCGATTGGGAAACCGATCCGCATAAACATGTGCCATTTTTTATTTCGTTTGAGCCACGCAACAGACACCGCTATCCACTACCGACTGACACTGACTGTATACAACTGAATGAAATAATTGTAAAAACATCGTTCCAAATTCTTTCGCTTTTTTGTTTCCGATGCGTTGAACCGATAAGGCGAATTATATCCGTTGTCGCCAAACACGAGCACATAATATTATCATTGAGACAGGGCGGTACTCAAACTTCCAAAGGGCTATAACTTTGTTACTTTAATTTTGCCAGAAAAATGGTAAAGGAAAAAAACATTTCTTTTGATCAGATCTACTCACTGTTAAAATAAATGACTCAACTTCGAAGTCACCCTGTATAATAGAAATAATATACAGTAGTAATATTAAGTAATGGATGTTCTACTTTCTATTAAAGCATAGCATTATGCTGAACATAAGGATCTAGCCAGTTGGTCATCGACCAGTGCCAATAGCAGAACAAAAAACAATTATTCTTCAAATGGCTAAACCAGTTTATTGTCTTCGTTAACCAAACTGATAGGCTGTACTTGTTCCGGCAACTTCTGTACACATCTATACACATCTGGCAACACCGCCCGAGGAACGAGTCATTGACGCGCCGACTACCAAGCTGACGGGCGTGGCAACCAGGCAAATTCATTCTGACACAATTCATATGGTTTATTATTATATTCAGTCAATATACTATAAACAATCATCAGTGTCAAAGTTCATTCATCAATTCATATACAGTACTAGAACATGACTATCTTACTTCTCACGCCTACTGACGCATAAATTTTATAAAATGAAATATATTTTTTGGGTGTTATATGACATGTTCAGTTACAAATTGACCTCAGAAGAAAAAGTTGTATTATGAAAGTTATAGGGTCTAATATGAAGTTCTGCAAGTGATATCTTTTTGTATAGGTACCTCTCAAAAAACCTCTATCGAATAGAGTTTCATTTTTTTTCTCGCGGCCCATTATAGAAAATCATCAACTCACGGATTATCACTGGGAAAATGATAGTCCCTTTTTTCTGATTCAAAATATATATTGTTTATCAAGTTATTTTAATTAGTTAGTAGGCCAAAAACCTAAAGTTTGTGTCATTTACTCATGTGCATCCGAGTTCGAAAAATATTGCATCTAGCCGCCTATGCAACGCGGTATAGGGCCGGAATACATACGATTAAATGACACAAAAATCTCAGTTTTTTGACTAAAGAAATAAAAATTCGTTAAACAAACCATAAAACATGTTTGGAATCGGAAAAAGGACCATTACTCTTACTGAAAATATAGAGGGTGTTCCATTTAAAATATACGAGTACATTCGATAGCACTTTTCTGGGACAAAAATAAATTATACATGAAAAACCCCATATATAACATTAAGGCGCTAATTTAGCTCTAACTTAATTACATTTATTATTAGTGGCGCCTCGAGCAGGATCTGAACGAATATTTGTGACAAAAAGATGTACACCACTGACCTTTGTGCAATTTTTACTATGTTCTTTAGATTGAGCAAATAAAAATAGAACCTTTTTGTCTCTTGACTTTTTTTTCGTATCTTGCTTAGCTTTCGAGAAAGAAATGTCCACTCAATTGCATATCCAAGGAATATGGGGAAAATTTCCTCAAAATGGCCTCATTCGGCTTCAATACAACCGCCTCATTATTGAATTAGGCACTCTCCTGGAAATACTTGGCGTATTTTCTATTATGCCACATGAATTCTATACAGGGTTATCCAAATTAAGTGTCCACCATTAGTAACTTTGTTATTAGTGAAAATACAAAGTTGTTTGAATTAGCAAACTAGTAGCATTTTTAACGCTGGTAAAAATGAGAAATAAAAAAAAAACAATTGAGAGTCGTTATTTTGATTTTTTTCAGTAAAATAAAATTTTTTTAAATAGAAACCCCTGTATCTTATATTTTTTTCTGTTAAAGCATCAAATTTTAAACAAAAAAGCTTACAATAACTTTTCTCCTAGGTTACAAATTGTTGAAGTTATGGCCTCCAATCTGAAACAATTAAATTGTATCGACAAACTTTATTTTCAACATCAACTTATAATCTTACAAAATACAATAACAATTTTTTTTAAAGAAGATGCTCGAAAACACCACCTTGTTCTTCAATACATTTTTGGGCACGTTTTTCAACTGCTCGAACTGTCTTAAGTATGGTCCTACCATCTATCTGGGTTATCTTTTCCCTAACTGCAGTCTTTAACGCGTCAAGGTTATCGTACCTTCGCTTGTAAATTTGGTTCTTTAAGTAACCCCACAAGAAGTAATCAAGTGGGTTTAGATCTGGTGATCTGGGAGGCCACTGTATTGGGCCATTTGTTCCTATCCACTGATCATTAAAAGTAGTACTTAGAAAATGATAAGTACCTCTGGAGTTGTGGGCAGGTGCGCCATCTTGCTGAAAATGCAGATGATGTCTACTTATAAGATCAAATTCGTCTAAGAAATTAGTCAGAATTTCTGACATAAATTCCACATATCTTGCACCAGTTAGGGTTCCCTCATAAAAGAACGGGCCAACAATTTTTGAACCAATTATACCGCACCAAACGTTGAAACTGAAACGGACTTGTGGGCCTCTTGGATGTACTAACAAAAGATTTTCTCTTGACCAATAATGGTGGTTTTTTCTATTAAACATTCCAGAATTTGAAAAATATGATTCATCTGTCCATAAAAGGTAACGAAAGTTATTTACATTTTGGCGACAGAAGCTAAGATACCAATGGCAAAAAACAAGTCTTCTCTCTGGATCCCCTGCCAAAAGCGTTTGAACTGGTCGGTACTTATACGGAATAAATTTGTATTTTTTTAAAATCCTTTGAACAGTACCATAACTGAAATTAGAGTCCTTGAGAATATCTGCTATTGAATTCTCACGATAAGCTTCAAAATATCCAATAACTGCAATTTCCGTGGCCTCGCTTATTATGAGTTCTTTTTTTGCCCTTGTTTTAGCAAAAACATTTTCGTTGCCCCTAAATTTTCGATAAAGTCTCAGAAAATATCGTTCATACGGTTGAATGCGAGCGGGATATAATTCACTGTAGTATTCTCTTGCTCTCAAGGAGGATTTTCTGCACACTAAATAGCATTCTAACATATCACACTTTTCTTCATGGGAGAACATTTTTCTTTAAATTAATGACACAATAAAGCTTATAAACAAGTATTTACACTAATGTTTGACATTATTTGATTTTATCATTGTTTTCCAAAGCCTTCTAGTTGCGAGTATGTCCAGTTTAACAATTTGTCGCTTATCTTAATGCTGTCAAATCGCGAACGCCATGTTGTTTTCATAGCCGTCTTAATATTATAATACTGCAAATAATTAAAAATATTTATCGTTATTTTGACTTTAGCGGAAAAGTCATTATGAACTTTTTTGTTTAAAATTTGATGCTTTAACAGAAAAAAATATAATATATAGGGGTTTCCATTTAAAAAAATGTTATTTTACTGAAAAAAATCAAAATAACGACTCTCAATTGTTTTTTTTATTTCTCATTTTTACCAGCGTTAAAAATGCTACTAGTTTGCTAATTTAAACAACTTTGTATTTTTACTAATAACAAAGTTACCAATGGTGGACACTTAATTTGGATAACCCTGTATACAGGGTGGCCAAACACGTGACGTCATAAAAAAAAATTAGATTCCCCACATCGAGAGGAACCCAAATCACCCCCATATATATGGTCCGATTTTGTTTAGTTTAGGAGTTATGATTTTTTTTCGGATTTTTCGAGAATTTTTGAGTTCTGTGTTTATTTTTACCATAACTTCGTTATTAATTGTGATAAATGCCTGCTTTTTTCACAATTATGTAGCTAAGACCTAAGGCTTAACTATCATATAATCATTCAAGTCATGTAACTAATACTACTTTTTAATTTTTTTCAAAATCTTCGAACATAACAAAAAAGTAAAAAAGTGCAACAACTTTGAACGTTTATAAAAAATTGAAAAAACATGTTCTTACTATTCGTAAGTATCTTAAAAACGCAACGTATAATGCATCACAAACTTCTTAGCAAACAAAGTCCAAATCAGTATGCAAAGCAGAGTCCCGGAATATCCAATTTTTTAGAGCACGAGGTTTCGGCTGATATGGCCTCTTATTTCGTCTGCAGGTGACTTAGCCTTTCGGGGTTATTTATACCAAAACGGCTGACGTGTCCTGTGCCGTAGATGACGTGGCTGGTCGGTGGTGATGACGTGTCCTCTGTTGGTTGGCCTAACCAGAGCGACACATGTGTTGAAAAACAACACACAAGCATTTAGAGATTTAAAACAAAATTTCATACGTAGGTGTACACTGTGCATTTCTGTTAGAGGCAGACATTTTGAAAACCTCTTGTAAATAACATAAATGAATAATAATCTGCTGTTCAGTAAAAATCAAACGTGTTTTTGTGGTTTTTGCAAATTTTTTTTCCGAAACTAACAATTTCTATTGAGCAGAGGGTTATCCAATTTTGGGTTCGGTTCTATTTGAGCCACAATTACGGTAGCATGTAGTAAAGCTAGGTTGATGAAATTTTTACGGTAAATAGCTGATACCGTAAGGAAGTTTTTAAGATACTTACGAATAGTAAGAACATGTTTTTTCAATTTTTTATAAACGTTCAAAGTTGTTGCACTTTTTTACTTTTTTGTTATGTTCGAAGATTTTGAAAAAAATTAAAAAGTAGTATTAGTTACATGACTTGAATGATTATATGATAGTTAAGCCTTAGGTCTTAGCTACATAATCGTGAAAAAAGCAGGCATTTATCACAATTATTAACGAAGTTATGGTAAAAATAAACACAGAACTCAAAAATTCTCGAAAAATCCGAAAAAAAATCATAACTCCTAAATTAAACAAAATCGGACCATATATATGAGGGTGATTTGGGTTCCTCTCGATGTGGGGAATCTAATTTTTTTTTTATGACGTCACGTGTTTGGCCACCCTGTATATAATAATATATATTATAATGATTTAAGGTGTCTCAACAGAAAATAATCTAAGGGATTCATATCGGGCGAGCCAGGGGGCCATAGGTATGGGCCTGGCGATTATGGTAATTTTCATCCAAAAATTTCCGCGCCATTATACTGTGGTGTGGTGGACCCCGTCGTACATGTACCACAATCTTTCCATGATTGAAACTTCTTCTAAAAGCACAGGTGAAATAAATTCTAAAAACCTCACGTTTTCTTCCCCATCAAGTCTAGGTGGAGGAAAATGAGGCTCAATCAGACGGTCACCGACAATTCCAACCCAAATAAAACTGTTCTTAAAAATTATTTCACATGAAGGCGTATGGATTGCTTTCGGTCCAAATGTGATTGTTGTGGAAGTTAACAATTGAATTACGAGAAAAACAAGCTTTATCTGTAAACAATGTTCGACATAGAAAGCCTGGATTCCTTATCATTTGCTGCTCAACCAATCAGAAAAAGGTAGTGTTAAAGGCAAATCTCTGATCAACAGAGCTTGCACACAACATTTGATATGATATAACTGCTGGTCTCTTAAAACCTTCCACACTGTGATATGGGTATTATTCAGTTCTTCAGCTACTTTCCGAGTACTGGCACGAGGATTTGCTTCAGTTTCATTTAAAATAGCTTCTTCGCACCGTTGCATACACGATGACAACCGTCGATCTTTTAAAGCTGTCTCTTTCAGCATGTCTTGCATGGAGACGTACAAAAGTTCTCCTTTTAGCACTACAGGCTGAGGAAATCTTTCATGATAAATGTCTTGCATGATTAGGATTTCCATGAGCCATTAAATAACAGAAGCATATCTTGGATAAGAAATAACCACTCAAAACACTTTTTATAAAAATCATAAATTAATAGCTTATAAATACTAACTTGATGACTGTCAAGTGGTTTACTAAATGCTGCAATCGTTTTCCAAGGCAACCCTTGATTATTATTTAATATTCCTTAGTTTAGTGAAAGTCATTAGGTTAGATCAGAGTTCCCCAAACTTTTTTGTGTCGTAGACCCCTTGCCATGTTTTTCCGTGTTGGGTAGACCCCCTACTTACCTAATATTGATTTCCTGTAAATTTCTAACTGTAATGATGTTTAGTGTTAAAAACTTAAAGTAAAAACACATGTTAATTTATACATTTATTAATTGAATTTAAATTAAAACTACTCAAAATAAAATTTTGTATCTGTTATGTAAAATATACGTAACATTTAATAAACAGGTGTCTGACCAATAAGTGCCCGCATTGGGAATAAGTGCCCGCATTGGAAAAAAAATAAGAGGGACAAAATAAAAAAAAAAGTGAAAAATAATAAAAAAAAATGTTTTTTACTTAAAATAGTACAATAAGCGAGTTCGTTTATTAATTATAACATAAACGTATGTTCTACAATAATTTCACTGTTAGTTTGATTAAATTCCGCTTCTTATACGTTTAAGTTATCTGAAAATAGGCAAAAAATTAACGAATTTTAGTGTGTACCTATCCTTGAATTTTCAGAATAATTTTTAAAAAAAAAATATTTTCTATAGGGAGGATCTTTAAAAAAATCAATGCGGGCACTTATTCCCAATGCGGGCATTTATTGGTCAGACACCAATAAACATAAAATAAACTGTAAATAAAATAACATAAGCAGTAAGTCAATATTTTTAGTGAGAAGGATGAACGTGATGCTTTAATAATAAATTATCAACATTTGGCGTCAATTTTGTAAGGGTTAATCTTAAATCTCCTGAGCTAATGATGTCCAGTCTATTTCTGTTTTTCGTTAGGAGATTGGTAACAGCGCTGAACCCCCTTGCCACTAGGTATGACGATGGAAAGGAAATTAAACATTTCCTCGCTATATTCCATAATAAAGGATAAGTAACGGGTATGTCGTTTTGCAGCCAGAATTGCTGATATCCGCTTTTAAACTGAACCTTAAGTTCTTCGTTTGTACTTAGTTCAGTCAGTTCCTCTTGTATTATGACATTCGTTTCTTCTGTGTCACCATATGGATTAATTATACACGGTGGTATTACCATAGTCAAAATATCCTCAAACCTAGATTCAAAATCTGAATAGAGGGCATTTCAATGTTGAACGTAAGTTGAATCGTCGTCTTCCTGGCAGCTTGTCTGTGACAAATTGGGGAACTGAGAAAATTCGCCCCGTCTAATATTTTGCTTCATTAGTTTAACTTTGGCAAGAAACGCTGATAAGATGGACTTTGTTTTAATCAAATTTAAACTGGCGCCTTGTAATTGCAAATTAACCATTATTAATTATTAATTAAATTTTGTAAACAAATCTGTTAAATAGGCGATGTCTGTTTTCCTCTTCATTAAATTTGCTTTTAAAATTTTATCTTTAGTATCCAGAAATTCTAAAATAGTCTCAAAAAGTGCAAAACATCTTGTCAAACATAAGCCTTTCGACAGCCAGCGTACTTCAGTGTGAAGGAGTAATTGATGAAAGTGTTCGTCATTTTCTTCACACAACTGCGCAAATAACCGCGTTGCTTCGGATTCGGTTTACTGCATCAATACCTAAATGAAGTGATTGATGCAATCTAACACTCAAATTTTTAGCAACTAAATGTTGTCGATGGATGACGCAATGTATTGCTAACACCCCTGACACATTTTGTTTTAAATAGCTTATAAATCCACGATAACGTCCAACTATGGCAGGTGCTCCATCTGTAGCTACTGATATTATATTTGTTAAAGGAATTGCTTTTTCAATGAAGTAATCCTTCAAAACATGAAATACTGATTCACCTTTAGTGTCGGTTATCAAAGTTCTTGCGAAGAGCAGTTCTTCGTAGATTTCTTGATTCATAATAAAACGAACATATGCCAATAATAATGCTGCATTATCAGGTAAAGTTGACTCGTCCAGTTGTATAGAGGTCGTTTGCAAATAATTACATAAGAAGCTTTCAATATCAGAACTCATTTCATCAATACGTATTGTTGCTTAAGGGAATTCTTTTAATCATATCAGTTGCAGGTTTGTGTAAAACAGTTTTTAAAACGTCTACAATGGCTGGCAAAATTAACTTCTCTCCGATAGTATGCGGTTTTCCGGATTTTGCTATAAGTAACGAGATATTGTAAGACGCCCGCAAACCATCATCATTTCTTTGTGACGTCGAAGCGAACATTCTGTCCAGTGTAGGTCTCTTCTGAAATTTATGTTTGAGTATTTGAAAGAATTTCACATCTTTCTCTGTTTTATCAGGGTGGCATCTTCTCAGATGATCTTGCAGTTTAGACGGTTTCATAGCGTCATTGCCCAAAACTTTGTTGCATAAAAGGCACATAGGCGATTGTTCCTCCGGCAATGATGGAATGAAGCCAAATTTCAAATAATCAACACTGTACTGTCTACATTCCTTTTTAGATTCGGACATGGCATCAGTCATCTGTGGGCAAAATTAAATTATTTAAATAAGACAGAAAATCCAGCTGCTGTATATTAAAAATATTTTTTGATTTTTCCGAAAACATTCCATAATTCGAACATCTTCTTGCAACAATTAGCTCGAATTACGGAGATTGCACTGTAATTATATTACCGATTGCTAAAACTTTCAAAAAGGAACTATTGAAGAGTACTCGTGTAATTTTGCATGATTGGATATTTAACTACTAATAACTAAAGTCATGATTGGCGTAATTTATCTATCTTTGCTAACTACGAGTACAAAACTAAAATTTAATAAAAAATAATGTACTTACTTTTCTCCAGCACTCTCAAACAAAATAACACTGACTCACTATAATTTGTGTGATATACTATCTGTTTATATTTTTTTAAATAGTTTCTTAGCACTTTCCTTTTTAAGATTCAGGAAACGAATAAACGTATTTGTTCCACATTCGTATTTATAGACTGCGGCTCTCAGGTTTTTACAAGTTCAAAATGTATTGCGACCACAAAGCGAATACCAACATCCTACAACTTACACAATTTTATAAACATATATAATAAATTTTTTATTTCATAGGTACTTTTATAAATAATGTATATGTTTTGATATTATAAGATAGTATGATATCCATTTCATGGGCCCCCAAATTTTTTTTCGCTGACGTAGACCCTTTGCAGGTTGTCATAGACCCCTAAGGGGTCGATATAGACCACTTTGGGAATCAATGGTAGATGTTGATGTAATAATTTAATTCAGATTTTATTTGTTGTTGTTACATAATTATTAATAATAAATTATGGACACGCAATTAAGTGGATTCTCTTCTAGAAAACTAAGGATACGAAAAAAAATCGAGGGACAAAATGTTGTATTTCTATTTGCTCAATCTAAAGAACATACTAAAAATTGCACAAGAGTCAATGGCGTATATGTATATATACATATATATATAGAAAATGATCATGCGGAGAAAGGTATATAACAAAAAAGTAGGAAAATAATGGGCAAAATCCGCAAAAAGGAGGAAAGTGGATTCGAGCAGAAAGTAGGAAAGGTAACCCGAGCGATACGTTGGCTGGTTCGCTTCATCAGGCCCGAAATGAATGCACATATGAAACTGCAAAAGTAGATACACATGTCCACACATCCGGATACGGGTGTAACCTGAGGAAACGAAGATGGAGGGGAAAAAAACAACACACGAAGTCCACCACAAGAGCCAACCTACACATTGTAGTATAAAATGGCTAGGAAACCTCGAATTTTCAAGGAGACATCTAACCACAACCACGCGGCCGGTTATAGCCACTTGCTGTAGTACTTCAAGCCCAAAGGATCTACAAAGAGAAAATGATCATTTAGATGTCTCCTTGAAAATTCGAGGTGTTCTAGCCATTTTATACTATAATGTGTAGGGTGGCTCTTGTTGTGGACTTCGTGTGTCGTTTTTCCCCCTCCAACTTCGTTTCCTCAGGTTACACCCGTATCCGGATGTGTGGGCATGTGTATCTACTACTACTACTATCTACTACCTATTATCAATAGTTTCCGTTTTTTAGTACCAGAAGCGTTAGCACAAATCATAATAGTACTTCGCTCTTTTGATAGTTTCCCTCCATTGCAAGTTTCACCTTTTAATTTATGAGATTTAGCTTGTAGCTTTCTATAAAATATACCGGTTTCATCTGCATTGAATATGCTATCATCTGAATAATCACAGGTTATTGCGGGCCAAACTTAAGAAATCCAGTCAACTGAAGCTGACTTACCACACATTTCTCCAAAAACAATGTTATGTATTTTCTTAAACCAGTCTAGCCAACCGGAACTATAGTTGAAGTAATCTCCAATCAATTTCCCAAATTCGTCAGCCTTTATTTGTAGCATAGGTCCACTTATTGGAAAATTATTAGCACGGTTTTGTTGAAACCATTTAAACATTTTTTCTTTTGACTATTTGATTTCCAGTCATTTTTAATTTTGTCACGGTTTTTCCAAATATTTGTCACAGTGGATTTTTTATAGCCATATGAGCATATGTGTTTGCTTGAGATGAACCCTGCTCAAGCTCACTAGTTGTTGTGAACTTTTCGTGTAAAGTGAATGCACGTTTCGCTCTTTTCGACATGTTTATAACTCTGATAAATACAGTGTAACACTGGTGGCCAAGTTCGAATGCAAACTGCGAAGCCAAACCGCCGTAAATGATTGCATCAGTTAAATCTGCTTCGGGGAACTATCAAAATAGCTCGCATACGAGTATAATGGATTAAAATGGACCGCTATACGCGAGGGTCTATTTTAAGCGAGTCTATAATATCCGAGTATTTTACATGCAATTATTTATAGGACCTTAAATTGTGTCCATTATATACGGGTTTCCATTATAAGCAAGTTCATTATAAGTGGATTCCACTATATACATATACAGGGTGTTTCAGTTTATTGTTGCACAACTTTAAGATTCGATAGAACTTTTAAAATTGATCCATAAAGTCTATATAAACATGGGTCGAAAAATGCGTGGCTTCCGAAATACAGGGTGTTTAAATTTACTTTCTAAAATTGTTTTTTTTTTAAATATTTCGAACAATATTAGATGTATAACAGTGAAAATTGGTATACAAAGGTTTTTTGGTACGACAAAACGAACCATTTGCATAGTTTTACTGTAGCCGCTAGAGGGCGCTCTCTACTGTACCTGTAGTGTATTAAAATTTTTTCTTAGTGCAATTTTTTGCTTTTTTGTGAATTTTCGTTATAGTTAGCCGTTTTTGAGATATTTCGATTTTTAAGGTTCGATGCATTTTTAATTATTTATGATAAAATAACGTTAAAAAGTCAGTATCTCGATAATTTTTAGAAGAAGGCTGTGCCTGCAAATATTTTTGAAATTGAATCGTCAATTAGTTGACAGTTAGTTTTGTTGTCTGTTGAAACCTGAAACGTCTTTTTGCAATTGTGAATGCATGAAATTTAGTTTCTTTTACCTGTTTTTTTTTTGTAAGTTTTATAAAAATGCCATTTTTATTCTACAAACAAAAGTTAGCGGATATTCATTTTGTGTATGGCTTTGTAAATGGAAACGCAGCAGAAACAGCCAGAGAATACGCACGAAGATTTCCAAACAGACGACATCCAACTCGCTCAGTATCGCCAAATAATTGAAAATGGTTTTGGAAATCTCCAAAGGGATCAAAACATAAATGTTCGTCAGCGCAGATTTACCCATATGATTCAGCGTGAGTTTGATAGAAATCCGACCACAAGTGTTAGGAGAGTTTCTGGTGCCTTGGGAATTTCAGCAAGCCATGTTCACCGTGTTCTTAGAAATGACCATAGACGTCCTTACCATTTGCAACCTGTGCAAGGACTACAGCCAGGGGACGGAGAACGAGAAATCACATTTTGTCAGCGGATTCTTGATAGAACTGATAATAATAGGGAGTTTTTAAGTAACGTTTTATGGACCGATGAGTCATGCTTCACTAGACGTGGGGTGGTAAATTTTCATAATCAACATATTTGGTCGCATGAAAATCCGCATGCAGTTCGGGAAAGAAATTTTCAGCATGAATTTAGTGTGAACGTGTGGATTGATATCTACCGTAATCGACTATTTGGACCCTACCTTTTGCCTGCAAGGTTAAATGCTGCGAACTTCTTGGAATTTTTAAAGGCTGAACATGCAAATATGTGGGATGATGTTATGTTAGATTTAAGAAGATTGGCCTGGTTCCAGCTTGATGCTTGTCCAGCTCATTATTCGAGAATAGCTAGAAACTGGCTGGACGAAAATTATCCAGAAAGATGGATCGGCCGTGGCGGAGCAGTCGCCTGGCCTCCACGATCCCCTGACCTAAATCCATTAGATTTCTTTGTGCGGGGATTTCTAAAAGAAAAAGTGTACCAGACTGCCGTAACCACAAGAGATATGCTAATAGACAGAATCAGGAATGCATGTGATGAAATAAGGCCTTATTTGAATAATGCTATACCAAGTTCGATCATTCGTAGATGTGAATTGTGTATTGAACAATTGCGTTTACATTTCGAGCAACTACTTTAGATTTTGTATGTTTGTCCTAACTATCCAATAGCATTTTAGTTGTAAATAATTAATTTAATTTGTTAAAAATAATATTGAAAAATTAAACAAATTAATATTCTGTTTTTTTGTGTTTATTTGGAGTTAGGAACTATTGCTGTGTTTAAAAACACAATCTAAACGATCATCTTAATTACTTGTAATGCCCAAATCGAAAATGTAAAAAAAATATTATTTTCCCATAAATAATTAAAAATGCATCGAACCTTAAAAATCGAAATATCTCAAAAACAGCTAACTATAACGAAAACTCACAGGAGAGCTTTTTTATGTTGAAAAGTGCGAAGAATCAGTTTTTTTATTCAAAAAGCAAAAAACTGCACTAAGAAAAAATTTGATTCTATTTTTAAAATTCAATTTTAGAGTTTGAAAATCTAGAGTTTTCTACATAAAAAAGGTACTCTTATTGAATATCGATAAATTGTGCCATTTTTGAATAAAATCAAACCAAAGAATTTGTCACATGATAGGAAATGTACTGCGAATGAATTGTTGAATACTTAGCCATGGCAACGAAAAAACTAATTTAATAATTGGTGAATATTACATAAATACATATTTCTATTGCAACATAGCTAACATTTAGGCAAAAACAAAAGAAATAAATTTTTGTCTACGACCGAAATTGAAATTTGTTTAAAAAAGAAGACATACAGTTGGATATACTTAAAACTAGCTTTACCGTAAGTGTTCAAATAAATTCCCATTTTGTTGGATACAGAGTCTCGCTCGACGAACTAATGATTGCGTAGGCCGAAAATTGGAAAACCTTTTTCTTCTTATTTCATTTGCAGCCTGATGGATTCTTTGAAGTAAATCTTCTTGTGTATTTACTTCAGTCCAGTAAACTAGATCTTTTAATGACCCCCAAAAATAAAAATCCAATGGATTTAGGTCAGGTGGACGTGGCGGCCACGCTATAGGACCTCCTCGGCCTAACCAGCTGTCTGCAAAATTGACATTCAACCAATTTCAAACATTGCGTCCAAAATGTGCAGGGGCGTCATCATGTTGAAAAAATATATTTTCTTGAAACTGCTGGCGCCCATCCAATGGTATTATATCCATGAGCTAATTCTGAAGAAAGTTCCTCTGAATTAAAACGATTGGGAAGTACAATAGGCCCAATTACTTGATCCCCAATTACTCCTTCAATGAAAATCTATGTTGGAAATTTGTACGGCGAACAACTTTTGGATTTTCATCTGACCAGTGATATTCTAGGAATAGTGTTTTCATTTGCTAATATCCACTGGCAAAACTCGATTCGTGGTAAAAAATCTGCCTCCGATACATGCTGCACCTGTTTAAAATAATAAAGATGTAATCCTTGAATTCTTGCCATTCTTCCTATCTAAAATTGTTATCTTTAGGATAACTATCAAATAGGTATTCATAAATTATTCTTACTATTGATCGAGGTATATCCATAATTTCTGAAACATTTCGTATGCTTATTTTTTTAGACAAAATTTTATGTAGCTCCAGAGGTAGTGATTTCTTCATCATATTTTATAATAATCGATTGCATACCAAAAACTAACCCTGGGGCTGTTTTAAAAACCTTGTTTAGGTGACATTTCATGTTTCACATAACGTGCATAAAATCATTGATTTTACCTGGAGATAACAACCAGAGGCATTTAGTGAGAGTTAGTGAGGAAGATAGAGATTTATGTAATGTTTGACTTGCCTTGATCCTTAGGCGTTTCATTCACTTTTCAACCCCCATCGGATACAATAAAACGTTTTAAGTAAAATATGAAGTCCTAGAGAGCACCTGTTATATCAACTAAGACAATTGACTAACGTATACCGGAAAATAGATAACCTAGTACTGTATTCTATCTCAAAAAATTATTCGAGATGAAATAAGGTAGGGTCATCTATGAGAATGTGTCACAGCTATGTTACTCGTCAACCTTAACATTGAATTAAAATACAACAATGAACTCCTCAAGAAAAATTATCAATTAACAGCAGTAATCATCATCATACGCTGCAAAAACAAGGGGACCATTTTTTCACCAGGTAAACACACGTACTGTTTCATAAAGCACAGCCAAAAAAAAAAATCATAGTATGTGTAGACACATGCAATCATCAGCTGGGATTATTGTTATATCGGACAATAACTCGATATCTAATACTGACGTGATGAATGATGATTAACCCCAAGGATCTTCAACTGGTTTGAGCAGTATCAAGAAAATTTGATATGGTGGTGCGAACTTTATGTCACGTGGATATGTATATGTCGAATTCAGCAAATGCTTCGTTGTAGACCATATAGGGTGGTGCGATGTTTCAAGTGCAGTAATCTTGAAAAGAACTGTAAGTCGTCTATTGTGTGTGCTTCATGCAGCGGTGAAAATCGATATAAAGAATGCTCATCCGCCCAAGTGCGTTGATTTGTTAAAAGTACGAAAAATATAAAACCAAATATGATGTTTGCCATTCGGCCAATGACGAAGGTTCGTGCTTGCGGTTAGAATATTACATATATAATCTTAAATCTAAAATCAATTACGGAACATATAGAATATATTAGAACAGCTCGCGTAAATGTAAGGTCGGTACATTCCAAATTTAGTAGATTTACTTTTTGGAAAAAGTTAAATATAGTTACTGTATCGGGAACTTGGTTGTCCGAATGTACTAGCTCGGTAACTGTCAATATTCCTGGATTCAGCTTTTGTAAAAATGATAGGCCATTTCGTGGAGGAGGTAAGTCATCTTGCATAGATGATTGGTTCATTAAATTTAAAATTGGTCACTGTAGTTAATGCCGGGGAGAAATGAATGCTATCCACTATCTCGATAATTTGCTGGCTTAGTAACTGAATACGATAACTTAATCATGATAAGTGATCTCAACGTTAATTTATTGATACAAAATAACAAAATAAGTGAATGTTTTCAGTCATATGGTTTTACACAAATTATCGAAGATCCTACTCGTATTAATGAAACAAGCACCACTCTATTGGATCCCATATTGCTGTTTGTTGTTGAGGTTTGCTGCAAAAAGGGTATCATCAACCTGATACCATTAGTGACCATCAAATGATTTTCTGTGACCTACTTTATAGTTTCCATAAAGAGCATAAGTATGTGACTTTCAGAGACTACAAACCCTTCAACTTAGATAACTTCAACAGAGACTCACATCAAATGAACTGGGAGCAGGTTTTATACTTTAGGGATGTTGAAACCGAATTAAAATTTTTGACTAACAACATCAATGCCATCTTTGATTTACATTGCCTAATTCGAACAGTGCGTGTCACTAGACCGAAAGCACTATAGTTGACAGCTAATTTGAAGTTAATTTTCAAGGAAAGAGATACAGCACTGTCTAAATTCAAAACCAATCCGTCTGTTCAAAACTGGAATAATTACTAATCTTTGAGAAGTTACACATTACAATCGTTACGGAATGAAAAGGCTGCCTTTTTGGAGGATTTACAAAATCAGGGAGATTCCTCTATATTATACAAAACTTTAAAAAATATGCGCAACAGAACAAATAACTATTTACAAAGAATATCATTTTCTTTCAACTTAGTTAATTTAGATGTGATTGAAACTGTTATCTCCAGTATAAAATGCAATGCTTCTGGAACGGATGGTATGACGTTACAAATGTTAAAGTTATGTTTCTCGCTAATTGCCATTTATCTACTACATGTTATTATTATTTGCTTGGAGACTGAATACTTTCCAGACCTTTGGAAGACAGCTCTGGTGAGTTCCCTGCCGAAATTGTCTAATTCGACATCCATCGCAGACCTATAATCGAACGAGTAATTTACACATAGATTCTAGATCATCTCAATGTGCAGAATTTAATCACAACCCATCAATCTGTCTTTCAGAAAAAACTGTTAGACTTTTCCAGTGCCTTCGATACGCTCAACCATCGACTACTTATTGCCAAGTGTCACTACTATGGCTTCGATGAAATTGTCTGTAACTTTATTAGGTCATATTTAAGGGAATGGAGGCAAAAAGTAAATATCAATAATTAAATTTCGACGTGAAAATTTGAGTATATTCAGTCAGGTGTACCACAAGGCTCAGTACCGGTATCGTTGATGTTTCTACTTTACACTGCAGATTTACATGATGGCTTCAAGAATACACATTCTCAATTTCTGCTGATGTTACGCAGTTGTAGTGCGAGTTTAATGCCGACAATGTCCAGGAGTCCATGATGCTAATAATTGCAGATCTTGATAGCTTTAATAGGTACTGTAGCTCCCACAGCTTAAGACTAAATCCCTCAAAAAGTTCTGCCATATTATTTGGCAGTAAAAGGTTATGTGAAAACCTTAAACGATTAATTCACATCAAAGTTAATGAGGTGGAAATTGATTTTTTTGAAAAAGTAGAGATATTGAACATTCACTTTGACTCGGACGATTTAACTCTCATGTGTATAACGTCTTGAACAACTGTTACCTATCCCTCAGGATTTTGGTTGTAAACAAACATATTCAGCATAAGAACATCAAAATTAAATTGTGTCAAAGTTTAGTAATTTCTAAAATGTTAAAAGGCTTATCCATATATTACCCTTGCCTGATGTCTATTAACGCAGAACGGTTGCAGATAATGCAGAATACCTGTGTAAGATTTATCAAAGACCTAATAAAGTTCGATCATGTATCACATGTATCGTAATCTTTCATGCCTAAGCATTAAAATTCTTTTCAGATACTCCATTCTAATCTTTACTCATCGGGTTGTACATTATCCCCTCAATACCTCAGTTGTAAACTTGTTCCAAGAACATCTGTGCATAATCTTCAGATTCGTAACCGTTACACCTTAGCCATGCCAATACATCGCACAATACATTTCAGAAGGTCTTTTACTTACAATATTTTAGGCCAGGATCTGAAGACAATCCAGTTTTCCCGGAGTTCTAAAGTACAGTCAAAGAGATATTTACAAGAATTGCAGAACAACCGCTAACTTAAGAACTTCTTTCATTTCCAAGTCAGCCAGCTATCTGCAAAGCTTCTCTAGGAGGCCATAGGATGGAAGTTTGCATAAGACGACAGCATGCCACAGCTGCTCGAATGCTTTCGTGATATCAAGAGCAACGTCATCAGCCTCACCATAAGACTGAATGAGTTCACTCCACAGTTGCGTGACGTAAGTTAGGTGGTCTCCTGTGGCTCGCTAGTGGCGGAAACCATAATGCCTATCTTTAATCAACCCAAGACGCTCGAGGTACTCCAGAAGCTCCCGATTTATGCACCTCTCCATCACCTTATTTATTACAGAGAGGAGAGCTACAGGCCTGTAATTGTAAAAAATTGTCTTAGGGCCAACTTGACCAACAACAGTCCGTTATTCTCCACCTATAGGGTAACGGACCGTCAGATACAGCGAATGAGCTTCAAGTTCCAACCGACAAATTTTAGCAACCAATAGCTATGAAATGTTGAAAACAAAATACTGTCAAAGTATGAGATGACAAGTTGAAACATCACCAACTTATTGAATATTAAGAAATTACATATAATTCAGTCAAAATTTTAGGAAATGTTTGATTTTTGAATTAAATTCATGTTTTAATTACTATTGTTGATTTTTTATTCATGTTTATATTATTTTCTTCAATTGTTATGTGATACTGGGTGTTTTTTCCTATAAACCTCTTGCAGATAGCCATTAAGCACCTACTTGATGACAGACTCTACCAAAAGATATTGCTCGTTTCCAAACATTCATTCATTTACTTGCCGTTCATCAGAACCATTATGGCACCTTAGATTGATATTCCCACAAAACCATTCAGGTTTTTTGATATCCATACATCCATAAAGTTGAATATTTTTCGTTGTTCAGGAACTGAACAAACATCCACACTATATTCACAGAGATTAAGAAATTCCCAAATATATGCCTTAAAGCTACCAGCAAACCTAAAACCTGCAAAAACTACAAATTTGCCATATTTTTCTTTTTTCACGAGTACACATTCTAGGTTATATCTATATTAGACATTATTTGAATACAGGTGATTATTGCATTTCTAGGAGTGACAACACGGTGACTTGTGTGGTTATCAGCGGCCATTTTGTGAGGGTGCGACAGGGTTGCCAGATTGTGCATTAATATCCCGTTTCACCCTCCTGGTCCCAGTGGAGTAAGTTCCGTCAACTGCTTTATAAGACTATTCGTGACATTTTTCCCAAAATAATTGCACAACACTTGAAAAAATGCAAATGAAAATTTGAAATTATTTCCATGACGCCGCAATATAGCTCCGCCGGTACCTTGGGTTATACATCGTGACAGTAGGGATGTTCGATACGATCCTATATTTAGAAGTATCAATACATTTCACGAGTATCGTCATCTTTCGATCCGGACTGTGTCAGAAAGAGTGACTGCCATTTCGCTGCGACATTACCCTGCCAAGTCAGACATATCTTTCATCATTTTGAAAGAAATTATACTAAATCTTCAAATTTGTGAAGTTAGCGAGTTTCACTTCATACGTTGTTACCGGACATGTCCAAATTATCAGTTGCTGCCGGGATATTCATCCCGACCACTGCATCCCCACGGCTAGGCGACCTGTATGTTGAATTTGTATTGATAGGGCAGCGGGTTATGCTATAAATCATATGTCACAGTGTTCGTGCACTGATTGCAACGGTTAGATAATACCAAAAATATTTTAATAAATAAGAGATCTTTCCCATTCCGGATCGAACAATCTACCAGAGATGCTTATAATCATGATACCTAGTAAATTTTCACGAAAAAAATTCTAAACCAGCAAATGTAAAAGATTCATTTCGCACCCTCCACCACGGGACGTGTTCGTCTTTCGACTTGGCAACCCTGCGAGTGTCAGATACTGTCAGATAGAGATCCCCGCCAGTCAAAAAAGAAAAATAGACAAACAATAAGCATTACTAGTTTTTTTGATTTTTGGACTTAAAAGCCATTATCTGTGAAACATTTTTCATAATTTTTTGTCTATGTCCATAGTAATTGCATTATGCATCAGGGAGATGCAGGGATTGACACGTCTTACACATATTATCTGTGTTTTAGGATGGAGAGGACATAATGTTTTTATTGCTTTGAAGAAATTCATTAACCCATAAATTAATAAATGACGTAAAGGGAGATGAGGAATTGGATGGAATGTATTTTATATTCTATTGTCTTGCACACTATTCTACAGGTATGTACTGATAACTTTCAGTATATAGAAGTTGGTAAATTCGAGAGTGCCATGCATTAACAAACGTCCAAATCTGCTGCCAAATGTAACAGCTAGTAAATCGACCTATTATTTGCCGCATTTCCTATTCACGGATAACAGATTGTTAAATGTAAACCTATAACATATATCAAAATACATGAAAGTTGTCCTGTTTTTTCTGTACAAAAGCATCATGTTGGAATCAAAAAGTGGTCTTGTTTATAATACAGTCGAATTTTCACGATTTTATTCAATATTTCAATAGAAATCACTGATATTCAGAGACCTTTGACAGCTTCCGTCAAATTGCATTTCGATAAGGTATTTTCCCATTGGACCATAATATTAATGTTGGTGAAATCGGCCCTAAGAATCCTTTTTAGGTTGGACATGAACAATTCCCAGTTTGCTGGGGAGGTGCCCGATTCGTAACATATCTGGAAGAGAATAACTGAACCAAGCTGTGAATCGACGGCACTAGGACGTCCATGGTGGAGTTGGCAGCAAAGAAAAATTATTACTAAAACGGCATATTAACGCAATATTAACCTAGAAAAATACCTCATCTTTAAATTCCAGGATAATGTGAACCTTTTTTTACAACTTTTGCAGTATCTCCAAAAACAAAGTGGTAGGGGGTTTTCAAAGGCTTCCGTAAAGGACACCCTGTATCTTCGAAACTGCTGAGCCGATTTTAGCAAACTTGGGCTAGCCTAAAAGAGCTTTTCTTGGACTATAAATATTATAATAATTGAATTTCTGTTAGTCTTACATGTGGCAACTACAGTGCTTTTTCGGCATTCCGACGGAAATGGTTAATTTTCTTAAAAAAATTAAATGCATTGGTCTCATTTTTTACTTGAAAAAGTAGCTAAATGATGTCTAAGCAAGTTCTAGGAAGCCGAATCTCGATATCTTGTTCCTAACCTAAAATTTAAGCCAGAGAAGATTAACCGAATCTATAAATAAAAATCAAGACAAGTGTGTGTGATCGCGAAGGCCATGGAAACAGACTTCCTCTTCAACAAAATGAGCTAGACAACCATCCAAATGCAAAAACAAGTTTTGCCGTATTTCCAGTGGCGCATCTTTCAACAACAACGGTAATTAATTGTAAGAAGGCAAGAAAGACATTGTCATTTAGGGATTGCTCGAAAATATATGGCCCAATAGTTCTGCCTCCCAGTATGCCATACCACACATTTAAACTACAACGCCCTTGATGCTGAACTTCACGTAACCAATGCTGATTTTCTGCACACCAATAAGGCATATTGTGCAGATTGACTCTGCCGTTACTATATAGGTGGCTTGATAGGTTCAACGAATTTGAAATAAAAATTCTCTATTTTCCGATCAAAGTCTTCCTCTTTCAAGGCCTGATGCAAAACGACATGATATGGGTGCGTTCTAAAAGAAATTGAAAAAAGTCAAATATAAATAAATCTCTATATTTTGATGGCCTTAGAACTTACCTGTGGTCCTTCAAAATATTTTGAACCGTTGTTCATGATATGCCCAACTCAAGGGATAGTGCCGTTGTGCCAACATGAGGTTTTCCTTTAATATATCGCAGTACGCGGTTAATATTTTCTTGTCTTCTTCCAATTCTTTGCTCGCAAGCTTGCCACAAATTGGGGAAAAACTCTCACATCGCAAAGTCGCCGATTTGAATATCGAATCGCGTAAGCTCTTTTTGCTACTGCGGGCTATTTATGTTTTGATTAGGCATTTGTTTTGTTGTATTCCATGGCCTGCTTCTATTAATTGTCTTTATCGTATATACCCATAGTGAGTATGCATTTAAACAAAAAACATGCCTTTTGTTACTAACATTACTTGGGTACCTTTTAGCGATATTTTTGTAGTATTTTCAAAAAGGGTAATTTTATTCCGATGAACAAAAAAGAATTTCAGAACTGGTTTAAAAAAACATTTAAGGGATTTCCGTATAAAAGCTTCTTTAGCCTAAGTTTTAGGTTAGGAACGATATACCGAGATGCGGTTTTCGCGAGCTTGTTTATACATAATTTTTTTCTGTCGGTATGTCGAAAAAGGCCTCTAGCGGCCACATGTGAAACTAACAAAACTTCAAATATTTGTAGCCCAAGAATAGCACTTGTCGACTAGCCTAAGTTTATTCGGCTCATCAGCTGCAGATACATGGTGTTTTTTACGAAAACCTTTGAATACCCCCACCAGTTTATTTTTAGAGATACAGCAAAAATTATCAAACAAAAGCTCACAATATCGTCGACTTTAAAGATCAGGTATTTTTTGTTAGGTTAATATAGCAGAATTTACAGAAACATCGCGTTCTTTGATTCAAGATTGTAGTTACGCCACCTAGCAGAAATTTGGCCATCCTGTACAATCACTTGAACGGGAAGCAGTTGTATTAGAACAACCTTTGGGACAAGCATTTGCCACGGCTCTGCTCAATAGGGGTAAATGTTACTTTTTAATTTCAATAGGATCCCAAGATCAAGATCTATAAACAGAACAATCTTATGTCTGTTCTATTTCCAGAATTGTTTTTGTCGCTACGTAAGAACTAACTTTCTAGAAAATGTATATGCGAAATTGTAACGTCAAAATGAGCTTAAGTCGCTTCTTTTTCATCATGGTTTTTTCTACTGATATTACTCCTGCAATAACGATGACTTAATTTGTCATTTACTCTAGAAGTACAAAATGTACAGAAATGACTCGGACTAGTTCTTCGTTAAAGCGATGAAATATTATATTAATAAAAGTTATAGGGCTACCCTGTATCTACTAGAAGATAGAAGATGCAACTCAGCACCTTTACCCAGCGCCTGGCAACTGCGAGAATGCAATATGGTATTTTCCTTTGTGTTATCATTCAAATGAAGATCACTTTACTTTTTGTAATTCAGTTAGAATCTAGCCTTCACGCCGATCACTACTTGTAATTTCGGAAATAAAATATTTTTTAAAATGGCACTTAAGCAAACTCGAAATATAAGTGGCGCAGCCAGATCGGGTCTTTGGGGGTTGTCTACGGCTTATAGGCCAACCCTTCGTCGAACGATTAACCAAAGACCAACCGAAAAAGTCTCGCGAATCGGTAATTTCGATGGTCGCGTAAACTCAACCAGCTAGGAGAAGGAATTCCAACTTGGTGGATCGAGTAGCCAAGTGAGAAGGCGTTAACAAACGGACCAAGGGATGGACCAAGGCGAAATCTCTGAACCTGCAGCATACAGGGCATGGAACCTCTAGTGGTATCGCTGTAAGTACTAAATGTCGTTTAGAGGACTCGAAAATATTAATTCTGAAAGCAGTGATAGCGCGGAATCGGATTCTGACTCACCAACAGCCATTACAAATATTCAATTTTCAAGACCAATTCTTAGAGCACCAATTTTAAATTTACCTAGTATAAGTGAAAATCAATAAATTAAACAACGTAACAATGACTTCCAGCTCAAACAATGTACCTTTCTTAAAACCTGAATACTTGAACATGATTGCTGATTTCTATGGTGGACCAGAACCATTACCCAGATTTCTAGAAATTTCTGAAAAGTTAGTCACGAAAGTTAATGACGCAAATAATCCAGATGACTTTCAAAATGAATATTTGATGTCAAGTTTACTTGCGAAAATAAAAGGAAATGCAGCTCTCAGTGTTTCTTCGTATCACATAAAAAACTGGCAAGATTTAAAAAATGCTCTTCTCAGTGTTTATGCAGATAAGCCCGATCTTTTCACGTTGAATATATGGTAGAATTAAGACAAAACCAGAATGAAAATCCTTTCGAATTCTATAATAGGATTCAACAATTGTTAAATTTACAAATTTCATATGCTGTATCACATTTACCAGAAAATGAAGCTATAGTAGATAATAATTACTGCAGGAACCTGGCTTTAAGAATTTTATTAAGAGGTTTGAAAGAACCTATTGAATCTTTAATGCGTACAACAAATCCTGAGGATCTTAATCAAGCTTTGCACATGCTCACGAACGATTTTCAGTTAGAGGCAGTACAACAAACACACTTTAAGCAGAGGTGTGGTCAAAAACAAAATCCTAAGCCGAATCATTTTAGGCGAAAATCTCAAAATTTTCAACAATCACAATTTAGACCACCCTTACCTATCACTAATTATCCTCATAACCAAAATTATCGTAGCCAAAGCAATCCCAGACAAGCACAGCAACCTAATGTGTTTAAGCCAAATCAAAATCAATCATTTCCTAAGCCTACACCTATGTCGATATCAATTAAGAATACATTTAGACCTCAGCAAAATCAATCATTCCAAAGGAATCAGAGTAACAATTATTTTAGAAATCAGAATACTTCGAGACCAAATTACGTGGTCGAGGAATTATTTAATATACTAGACCAGCAGCCACAGGTCGAAAATCCAAATGACAATCAAGTTGATTCGAATAACGATATCGATGATAATCAGTTTATTCGGACAACAGCCTCGGATAATTAATACCTCATTATGAGCAAATGAACACAATTAGCGATACATTATATTTCCTAAGTTGAATTTGAAAATAATGATAGATACAGGTAGTACCAAAAGTTTCATTCGTCCCGTAATTGCGGATAAATATTTTAAGGATTCCATTAATTAATTCCATTTCAAATTTCTACGGTTCATGGAAGTTCTGTTGAAAATTTCAGTACTACAATACCTTCCATTAATGTGTTCAACACAAATGTGAATAATAAGTTAAAGTTTTATCTCTTCAATTTCCACAAATACTTTGATTGTTTATTGGGTGTCGATAATTTGAAATTACTGAAAGCATAAAAGAAAATTCTGACTCATCAAGGGAATTACTTTCCTGTTGAACAAACTCCAAACAATTCAAATAACTAGATAAGCGGAAAAGACCCATTATGTTGAAAATTGTAGTTACCTCAAAGTCAGACTGGGTTAAGCCCTAATAGGTAGTTTTAAGATAGTTTCATTGCATTCATAATTCACTCATCATTACAGGTAGATAGATGATGCAAGTATCAAATTAAAACTCCCAACTTTATCATAAACTTAACATGTAAGACTCATTTTTGGCAAAAATGAACTTAACCTAACCTGCCTAGGAGGTACAGAATTTCATTTGTATTTAAACTGCTGGGTATAAATTTTGGATTTAAATTGCTATCAATAATAGAGCCTTTAGCTACTGAGCATACTTCACTGGCATCATCAAGGACAAGGAGATCAATGCACTGAGCCTCAAAGAACAATATGTTGTATTTATCAAATGTGTTGCATGTGTTGTATATGAAGAAAAAGTGAGGACAGCTAAATACAGTTGCAATTTGTTCATTGACTTGTAATCTTAACATAAAAGGGAAAATCTATTAAAACTCTGGCATAGGAAACAAAAAACATTTACTGTTTGAGAAAGAAACAGCAAAAACTGAACAGGTTTGATATTTGAAACACTCATATGAAGAGGTTTTGCTAATTATGATAGTCACAGTAAAAAAAAAATATGAAATCTTTGGCTCGAAAGTCTGCATTCATCTCTTGAAGTATTGGTAGTTGCAATTTAGTTTGTTTCCTAATTTAATGTCCATATCTAGGGGAGTGGTTTTAGGTCCATTTTAAGAAGAAAACTTCAAATGATCGTACATACTAAATGTTTTAACTTTTGAAACCCAGGGTGGTAGAAAAGGACAAAAAATAAATCCTTGATTATGAATATCCGTATTACCACTTAATGAAATTTGGCATACATGAAAACGTGTCAAGAGGCATTCTTTCAATTTTACCTGCCTGTTTTGATAGACAGTGATGGTATGCTGTTTATTTCTCTCTTATTAAAATTTTCAATCACTTCGAAGCAAAAATCGATGCGAAATAATTTTTTTTTTCAATCTGATGCACGGTTTTTATAAAACCAATCATAACAATATTGTTAACATGACAATATCACCGTGCAGAGAATTTTTTTGGGTGGAAATAGTGGGTCGGACATGAAAAATTGAATTCTTTTAGTCTGACGCACGGTTTTCACCTGAAAAATACAATCTATTTCACGACATAGTGACATTGTCATACTAACGATATTAGGACATTAGACACGTTATTTTATTTTTGTAAGCGAATACCGTGCATCGGAGTGAACAAAAATTAAGCAATCAAATTTGCATAGAAATGACGGGACTTCAATTAAGTTTTTATTTTAAGAGAAATCAGTTGCGTACTAGAAATGAAACTCAGTGTGGTTTCGGTTCGAAACTATTGCAGGAACTTTATTGGTTGAAAACAGGATGACAGCAACGCTAATTCCTTTACATAACGGTATCTAAGAAAAATTATAATTAAAACCAATAAAATAATTACAGCAGTAAAAATAACAGGGTAACTTATAGTAGAATGAAACTGTAAATCTTCAAAATTAACTTGAAGTGAAGTGAGATTTTTTTGGAAATAAGATTCGAGTGAAATGTTTGTTTTCTTAAATGAATATTTATCGTTGTCACCTCTGAAGTATAATTCTAATTCAATTTCATAATTAGAGTCAAAATCTAATATTTGATCATTAATAATTGTATGACATTCTAAAATAATGTGAGTAGTAAAATGAATATGATGGATTCCTTTACAATCCTTGATTTTTGTTAAAACATTAGTGTCGATTACACAATTGTTCTTACTTAATTCTAGGATTCGCATGTAGTTTGCCAGACTTTCAGACTCACAAGTATCTAACTTAAGTGGTTGACATGGCGACTGGAAAGTATTCGTGCAAACATACTTTAACTCTATGATATTTTTGCAATAATAATTCTTTTCAAAGTATAAACATAATCACTTGGTAATTTTACTAATTCTTTCTTGACTGTGATTGAAAATAACTTGAATAAGAAATAAGTTCTAACATCTAAAATGGGTAACTCAACTACAAAAATAAGTTGGTTTTCTAAAAGTATAAGTGATAAAAGGGAAAGATCATAAATCTCAAATAAATGTATTTTGTCCAATGGCAATAATTCTTCGTCTTTATAAATGGATTCTAATGTTCAATAAGTAAGGTAATCTGTTGATGAGATAATTGTAAGGTGTTGAGACCTGTTTGCTGGTTCAATTGTAGAACTAATAAAAGTGAATTTAGATATGAATTAAATCGTTGCAAATTTGTAATAATTGAGATCTGATGGATCGTCTGGTGTGATAACAAAGATTGATGTTCAATAGTTTGGACATTATGAATAATAATTGACTGAGTTCTTCTAGTATTGTTTTCAAAAATTTCTTGAAGAGATTTGCAAAACGTGATAGATTTCTGATGACTTTCAATCAAGCTATTCTGGTTATTTCGTTCTGATTTTTCAAAACAAGATCTAAATCGTTTTGATCAAGGTTGCCAGAAATAAAACGAATTATAGAACCTAGACCGTTTATAAGTCCGCGTTTGATTCTATGCTGTGTTAGAGTTTCGAACTTGGAATAGGTGTCTTCGTATAAATTTTGAAGGCAGGTTTCGCATTTATTAATAATATTTTGAATAATCTTTTTACTTTTGGGAGTGTAAATGAGTTTTCGGAAATGCTGGTATGTTTCATTTATACCATTATGATTTTGAGAATGATGAAGAGAAACTTTGTCGACGTAATCATTTTTAGAAATGTATTCAGGTTTGAATGCGGCTTTCTCGAATTTAATCTGGGCTGTAGAAAAATGATTCTTTAGAATTCGACTAAGTAGGGACAAGAAGAATGGTTCCTGATACCAGATTCCATATCGGAATGTGGGTTTACATTTGGATTTAATAAAATCGATAATGAAGGATTCTTGATTGGGATTAGTGATATTAACTTCGAATCGTTCTTCGTCAAGATATCTGAAACGGAAACCTAAGATAAATTCTATTCGCTTAGGATAAGCGTAGAAGTTTTTGTCTTCTGAAATAAAAATTGTATTGGGATGAGACTCAGGTGAAGAATGCTGTGTGTTTGTAGAACGAGCATCAATTTCCATAGGATTTTCGGACGTGTTGGGAGCGAGAGCATCGGAATTATGATTAATTTCAATGCGACTTAAGGCGTCAGCGACATGATTTTCTTTTCCTTTTTTGCAGTTTATTTTGTAATTATATTCTTCTAATTTTAAACGCCAGCGAGCTAATCTTTGATTAGGCTCTTTGAGATTGGATAACCGAACAAGTGGTTTATGGTCTGTTTCGATGGTAAATGCATTACCAAAAAGATAGAGTCTGAAGTGTTTGCAAGAGTCGACAATGGATAGAAGTTCTTTTTGAAAAGCGATAGGTTTTCCGTTTTGAGATAGGACAGACCCAAGGGCAATATTTGAAGCGTCGGTTGTGACCGTAAAAGGTTTAGAAAAATCTGGATAACTAAAAACTGGGGGATTACAAAGTACTCTTTTCATAGAATGAAATGCAGAAATGTATTCATTTGAATCAACGGGAATCTTTTCTGCTTTCTTTAGACACTTTGTCAAAGGTTTGGTGAGAGAAGTAAAGTCTCTAATGAATTTTCTCTAGTAATTAGCTAAACCGAGAAATGACTGAATTTGTTTACGAGTTCTTGGAAGAGGAAATTGTTTAATAGCCTTAATCTTATCTGGATTGGGTTTACTACCATCTGGAGTAGTAGTAGTAGTAGTAGCCTAGGAAAGGGACATCTTTTCGTAGAAATTCAGTTTTGCCTAATTGGATTTTTAAATTATGGGAAATAAGTTTCTGGAAAATGTCTTTTAAATGAACCATAGGACTTTGAGAAAATAATTATATCGTCAAGATACAGAAAACAAATTTTTCCAATAAAAGGTAAGAGGACAGTATTCATCATTCTTTGAAATGTGGCAGGGGCGTTTTTTAGACCAAAAGGCATACGAACATATTCGTAGTGGCTGTCTGTTCAACAGAACGTGGATCCATGGGGATCTGATGAAATCCTTGTGTTAAGTCAAGGGTCAAAAAGTATTTTGCTTTTCCAAGATTTTCTAGAATTTCTTCTGTTCGGGGGAGAGGATGTTTATCTTCAATAGTGACGTCGTTTAACTTTCAGAAGTCAATAACCATGCGGTATTTTTTATACCAGAAGCATCTAATTTTTTAGGAACAATCCATACAGGAGAAGAGTTGGGTGAAATACTTGGGCGAATGACTTCATCGTCTAGAAGTTTAGTGACTTGTTTTTGAATTCCTTGTTTCAAGGAATAGGGATAACGAAAAGATTTAACGGAAGTAGGATCATCATTAGATGTTCGAATAAAATGCTTAGTAGCTGTGCAGGGTTTTAATTTTTCGTTGGGCTTTAAGAAAGCTTGAGGGAAGTTTTAACAAAGATTTAAAATGTGAAGTCTTTCTTCAGAATTCATGTGTTCTGTACGAATAAGATCAGACATGTTCGGAGATTTGGGCAAGAGATTAGAATTCGAAATTTCATAATCGGAAATTGATTCGAATTGAATGTTATGACTTTCAATTAATTTGAGATTTTCAGGAAATAGAATCTTTTTATCTATGACAGGGCAAATATAACTAGGAGCGTAATTTTCTGAATTCGAGTATTTGACAGGGGGGATAAATACAGAATCTTCATTTGTGTCTATAGGAATGGTGTCGAAAATCTGATTGGGAATTTTTATTGGTTCCTTATGAGTATGACATAGAATTTCAAAGTTTTCGATGGAAAGTAAATTATGGGAAATGTAAAAATTACTGTACTGTGGAATTTCTGTAGGTCATAGTAACCTAAAAGACAATCATATTTTTGATGCCATGGGAGTAATAAAAGTTCAACTTCTGTTGGAACACCTAGATCATCAAAGATAGGGAGTACCAATTTTGGTTTCAATTGCTGTTTTGATAGAGAAACATTTTGGATAAATATAATCCGGAAATTTGTCGTTGGCAATTTGGGGATTCATAAGAGATGCAGAAGCACCTGTATCTATAAGAATAAGTAAATCTAAAGCTTCATTGTAGAGATATGGGAGATGAATATTTTCATAAGATGTCTATTCCGGGGATTGTTGATGAGGAGTTGACTAAAAATTTTCTTGAGAATACTCGTTTTCATAATATTGAAATTGATCTTCTACGGAATTTTCTGGACAATAAGCTTCAGAATAATAAGATTCGAAGGGGTTTGCTACATTTTCTGTAGAGCTTTCATTAGTGGGTTCGGATTCGTTATTAGTACGTTCTTGAACAGCCATGCTAGGGAGTTCACCATTATTCGAAAAGAAATTGGGACTTACAAAAGGTCTACGTGACTGGATCGTCGAAGTTGACATAGGCGTCGGATGATTATGATTATTTTGTCTTGAAGTATTGCTGACAGGGAGCCTATTCATAGGAAATTGTGGACGATTTGCAAAATTGTGTTGAGCGGAGTTGAATGAGTTCGAAAATTGACGACTTTGTGGGGAAGTATAGAATGGTTGTCTAAAAGTTGGACGAGAATTGTGAAATGATTGTGGGTTGCTAAATTGTTGTCCATAAGTAATAGCGGGCGAGAAGTAGAAGGATTATGAGAGAAATTAGCAAAATTGGGAAAGTTAGGTATATATGAATGCATTGGCGGTCTAACATATTTATTAGTCTGAGGCTTAGACTTAGTGATGAGAAACTCTTTATATTGTTTGGTTTGCAAAAGGTTGTCGTGTTCTTGGCACCGTCTCTTAGCTTCATCTATATTTTTAGGGGGTGGCTGTAATGCAACGCAATGATATTTGGAATTGATTCCGCATAAAAAGGAGGTTAAAGCCATATGTTCATATCTAGTAATCATTGCTGGGGCAATTTGAGGAGGATAATTTAAGTTTGTTACAAATTTCTGAATGTAAAATGCTATAGTCTGGGGAATGAATATCAAAAAGTTGACGAGTCAAATTTTCTTCAGTTTGGTAATCTTTGAATCTAGTGGTTAAAATAGCAGAAAGATGTTCAATAGTGATAGCATTAGTTTGTTCTGTAAATTCGGCAATCTAGACTTAATAAATGTCAAAGCATGTCCTTTATAGGAAATAGGTTAAGAGTTATAAAATTCTGTAGACTTTCTTAAAAATGTAGAAAGATTGTTTGAATAGCCATCAAATATAGGAATTGAATCTCTTAGCATATTAAAAATTAATTGAGGATTGTCGTGCTGAACGACATTCTGTTGATTTGAGGTAGCCATTCTCAAAAGAGATCTTTCTCTTTCGATAGGTACAAAACGATTAGCAAGAGGCATAAAATAAAATGTATAAAAGATGCAAGATAAAAATGAGTAAAAAATAGGTGAACACAAAACTTAAAGCTATGCACAAAATTAGATTTCAATTGAAAAACGCAAACTTGGATTCTTCAGTAAAAATCTTCTTTGTAGAAATGTGTTTTTTGATAAATTCTTCTTATGGTTACGTATTAAATCTTCTTAGTTGCAAAATCTTCTTAATAGTAATTCTTAACTACTTACAAGGACAGTAACATCAATTGCTGCTTCATCCAGGGGCTGGTCATCTTGTCTTCGATTCCAAGTCAATGGTTCTGGACAGTTTCTGGTAGAATTCCCAGTGAGAGAATAGACATTCTTACTTGATGTTGGCACTCGGAGAGTCCAAGTAGAACGGGAGGGCTTTCCCGACGTCTGATACTAACTCTTGGCTTTCGCTGGTACTAACTTCAGTTTTCTCAGGAACTCACTCTTTGGCTTTCTCGGAGACACCGCTGGGCAGCTCGTCTATTAGATATTTCTCACAATGGTGACAGAAACCAAGCCTGGGATCCTGTTCGCAGCGCCAGAAATGAAACTCAGTGTGGTTTCTGTTCGAAACTATTGCAGGAACTTTATTGGTTGAAAACAGGATGACAACAACGCTAATTACATTTCATATTCAGTTTGTAAGAAATAAAACATAGCAAAATGCAAAGTCGGTAATGTTCTCACGAAGATAACACCTAAAGCTGTAACTCGAAACCGGATGGACGACGTTAATCAAAAGGGCATCGGGATGGTGTTAGCCGTTGAAATGGTAATAATCAGGATTCCATAACTTACTATCATTGTCTGCCAAAATAAGCAAGTGAAATCGGTACGCACGTCGCTATTTAAAGTGATATTTGTTTCTCAAAAGACGTTTAGGACATACAATTGTATGAAGTTTTCTTTTTAAAATGGAACCAAAAGTCGCCCTCTTAAATATTGACATTCAGTTGAAAAATAACATATATTTTATGTAAGTAAATTTGAGTTTATTAAAAAGGTTATTGTAATACACTACCTATTGTAGTTTTTCATTTTGGATATGTTTTTTGAATATATATTTGTTCTTATTTCCTGTTATTATTTGTACTTTTTAGATATAAAGACTTCATTTGATTACAGATACTTAGGTATTTCGACATACTATCTATGAATTGCTTAGCATTTTCATGTTTCATATTTTCCAGTTGGTACTTGCAGAATATAAATAGAAGAATACTTGGTAAAATAAATATTTTTTATTCTGCACTGTATACCCACAGAAATACAATAGGTTCGTTCAAAGATATCTAGAAATATAGATTTCGTCATTTTTTAATCCTTGACGGTAACTAGATTTACAAGCTATGTAAACAGGGCTAAAAGGACATCTAATCAATTGCAAAGAAATCTTTCAAGTTTGGGGGTACATTAGATCATTTTGGAAAGTTAATCAACTCTAGGTATCAAACTTCTTGAAATATCCAATTTAAATACATTGACTCTCCTTTTTCCCTCTAATAACGTTCCTTACACTGGAGTTATTGTCTTGGAACAACATCTTGTTCCCTGGGCTTATCAGGATTGGATGTTCTTTGAGCAATGTAAGTAGATCTGAAAAAATAGTATAAGTAATGGTGATCTCTTATGTTTTACTCCTAAGTACCGATATAATCATAAGTATTGAAATATGTATTTCATATAGCATTTTTGCTAGACCACTGAATTCTTATTCAACCTATGGCATCAGCTTTGTGAGATTTTGTCAAATAGAAATGTTGATTAGAATATTCAAAAAGCCACTTTATCGAGTTTCGTGTGACATTTTATCTCTCACATGCAACATTAACCATTAGACATTTGAGAACCCCCTTCCCAGGCATAACAAAGCTCCTCTTGAGCTCAATAGCTTTTAACTTTTATGAATATACAGGCTTATGCCTTATTTTAATTTACAAATTGCAGCGTAACACATATCAGTCACAAAAAGCAAATTCACTTATTTCAGTAGGGTTGGCTCCTTCAAACATGCTTTCAAGTGCCTGGATGCATCAATCCATTCTTAGGAAGATCATTCGTCTCTTTATCCTTCCAAAATAGATATGGAGTTTTGTAAGCAATATCACGATGGTTTATATTATATCTGCAAAAAAGATGCATAGATTCAAGAATCATTAAAAATTTTACACCTTGGTGTGGGCTACAATTTTATAATGATATTTTTTAGACTTATAGTCTGAAATCTTTAGGTTAAGGTTCCCACTAATATAAAAAAAATACCAGATAGGGCAGGGCATGTTTAAACTCAATTTCAGAGCATTTACACATTATACATACTAACATTGATTTGTGAACAGCCATCTCCGACATCGACAATGCAGTTGCACTTCGGATACAATGCTTCTTATCCAACATCTCAATAAAGTCTGTGAGAACGAACCATATCTGAAAAAAATGCGGTAAGTATATAAATATGAATATGCAATGTTAAAAAAATTTGTAACTTACCATCTTCATCAAGGAACAGCTTTGTTGTAAGCTGTTAGGCAAATATATATAAATACACATCCATTTGCATTGAATTGTTGATTTTAGATCATTAATACCAGATATGGGACTTGAAGATACCACAGCCTGACGAATTTGTTCAATGTAGGAAATTATTATTGAATGATCATTATTTGCAAGAAAATATCCTTCGGCATTTGATTCATCTGTCAAAAATTTCGTCAAAAAAGAAACATAACCTAACATCACAATTGACCTCTGATTGACAGCAGACTAGAAATGTAAAGCAGGACGTAATATTATCGAAATCAAGGAGGCCATAAACGCGCACTACAATTGTCATACTCCTTTCTCTCCTTCAAAAACTTCTAGATTACACCTGTCACGTGTCAGCGTCAGCGCTCTCCTATTCTGACGATATGTTTTCTTTTTAAATTCATAAAATCAGCTCAGCTATTTATGCAAACATACACTCTTTCACATTTATAAAATTAGTAGTGATAAACATAAAATTGAAATTGAAATTGAACCTTTCAACATATCTGCTCTAAGCGTACGACTATGGGCAACGTTATTGGTTAGATTATTAAATCAATCTTCTTCTCTATAATGATACCGTACTTCCATTGAATCGCTGAGTGGATCTTTGGGGAGTTAATTCTTCGATACCTCCCCCTTATCGCCGTTAATTTCGGAAGAGGGCAAAATTGGGCTGGAAAGGCAGATGGAAGTTTCTCGTAATCCAAAAAGTTTTTGTCGTTTGAGAGAGTATTAGCACGGACATGTACTGGGAAGTTAATGATTGTAGCAATTATTACGTGTTGAATCCTATATTCCATTATTTTAAGCAAACATATCACATGTTAATTCAAAAATCTGTTTGATTACTTTTGTTTTAATTCTACGACGTGATATAAAATACTATTCACTTGGATTAGCAAATATGACAACAGGAGAATCTTTTTCCATTGTATTTTCTGTTCCTACGCATTTTTCCTAGCGTCTCTGAAAAAAGCTGTTTCCGTAAGTACCTGAACTTTTTTTCATTCGACCAATCGAGATATTCATTTCTATCATGTTTAATTTCCATCGAGGTTGCTATAATACTAACAATAGACCGAAACGGTTTCTTTGTAGTTTTCGTGCAGTCAGAGAAGCCTTCGGAATATGAGAGAACCTCCAGCTACTTTTTCTCAGGAAAAGAACAATTTTTATGATGCTTTGACAATTTGAGTGCAGTAAAATTGCAGCGTTTAGAGTAAAAGGTTCGAGCAGACTGCCGGTGACGGGTCGAGATCCACGCCCTTTCGTCCTTCTTTTGAAGCACAATGGTCGGTATCGTATTCATGTAAAGGAGGATTTGAACACAGTTTGGGATTTGTGACATAGCTAGGAGTTTAGCCAGCCAGCAAATCATGGTAAAGCTACTCTTTTTGTAGACCATTTTTAAATACATTTTTAGGGTACATAGATATAGTACAATTTGATCTAAAGCTGATTTTGTTAGAGCTGTCTGCAGATTATACAGGGTGGTCCATAAGTCCTTTGAAATTTCAAATTTGAATAAAATTTAACGGGTGAGCGTGAGCGGCGCGGGCGACGTGGAGGCAGTATCTTCAGTGTCTGGGAACTCAGTCGCCATGGAGTGTTTCACTAGAGCGGATCGTGCTTTTTGTGTGCGCGCGTTTTATCAAAATAATGATTCGGCAACCATTGCGCGGCGTAAATATCGAGAATACCACAATTTACACAATTTTACAAAGTGTCCAACAGCTCAAACGATTAAGAACTGGGTTGCTAAGTTCGAAGAGACTGGTTCGACGTTAGATAAACAGCGGTGGGGTCGACCAAGGACAACTCGTATTGAAGAAAACGTCAACATTGTGGCACAGTCTGTTCGTCAAAATCCTACCCGTAAGCGTTCCAGTGCACTAAACGTACCCAGAACATCTGTACAGCGGATTTTAAGGAAAAATTTGCGTCTGCACGCTTACAAAATTCAGTTAGTGCAGGAATTAAAAGATAATGATGCTATTCAGAGACTAAACTTTGCGAATGAAATGTTGAATCGATTTTCTTCGCTCAATAATGTGTTGTTCTCGGACGAGGCTCACTTCCATTTAAACGGGCATGTAAATGTAAAACAAAATTGCCGTTATTGGAGCCCCGAAAATCCAAGGCGTAAGCATCAGAAGCCCTTACACAGCCCTAAAGTTACAGTTTGGGCTGCTATGTCAGCGCATGGCATCGTAGGCAATTATTTTTTTGAGGACGACAGAGGTCGCGCATTAACTGTTACTTCAGAGCGGTATGTAGCAATGATAGGAGAGTTTTTGACACCAGCGTTGAAGAATTTTCCAGGCTATAATACGCAGAGCTGGTTTCAACAGGACGGAGCAAATGCCCACACCTCCAACACTTCTATGCCCGTCGTCTGTCAACTTTTTCCCAGCAAAGTAATTTCTCGAAGAGGAGACATTTCCTGGCCACCACGTAGTCCAGATTTGACCCCAATGGACTTCTTTTTATGGGGCTACCTCAAGAGTAAAGTGTACGACACCACTCCGCGATCAGTTGATGTCCTGAAAGAAAATATCCGAAGAGAAATGCCGCGCAGTCATCGACAATTTTAGACGTCGTTTATATGAGTGCCGTGATCGTAATGGATTGCATTTAGACGATGTGATTTTTAAAACATAATTCCCATTCAATAAAGATGATAACAAAATATAATAATTCTTCATAATGTAACTAGTTTGGTTTTATTCCTTTTTTTCCAGCTCAAAGGACTTATGGGCCACTATTTAACTTATATTTCGAGTTTGCGTAAGTGCCTTTTTAAAAATATTTTATTTCAGAAATTACAAGTAGTGATTGGCGTGAAGACTAGATTCTAACTGAGTTACAAAATGTAAAGTCTAATGTTCATTTGAATGATAAGACAAAGGAAAATATCATATTGCAATCTCGCAGTTGCCAGGCGCTGGGTAAAGGTGCTCAGTTGCATCTTCTATCTTCTAGTAGGATACAGGGTAGCCCTATAACTCCTCCACCCCTAGAATGAAGCTTCTCCTGGAAGGTTCAGTTTTCTGGAAGGTAGCTCAATTTCTTCTCGATCATTTCTTGGTGATTTCTTCGGAATGGGAGTGGGATTCTTATTCTTCTTGAACTTTCTGTAAATAAGTAGAATGACCAGAATTGTGAGGAAAATGTACAAGGAAATAGCCCAAGCACTCGGTGTGGTATAATCGATATCTTCAGGTTCAATTCGTTTTCTGGCTTTCAGGAATGAAAGTGAAATTTGGCGTTTCCATGAATAATGGCTGGCCAAAACTTTTGTCCAAAAATCTAATCGGTTCGTTTTTAAACAAGACTGTACAGTTATCTTGCGATATCAAGAATATGCCTGATAAAAACCTTGATTCTATTTGCTTTTGACAGTGAAACTCTAACTTTTCTTGAACTGGAAAAACGGCTAGGTACTGGTTGATCTCTGGTATGAGCTCAATGTGACTTTCTCTTATCTTGACTTTGATAAAATAGCAATTTTTTGCGGTCTTGTTTTTCAAAATATTCATGCTTGCTTGGGCTTGATGAGGACAGTGGTATATATTGCTTTTGGTACAAATGGCATTTAGAGGTTTGATTGATTGCTGATCAATCGATGCCAAAAAGTATCTAAAATTTGGAAAAATCGAAATAAATTCTGACACATATTTTGTAGGTATTGGGTGCATGTAGAATAATTCGAATGTATCCTCGAAGTCAATTGGAATAGATAAGAAATAAATGATTTCATCAAAATCAATCTTACAGTGTACCTTTATGAGTTATGAATGTTTTGAATAATAAAATTAAATTTTTCGATCAATTTGTCATTAACTGAATATTGCATTTTCAATTGATTTTCGATGCTTTTCTCATTGTTCGGCATATGATTAATGATTTTGTAAATTTTTTCTCCATCATAAGAATCTAAATTACCTGTAATAAATCTAACTACACTACCAATTCCATTAAACAAGACTCTACGTGATCTATTACTAGTAGCATAATGTATACAAATATTTTCTATTTTTTCTAAAATAGATTCTTGGGTTATATTGATCATTCGCTCATAATATTCAAATTATGTACTACACTTAATATTTAAGCTCAAAATCATAGTATTGATTATTTAACTTATTATATTCCTTATATAAATTTCCTAATCTATAATAGTGTACGAGGGTGTGATCAGAATTTTGCGGTTTAGCTGGTCCTAAATTTATTGGTAGTATTCCCAAATTTTGGCTGACATCCTTTATTTGCATGACTTGTGCGCTGGTGATGAACCTGTAAATGATTTTTTAGTCTTAGAAACCTTTCTTGGTCTTTTGACATTTGACAAATGAATTTTGTCGGTTGTGTTGTCATGCGTTGGCTTAATTTTTGCGGTTTTGAGATTTTTGTCTACCTTAGAAACAGTTTCAGGCTTATATTTATTAATAACTTTCTCTTTATTTTGCTGCAAATGTAAATTTAATTTTTTGTACAAAATTTTCATCTTTTCTCTATGGTTTTGAACATCGTTGTTCACTAACAGATTCTCTACATCAAGATTGACTAGTGATGCAGTACCTAAATATCCTGTTATAATCTCATAAGGCTTCAAAATTGTAACAGAATGGATCGTATAGTTATATGCTAAAATTGCATAGTTGACTTTAATTTCTATAGGTTCCTTTTTGAAAATTTCCTGATTGTTTAACAATCTAATATGTTCAATTAAAGTTGAATGGAATCTTTCTATCATTCCATTAGATTCAAGGTGTTGAGAACTAAAAAAGTGAATATCAATTTTGTGCATTGCTAAAAGTTCTTTAACAACTGAGTTTTTGAATTCTATACCGTTATCTGATATAGTTTGTTTAGGTATGCAGTGGTGTGTAAAATACTTGATCAATTTATTAGCTATTTCTATAGCCTGTGCTGAGTCTATCTTATATGCTTGAGCATATTTCGAAAATGAATCCATAACTATTAAAAATCTACAATTTTCCAACGTTATGCTATCTTTATGCAAAATTTGGAAAGGTCTTGTGCCTGTTGGGGTTACGTTATATAGTAATTTAAGAGGATGTCTGCCATATTTTGTGATGAGACATGTTTCACATTGGTTAATAAAATCTCTAACGTTATTGAATAGTTTTGGAAAGTAATAATGTGCCTTAATTCGCTTTTCAGTTTCTTCAATACCTCTGTGATTGGTTTTCCCTTCTTGATGATTGCTGATAATTGATTCTACTTCATCATTGTCTATGACATCAATTAATTTTTTCGTGCACTTTACCATATTGATTTCAGGATTTTTGAAATATTTCTGTAATACTACAATTGTAGGCGCGTTTATGGCCTCATTGATTGTCATACTCCTTTGTCTCCTTCAAGAATTTCTAGATTACATCTGTCACATGTCAGCGTCAGCGCTCTCCTATTCTTTTTAAATTGTAGGAAATTTCAGGCTGATAAAACAAGTTATAACTCAAAAGCAAGCACAATTTGATGAAAATAGATGTTTGTGACACAATCTCAAAATAGAGCACTGACACGAAGAAGTAGAAAACTATGACAATCAAGGAGGCCATAAAGGCGCCCGACAATTGTAGGGCTCGTTTATGGCCTTCTTGATTTCGATAATATTACGTCTTCTTCGTAAACGCACATGTATGTCCTCCTTTTGATTTCCGACATCTGACAGTTCTGGCTTGAGGTTGTTTTGACGATCAAGTCACATGACGGCAGAACCATAATTTATAATTTTCTTGCAAATAATTATCGATCACTCAAAAGTACCTCGCTACATTGAACAAATTCCACAACCTGTGGTATCTTCAAGAAATTGTTGAGTTAGGAAAATTAATCGTCGGCAGTCTGACAATACCTGCTAACTGACATTTTTTTGAAAATGAGTTTTTTATGTAGTTGACTTCATAAATTAACGGCACATCATATGAAATAATCTGCCAACTACAGATAATTCATTTGTTTACGCTATTGCCGCGAAACAATAGCTGCGATCTTCCCCGTCTACTATTAGCTGACGCAATACCTGCTAACGTCCAGTTGCATTCGTAAATTTGTAGGTTATTAACCACGTGTTGGCGCGCACCGCTTATTGTGTCCAGTTTTTCTCCGAATAACTAGCCAAGACTCCAGAAGTTTTCAAATAAGGGTAAGAATAAGTTTTACTTTATATGCATAATTATATTTTTGAACAAACAACTGATCAAAGAAATTAAAATCAACGTTTTGTAATAAAGCGCAGATAGCAGTCATTGCAATTATATTATTTCTGTATAAGGAGGAACTTAGCACGTTCTGTTTCTATTGATATTGTAAACTGTTATACACTGGAAAACACAAAAGTAGTGCTTTTTACCTGTTGATAAGCATAATTATATTATTTTTATGATGTTTATGTCATCTAGGTGAACAAATGCAACTCACAGGTATGGTGCTTGTGCGCAATAAACACAAAATTATATTTTTCTTTTAGGAAAAATGGCGTCCCGAGCACAAAAAATCTTAAATCTAGTGAGAGAACAAGAAAAAACTAAATCAGCTCTCGAAGAACTTGATAATACAGTACAACCTGATTCCCAAACAGTTGTACCAGCAGTACCAAGCACCTTACCAGAAAGATATGATGAACACATAAGCACCTTTAATGGATTTGATATCAACAGTATGGAGATCGTATTGGCTGATGCTGTTCTTGAAATAGATGAAGCTGAGTTCAATCTTCCGCCAGCTGAGCTAGGAATAAATATTTGTGGTTTAGAGGATAAAGACTTAGATCTTCGCCATCGTGATCAAGATCAGCCAACCGCTGAAAGTCATGGCAATTTTAGTAGCAGTAGTAATGAAAGCGATCTTGATAGTGATTCCGTTCCAGATAATGTCTATGCAGTAGAGGATGATAGCTTCGATGATAATGCTATCGAAAGTGATAAAGAAAATAGCGCAACTGAAAATTATCCTGAAGGACAGCCGACTGTCAATGATCATCAAAAACTTAATAATGGGGTGACATGACTGAAGGACGAAAAATAAAAATTACAGCAGACAAAAATGAATGGAAAAGGAATAAAAGCAAATTACTAAGAATGAAAGAGGAGGATTACCTTGGAGTTTCGCGTGACAAGGACAAAAACTTCAAACATAGTACTCCTCGCCCAGCGAGGAAACTGGGAATGGCATGTGTTTCAAAAATGTGTTTCAAATCAAAGAAGAGGCTTTGTAATACTTTCATCGAAGATATACGAAAAGAAATGTTTTCCCGTTTTCTCAATACTACAGGGCTAGGATGATTCACAGTGGAAAGTTTGAAAAAAGAGAGTGTATACGATATGAACGAGTCTAAGGGAGAATTTAATAAACAGCGAAAGAATAGGAATAATAGGGTACGCGCTTTCAAGGACAGTAAAGCTTTCCTGAATTTATTTTTCGATGACCTTCCGAAACAGCCATCTCACTATGTGAGAAAGGATACCAGTAAATTTTATTTAGAGCAACATTTCGTTACTCTGAAGCAATTGCATAATTTTTATAGAGAGGTTTGTGATGAGAAAAACAAGCATTGCCTGGGTATAAAGGTGTTTAAGCAGATATTTAAAGAGAAAAATCTTAGTTTGTTTTCACCAAAGAAAGATAGATGTGACATTTGCATAGAGCAGGAAAATGGTAATATTGATAGTAGTATTTGGAGTAAACATATTGAAGACAAAGAAAAGGCTAGAAAAGAAAAAACCGAGATAAGGAGAAAGCTGTGAAAGGCGAGTGCAGTGTAATTTGCATGGATCTGCAAGCTGTAAAAGTTGCTCCGTTGGTGAATGCAACAAAGATTTATTTTGAAACAAAGCTAAGCTGCCACAATTTCACCATATATAATATTGTAAGTCACCAAGCCACGTGCTATTGGTTTACCGAGGTCGACTCTGGACTGCAGGCGTCGACTTTCGTTTCATGTTTGCTGGATTATTTAAACAGGCATTGCTTACAACATAATTTGCCAATAATTATTTACTCAGACGGGTGCACATTTCAGAACAGGAACAACATTATGTCAAACGCTTTACTGAATTTTGCTATCATGCACAAAGTTACTAGATATTTTTCAAAAGTATCTCACGAAAGGCCATACACAGATGGAATGCGACTCAGTGCATAGTTGCATAAAAAGAAAGTTAAAAAACAGGATAATCAAGCTACCCAGTGAATATGTAACAGCGTCTTTAGAAGTGATCCAGCTGGAGCACACTTTTTTCAAACAGAGCTCCTTCGTTATTCGACAATCAGACCCGGCAGAGAGAACCTTGTGACCGACATCAAAGCGCTATGCTATGATCCCTGCGGTGAACTGAAAGTGAAGCTTGATTTCGATAACGATTTCAAAAGTCTTCAGAGTAAACCGAAACAAATCGCTGTGACTTCAAACTAACCTAGCCTTTACAGCGATAGATTGGAAATAACACAGACTAAATGGAAGCATCTACAATACTTGAAGAGCGTTATTTCCAAAGATTGCCATACATTTTATGACCTTCTTCCATACAAAAAAGATAAAATTGCCGAAAACACTACTGAGTCCGATGCTTTGGATGGAAAATAAAAAACGAAGAAATGCAAGAAATGAAGTTGTATGAAAATATGTTCTTTATTTTCTAAAACTATTATTATACCTATGATACTGTCCTTCTTTAGTTAATAAAGTTTCTTTATAGCAATTGCTGCTAAGTCGATAAGTTACACCGTAACAATATCTGCTATGTGATTTTTAAGCAAAGTCCAATCATATTTTAGCAAAATTAGTTTATCCTGCTCACAGTAACAATAGAATTATAATAAAGTTGATATTTCACGTACAAGGGCCCTTGATGTGTTTTTTCATTCTCCTGTAAAATCATCCTATTTGCACTTAGCAGGTCTTGTCAGACTGCCGACGTAATGCACATGGATATATTATACTATAATATATTTGTGTGTATGAAAGTCCAGAAGCTTACAACAAAGCTTGATGGAGGTTGGTAAGTTACAAAACAAATCATTGCATATCCATATTATATACTTATCGCATTTATATTTTCAGGTGTGATTCATTATCACAGACTTTATGAGAAGTTGGTTCCTCAGTAAAATGCTATGTTTACTTTTGAAGGATAAGGAGGTGAATGATCTTTCTAAGAAGGAATTTATGCATCCAGGCATAATTGAAGGAATCTTACAGAAACAAAACGTGAATTTGATTTATGTGACCGATATGTGCTACACTGCAATTTGTTAATTAAAGCCTGGCATAAACCTGTATGATCATAGTCATAATGATAAGAATGAACACTCACGAACTTGAAGACAAGCTGTGCCAAGCAGGTATGTATAATGTGTAAAGGTTCTGAAATTGTGTCCATGGTAAATTGACAATCATGATTTCAGGATATTAAAAAGAGCACGGGCATGTAGGAGCACCAATTATGAGACATTACAAGGTGTAAATGGGAAAATGGAGTTGCAGCATGAAGTTAAATTCTTCATTACTTTGTACCATCATGGCAGAAAATTCCACAACTAATTACAAGAAAACTGTGGGAATCAATTCCCTGTATGAAAGTCCAGAAGCTTACAACCAAGCTGTTCTCTTGATGAAGGTTGGTAAGTTACAAAACAAATCATGGGATATTCATATTATATACTTATTGCATTATTTTCAGGTGTGATTCATTCAAACAGACTTTACAAAAAGTTGGTTCCTCCATGGATAACAAACATCCCGAATGCAACTGCATTGTTGATGTCAAGATGCCTATTCACAAATCATTACTGGACTCTATGTGAAGTGTCAAGCTACAAATATGTACAACGTGTGTATGTGAAGATCGTAATTACCATTTATCATTGGATGCATGAAATGCCATATCCATGTAGGATTACCAAATATGAAGTATTACAGGGAGTAAACACAGTTGTAGCATGAATTTAAATCAGAAAAACAGAAATTCAAATCTCAATACTAAAAGTTTTTAATTGATTTGGAACCCTAACTTAAAAGGGAAAATCTATCAAAAGTATGGCATTTGAAAGGAAAGCATTTTTGGGTTGAAAAAGAGATATCAAGAATTAAACTGGTTTGATATTTGAAAGACTCATATGAAAAGCAGAGTTTGTTAGTTATGATAGAAACAGCAAAAAATATTTGGCTCAAAAGTGTGCATTTACCTCTTGTAATACTAGGAGCTGCAATTCAGTGTGTTTCCTAATTGTACATGAGTGACGAGGCATTTCTTTAATTTCCACCAGTGATGCTATTAAGGAATTTCACCTGCTTATTTTGACAGGCAGTAATGGTATGCCACTGATGTCTCTTTTATTAAAATTTTTAATCACATCTAAGCAAATTTAATTACTTGAATGTTTTTCAATCTCATGTAGGGTTTTCATAAAAACTGTCTCTGAATATTGTTAAGGCGGCTCCGACGCAGTTAGTTTCAGGCCATTTACAAGGGTTTAGCTGCTTCGGAATTGACGCTCTATTTTTCTATATATTAGAATAAAATTTATACAGTATGTTCAGAAGACAATTGTCCAGGGTGCTATAGAGCCACTTTTTTAAAAAAGAAATTTTTTCAGGAGTTATGGTGGGTTGAAGTGCAGATAATTGTTCTTCGACTTCTCGATTTTTTTAAAAATAACCCAGAGGAAAAAACGAAAAAGTGGCTCTATAGCACCCTGTGGAGTCTTGTTTTTAGTGCACTGTGAAAATTTCATTGAAAAATATTCAAAAATGAAGCGTCAATTTTGAAGCGCGAAAACCTCTGCAAATAGGCTTTTACACGAATTTTATCCACTATCTCGTGCTGCCAGTCGAAGCAACGCGGCGGTGTGTACGGACTAAGAAAGGACGTATTCAGATAATTTGTTGTCAGTTAAACAGTAGCAGTTTTGACGTCGGTCGTTCGAGATGAACGTCGGACCAGTAAGTGACATTTTAATAGACTTCAATGGAAGAGGAGAAATTTTTAATCGATTTTGATCATTTCTTTTTATACAATAGGCCATGCTTCAGAGGTGATACCACAAAAAATCATTTTTGTTCAATCACCCCAATACGGATATCAAATGGAAGCACTTGAACAAAACAGTAATATGAAAACAGTTTCAAATCAAGATGGCGGCCGTCACAAAATGGCGGATAACATACTTGCTCATATCTCAAATAAGAGTCGTCGCCTTGTAGAATAAAGTACTTCACTAAAAATATGATTCCAAGATTGCCGCCGTTTCGAAATTGCGAGTTACATATTTTTGTACAAAACCCCCAATTTACATATCAAATGAAAAGACTTGACATGTGTGGCAAAATACAGAACTTTGTGACCAAAAGCTTCTTAATCTTTTTAGTTAAAAATAATAATTATAGTGAACGCATTTAACACAAATAAAATGTCACTTGCTGTTTAGCTTTAACCTTATGAAGTATCGTAAAATAGACTTAACACGATAAGCGTCATGAGATATAACGCGTGTGTCGCACCTCATTTGGCGCTTTGGTCCTCGTGACACACATGATATGTCTCACTGCTGGCAGTTATATTTGGCCGCGTAACGTGTGCCATGCTGATGTGATTTTCTTACGGGAACCAAGAGTCCGTGGCCTGAGGGACCAAATTATACTGAATTGGAAATGAAAACATTAAAAAACACGTTGTTTATAGTTTTACAAAAAGAGGATATTCTACAAATCTAAAACAAAAAGCAAATCTTATAAAATAATCAGACATTCTCATTCAAAAATGAACAAAGTAATTTCACAGCAAATCAGTAAGTTATGGTAAATGTCGATATTCTAACGAACACAAATATGGAGGAACTCTTATAAACTAAACAGATTGACAAAGTTCTATGCAGGAATAAACAAAATACCGGTATAAATAAACAGTACTAGAGATAAATATGGAATGACTACAACTACTATCTGATTCACTACCACTTGGAGAATACGCATCAGATAAGTATACATCCCCACATAACTCAGTACTGCCACTCTCTTCATCCGATAGTATTTCATTACACAATTGTTCAAGCCTTTTTTGCTCCGCTTCGTAATGCGGCATCACTAAATTTGGTATTCAATAGTTTATAAACAGTATAATTTGGACAAGATGACGTACAATACCAACAACGCTTCAATAATAAATGACACGAAACAGTGCTCAACGCGCGACATGATGCAAGTCTTGACTTGCAAAAAACGCGACGCGACTTATGTGCCACGCGACCCGACTGGTCTGTGGGCCACGCGACATACAACTAGTACCTCAGAAAAAAAATCAAAAATGGGAAAAATCATAGCATTTGAGAAAAAAGTCAAGTCAATATACTAAACCGAAACTTAAAACAAGCTAATTTGACAATAATAACAGTTTGGCCCAGTGGACTGGATTTTCAGATTCTACTGTGGCGCTTAACGTGTCAAAGTGACATTTCAATATTCGCCATCTAACAGACTAGATAAAGCTAGCCGATGCTACGTGCTATTGAGCCTGACGATTGACTTTTATTTAAATAAACAATATATACATAATATACAATAAATAGTGAACATCTGGTACTAGTACCAAAATGGAAGAGATTAGCATAACATCTCGCACATCGCTGGTAAAGCGAGATCTGCACACCGCATTTGCCGACACGAAGGAGTTAGTAACGGCGTACAATGTAATATGCTAATCTCTTCCATTTTGGTACCCGAGTACAGCAAAAATAGCCAATTCTCAAGAACTCTTTTTCTTATTCAAACGGTTCTCTTGTGCCTTCAAGATCACATCGGGATCGCGGATTGGCATATTTCTGCTTTTCCTGGGATCGACCAGTTCTGGGAGCAAGCAGTTCATGTAGAAGAATTTCAATTTCTCTTCCATTTCATTTTTCCAGAAAACGTCATCCTTTTGAATGACGTCTATTTTCAAACCATACGGGGTCCAAACACCAAGCACACAGTACTTACTCTCTTTGTGCAACGTGTAGCCCTTGAATTTGGTAATACCACTTATGTGTTTTATTTATTTCATCGTTTATCCAAAACGTATTTTTTTTGTTCAGAATGCCCTCTTCAGGGGTCATTTCTCTAGCCGACCATGGACATTTAATTTCTAGCAGACCTTTTTCGCCTATCAAACCATCTGGCGATGCTGCCAGAAATGGATGGGTCCTATCAATAAACAACCCGCAAGATTGTACTTCTGATTGCGAATATAATTTCTCTATTTCTGCTTTTGCCACGCTTTCAAGCTTTTTTCCATAGTCACATGCATTGCTAAAGAATTCGGTTGGGTATATTATGGCGTTTACTAGAGCTCTGCAACTTGTTGTATCTCTTCTTCTACAAACCTCACCAAACCGAGACGCAGTCAACCTCATTCTTCGATGAAGATGCCACAAATTGCAATCCTGAGGTTTTGTGGCTTGCTCGATCTGGGAAATTTCGGAGTCGGTTTTTGCAAGTTTTTTCAAGAATTCTACCTTGGCAGCCTCTATATCTTCGTTGCTCATGTCACGCTTCTCACAGAATTCCCCATAGGATGCGTTCTCTTTAGTATCACTATCTCTGATTTTAATTTTCCTTGGTTTCAGCTTCCTTTCCAGATTTTTGTGCGCTCTCCTTTCTTCAACTTTAGCAATCAAAGAGGTTGGACAGAAACTAGGGAGTAGCCGCTTTTGGTTCACACAAACAGGCCGCTGTGTATTGTGGCTCACTACGGCTGCAGCACATCTTCCTTGGTAGGATCTCTTCTTGCAATAATTAATCCGTTTACGCCCAATGAATTTAGCTATGATTGAGTTAAACTGCTCTACAATATTATTATCGGCGTCATGAAGTAAACTTACTGCATTTTTAATCAGAATTGCCAGAAATGATATCAGCCTCTGGTGCAAATCTAAAAAAAGATCCATGCCATCTGTCTCTGCGAAACCTTGCTGTCATTTTTAAGCTAAAATAACGTATAAAATATAGTTATAATAGTAACTACGTATAGTCTAATTTATTGGCAAAACGAATGCTAAAATTCATAATTGTTTTGGTAACGTTTTTTTTCCTGTGCGTATTAAATGCGGCTTCTTCGAGACGCCACGTTTATTTCTCTTATTGTTCATTTTTGATACCTTGGTAAGAAAGACACTCAACAATAACAACACGATAATACAACAATACAATAACGGTAATAAGAGTAATAATGGCTGGGTATACTGTGCGCCAAAATAGGGAAACAGTCGTACGCTAGATCGTATATCCAAATCAAATCCGACTCTGTGCAATATGCAAATTCAACCAGGCACGCGAACAGCACACCTCTGCCTATTACTATCCTTTTCTAACGTAGAGCGCTTGCCTTGTCACAACGCCGTCCTACTAGCGTTTCCCTATCACCCCCCCCCCCCCGATACCCCTCAGAAACTCTGCTTGACTGTGAGAGCGCCATTAATATGACAATATCCCCATGCAGCGAAATAGTTTCTATTTTTTGGGTGGAAATCATAGGTCTGACTAAAAAAAAATTCTTTTCAAAAATACTGTTTATTTATACATAGTGACATTGTGATACTAACGATATTAGGATCATGCAAAGAAACAGTATTTTAATTTCATAAAATTTGCTCAGAAATCACTGATGATTTTAAGAGCAATTTTTATTTTCAGAGAATTGAGTTGCCTACTATCATTGTCTGCCAAAATAGGCAAGTGAAATTCGTACGTACGCCACTGGTGGGAATTCAAAGAATGTTGCATTAAAAATACCTCTTGATGTACATCTATGCCAAACTTTGACAAAGTATTTGAAGTGGTATTCCAGATCTTTACAAAAAATTTTATTAACTTTTGAAAAGTTTACCACTCCCAAGGTCAAGAGATTTAGGATATACGTCATATGAAATACTCTTAAAATGGACTCAAAAGTTACCCTTAAATATAGACTTTCAATTGGAAAACATCCTGTTTATTTTATGTAAGTAAATTAAAAATGAATAAACGTTATTGTGATACACTGTTGTAGTTTTTCATTTTTGATATATTGTTTTTTGGCTACATATTCATAATTCCTGTAATTAGTTGTACCTTTTGGATTGGTGATACTTACGTTTTGACATACTACGTATAAGTTCATTAACAATTTCATGTATTATAACTTTTCGGATGGCAAGTATTTGTGGAATGTAAATAAAAGCATCATTGGTAAAATCAATATTTATTTAGAAATATAATAGGTTCTTTCAGAAATATATGGAAATACAGATTTCATCAATTTGTCATTCTTCTTTTCTCTTAAAACAAATGTTTCATCATAATGTTAACAATATTGTATGCTACTATGCTTCACAATAGGAGAGCGCTGATGCTGACACGGGACAAGTGTAATCTAGAAATTTTTGAAGGAGAGAAAGGAGTATGACAACCAAGGAGGCCATAAACGCGCCCTACAATTGTAGGGACGACTGACGATACGGGCCTAAGACAGGCAAATTTCAAAATTCAACTGGATAAGTCCGAATTCTTGAGAAAAGAAGTTGCATATTCAGGACATATAGTAACCAAAGATGGAGTAAAGGCGAACCCAGACAAAATTTTAGCTATTCAAAAATATCCGTTACCAGAAACTGCAAAACAAATTAAAGAATTTCTAGGATTATTAGGATATTATAGAAAATTTATTAAAGACTTTGCGCGATTAACAAGGCCTTTGACAAAGTATTTGAAAAAAGATGTTACTGTCAATTATAATGATCCAGAATATATTAAATGCTTTGACACATGTAGAAATTTATTAATAAATGAGCCTATTTTGCAATATCTGAATTATGAAGAACCATTTATTTTAACAACAGACGCTAGGAATTTTGCAATATCAGCGATTCTTTGTCAAGGAAAAACAGTATCAGACTTACCTATAGCATATGCTAGTAGAACTTTAACCTCATCCAAAATCAATTATAGTACCACAGAAAAGGAACTTCTTGCTATAATATACGGAGTTAAATATTTCCGACCATACCTTTTTGATGGGAACTTCACGATTGTTACAGATCATGCTCCACTAGAGTGTTTACTGAATCATCGATCAACAAATTCAAGACTAATCAGATGGAGATTATCTCTTAAACAATATGAATACAAAATTGTCTATAAAAAAGGAAAATTAAATAAAACCGCAGACGCATTGTCTAGAATTGAACTTAATGATAATGAAACCAAGGATGTAAATGATAAACTTCCAATTTTTTAATACATGGACCGATTCAATGATCAATTAGCATCCACTTCTGGTGTACAAACACATAATCAAAATTTAGATCAGACAGATAGTCGATCAATGATTGTAGAAGCTAATGATAGCCAAATCGACATAGATATTGTTGAATCATCTGATCAAACAATCCATTCTAGCCACGAACATCCAATTATAGGCATTCCTATAAATGATACCCCAGTCAATTATGGTAAAAATCAGATTATTACGTCACAAGTAGATTTTTCACCTGCTAACCCTTCCATCATCAAGCTATTCAAAGATCAGCAGAGAATACTCATTCAGTTTTCTAAAACCAACTACGAACAAGAAATGGTAAATTTTATTAAAGAATATGTTGCACTTATAATTAAATATCGCCTTTATTTTGAAGATCCCATTTACGAACAATTCTCTTCAGTATTACAGAAATATTCCAAAAATCCTGAAATCAATATGTACGAAAAAATTAATTGATGTCACAGACAATGATGAAGTAGAATCAATTATCAGAAATCATCATGAAGGGAAAACCAATCACAGAGGTATTGAAGAAACTGAAAAGCGAATTAAGGCACATTATTACTTTCCAAAACTATTCAATAACGTTAGAGATTTTATTAACCAATGTGAAACATGTCTCATCACAAAATATGACAGACATCCTCTTAAATTACTATATAACGTAACCCCAACAAGCACAAGACCTTTCCAAATTTTGCATATAGATAGCATAACGTTGGAAAATTGTAAATTTTTAACAGTTATAGATTCATTTTCGAAATATGCTCAAGCATATAAGATAGACTCAGCACAGGCTCTAGAAATAGCTAATAAATTGATCAAGTATTTTACACACCACTGCATACCTAAACAAACTATATCAGATAACGGTATAGAATTCAAAAACTCAGTTGTTAAAGAACTTTTAGCAACGCACAAAATTGATATTCACTTTTTTAGTTCTCAACACCCTGAATCTAATGGAATGACAGAAAGATTCCATTCAACTTTTTTTTTGAAATTTATTTAAACACAATAATACAAAAAGTATAACCAGTTTTAACAATAATTCCCCAATCAGTGTTTGCAAACACTGGCCCCGAGAATAACAAGACAATAATCAATATCTATGAACTACAGGTACACTGCAATGTTGCTCATAATTTCAACAAATAAATTCATTAACATTTTTACAATCTTTCAATTCTCTAACAAAACTTCTATAGTTATTTGAATCTTTTATACAATGAGGTAAATTATTAAATTTCTTAATTGCGTCTGTGATTGGATTTTTTAAACCTATATTAGTTCATGTGGAAATTTAATAAACATTATTTAGTGATCTTGTTTGGTGATCATGCACGTTATGGTAGAACCTAATATTTATGTTACTTTTTAGTAGATTATTTATAATTTTATAAACAAGTTTACATTGTTCCACCTCCAATAACACTCTTAATTTATTTAAATTTAAGTTTGAATAAAGTGTATTAGAACTTGTAAGCCAATCAAAATTAAACAATATTTTCAGAACTTTATTTTGTAAAACTTGAGCTTTATTAAAATTAACTTCACCGCACATACCCCATACTGGCAAGAGGTACCTAAAATGTGTAAGAAAGAAGGCATTATAAATTTGAAATTTGCTTTTGTTGGACAAATAATCTCGACTCTTATATAAGGCAGATAGCATTGAAACTATTTTATCACAAATTCCATTTACGTGAAGTGACCAATTTAAACTTTCATCTATTAGTAATCCCAAATATTTAATACTTGACACTTTTTCTAGCGCTATATTATTTATGTTAATATTTAGATTATTGCTAACTATCTTATTTTTTTGTTTAAATATAATGTATTTTGTTTTTTCAATGTTAATTTTTAATCTATTCGAAAACAGCCATTTAAGATAACTATTCAGGTCATCATTAATAAGATTCGTTAAAGCAATTTCGTCTGTTCCAGTATATACCAGTACAGTGTCATCTGCAAAGGTAAAATATCATCCCCTCAGATTGGCCAGCTTGAGATTGAGTACATAAAGACTGTATAACAGAGGTCCAAGAACTGACCCCTGTGGTACTCCATAGTTGCTAGATAACCATTCACTATCAATGTATCCAAGCTTTATGTACTGTTTTCTGTCATATAAATAAGACTTAATCAAGTTGTACGAAACACCTCTAAATCCCATTTTAAACAATTTATCTAAAAGAATGTCTATGCTTACTACGTCAAAAGCTTTTTTTAGGTCAATGAAAACAGCTACAACTATTTGTTGTTTATCTAGAGCCATTGAAATGTAGTCCACAAAATCAACAACCGCACTAAGTGTGCTACTGTTCGTTATAAAACCATATTGAAATTCATCAATCAATATATTGTGAGTAACAATGAAAGATCACATTCTTTTTTTTATTAATTTTTCTATAATCTTAGAGAATACACACACCACTGAAATATTCCTGTAATTGTTCATACATTCAATATCTCCCGACTTAAAAAGTGGGGTTATTTTAATTATTATCAATTCTGATGGAAATATTCCTTTTTGTGTAGTTTCATTGATTAATCGTACTAAAACAGGTATTAAGTATTCTCCAAGATTATTTACATCCTTAACCGTGATACCGTCATATCCAAGTGCTGAGTTTATTTTTAGTTCTTTCACAACTTCCACTTATTAGTCAATGTTATCGAAATAGAATCTTCGTTGTGAACCTCACCAATAGAAATAAACTCATTCAATTGCTGAATCTCTGCTTCCAAATTTTCAACAATTGATCCACCGACCCGAGAAAAGTATTTATTTAAATTGTTTGCAATATCAAGTTGAGTGTTAATAATGTTATTTTCAGTTACTAGTTGATCAATTCTTACTTTATACTCCTTATTTTTTATTAGGCTGTTTATAAAAGCCCATTGTTTCTTTACATTATTTCCAGCTAAGCTCCATTTAGTTTGGAAATAACGGTTCTCCAAAGCACGTATTTTATTGTTTATTTTATTTTTGATGTTTTTAAATTCAGAGATGATAGTTAAGTCTTCTGGTTGGTTAATCTTTCTTTTGTATAATTTATCTCTTTTTTTGATAAGCTCAAGGACTTAATTATTTATCCAGGTGTTATTTGTACGTATTCTTAATTTTTTTTTATATATACCGATTTACTTTTGCAGTCTTCAATTAACTTAATTAATTCTTGAAAAGTTGTTATATTTTTGCTTGAAATTTTTTGTCTAAATAAGTTTACACATTTTTTATAATCTACAGATTTTACCTCATAATCAACTTTTGGTTTATGGAACTGCACAGATGTTTTAATATCAAGTAATATGAGTTTACGATCCGAAATTGCATTTTCTTTAATACTGACTCTACAACTTACATTACTACCATAATCGCTAAGAACATGGTCTATAACAGATTTTGACGAACTGCTAACTCTAGTAGCACACTCCTCATTTATCGTATTATTAATTTTAAAATTGTTTAATACTTGATACAAGACAACTTTATTTCTTACATGCCACCACCTTATACCATAAGTATTGTAATAAAAAGAAAAAATCCTATAAACACGAGCATAACACACGATTTCGAATAGGCTCATCTAATATCCAAAGACCACACAAAACATTATTCAAAAAATCATTTAAATTCTTAGCGGCTAAATTATATAATGTAGTACCAAACGAAATAAAGATACTTAATTTTGGAAAAAAATTTAGAAGAAAATTGGAAGACTGGGTTAGTAATGTGCAGCGAATGACTATACATAATTATATAGAAAACTAAAAGTACAAAATTCCAATTACATTAATACCTTTTAGATTTAACAATAATTGTTATACACATATATGATTGATTGTTAGTTATTAAGATATAAACCACACACAGGCGATGCCTTCTGTGGTTTTTTCATATTTATTTGCCCATTTTTTGTATTTTGGCGAATAAATATTATTATTATTATTATTATTAAATCTTTGTACTCCTTGGCTACTTGTGAGACTTCTAGCAAATTAATATTCATATCCCCAACAATTAAATGATTTTTAGGATGAGTACGCATAATAGATTCCAAACAATGAAAAAAATTTTTACTATTTACAGATGGTGGTTTATATATAACACTAATTTTTAAGTTTTGTTCCCCTAAGCTAATACAACTCCAGTTTATTAACTCACATCTGTTTGACTTCCCAATTTCACGAAATTTAATAGATTTCCTCACATAGATAGACACACCACCTCCTCTACCAGCACTGCAGGAATGAACAGCATTATAGCCATCCAACTCAAACAAGAATGTTTCGCTTTCTTCCAACCATGTTTCAGCCGCCAACAGTATATCCCAATCTTCACTTACAACCAAACACTGCGCCAGATCCAGTTTATTTCTAATACTTTGCAAGTTCATGTAAGCAATTTTTAGTTGTTCACGAGGCCTTACTAGTTTTCCAACTGACTTTTATTACTAATACGAAGAACTTTTGAGTTTTCGTCCTTCCTTAGGAGGATATTACCATCTCCAATCCAAAGGAACTTATAATTTCTGTCTTTCTTAAAAGCCTTGGCTGCCATGAATAAATCAAGATTTTCTTTTGTGAGTTCATGGTTGAGAAATATTTTATTATCTGTCGTATATCCCAAATCCGAACTTTTAAGGCCAAACTTCTTTCTTGACTTTAAAAATTTTATTTTGGTTGATTCATCTTCAAAGATGACTTTAACAGGGTTGTTTTTATTGTTATCCCTGCCCAATCGAAAAGTCGTAAACGTGTTTCCATTCGGGACGTCAAGGTAATTACCAATTTTATTTATAATGTCGTTCGTTTATTTTTAATTGCTCGTTAAAGTTAGTAAATAATGCCTTATATTTATTATCCATCTCCTCTAATTTTGCCATGACATCGGCCAGAGTGTAATCCCTCTTCGCCTGTGAAACAAAACCAGGACCATATTTGGTCTTACATTTGCCACAAATCCAATCATCATTGGATTTACTTAATTTAAGATATGTTTTATTTGACATTGATTTCCATATGTTGCACTTATCGCATAGTAATGCTTGACAATCATCAGGAACCTCCTTAAGACATATGTCGCAATTGTCAGTCTTGGTTTTTGGCATTTTAATGCTGATAGGATAATCCGAAAGTTACGGCAACTCCGCTGGAGGTTCACAGCAATACCCAGCCTTCCAGTGCCTGGTGTCAATGTATAGAAGCGCACGGGTCAAAGTACAGTTGGCGATAAATGTCGTCCAATTTCGGCGATTTGAAGCAAAAAGAAGATCTTAGGCACAACAAAGCAGCGTTATTGTTCTATGTACCGTAATGCTCGGATTCATCGATAGCACAGTAATTAAATGATACTATTTAACATTAATTTTGGAAAATATTTGCAGAACGATACATAAACACAACCTGACCGGTTATGGGCAACTTTGCCGACTTATTGAACATATTAGATTGTTAAACAATCAGGAAATTTTCAAAAAGGAACCTATAGAAATTAAAGTCAACTATGCAATTTTAGCATATAACTATACGATCCATTCTCAATCTTGATGTAGAGAATCAGTTAGTGAACAATGATGTTCAAAACCATAGAGAAAAGATGAAAATTTTGTACAAAAAACTAATTTTAGATTTGCAGCAAAATAAAGAGAAAGTGATTAATAAATATAAGCCTGAAACTGTTTCTACGGTAGACAAAAATCTCAAAACCGCAAAAATTAAGCCAACGCATGGCAACACAACCGACAAAATTCATTTGTCAAATGTTAAAAGACCAAGAAAGGTTTCTAAGACTAAAAAAAAATCATTTACAGGTTCATCACCAGCGCACAAGTCATGCAAATAATGGATATCAGCCAAAATTTGGGAATACTACCATTAAATTTAGGACCAGCTAAACTGCAAAATTCTCATCACACCCTCGTACACTATTATAGATTAGGAAATTTATATAAGGAATATAATAAGTTAAATAATCAATACTATGATTTTGAGCTTAAATATTAAGTGTAGTACAGAATTTGAATATTATGAGCGAATGATCAATATAACCCAGGAATCTATTTTAGAAAAAATAGAAAATATTTGTATACATTATGCTACTAGTAATAGATCACGTAGAGGTTTATTTAATGGAATTGGTAGTGTAGTTAGATTTATTACAGGTAATTTAGATTCTTATGGTGGAGAAAAAATTTACAAAATCATTAATCATATGCTGAACAATGAGAAAAGCATGGAAAATCAATTGAAAAGGCAATATTCAGTTAATGACAAATTGATCGAAAAATTTAATTTTAATATTCAAAACATTCAGCACAATGAAAATTTATTGAAATCAAAAATAATGCAACTGAACGAAATTGGGCAGGCAAGCAATACGAATCAAAATATTCTTTTTGCTAAAGACATCAGTCAATCACTTTTAATGCTTTACAATTTTACTCTCAGTACATTGCAAGATATATAAAACTCTCTTGCATTTTGCAAGTTAGGTGTTATGCATCCAAGTATTATCAGACCAAGCGAGTTACATAATGAACTCTCGAAATGATCTTCCTATTATAAAAACATGCTTCCTTATGATGTCAAATTTGAAAATATGTTAGATTTTGAGTCACTCATAAAGGTACACTGTAAGATTGATTTTGATGAAATCATTTACTTCTTATCTATTCCAATTGACTTCGAGGATACATTCGAATCATTCTACGTGCACCCAATACCTACAAAATATGTGTCAGAATTTATTTCGATTTTTCCAAATTTTAGATACTTTTTGGCATCGATTGATAAGCAATCAATCAAACCTCTAAATGCCATTTGTACCAAAAGCAATATATAACACTGTCCTCATCAAGCCCAAGCAAGCATGAATATATCTTGTGTAGCAAGCATTTTGAAAAACAAGAACGCAAAAAATTGCTATTTTATCAAAGTCAAGATAAGTGAAAGTCACATTGAACTCATACCAGAGATCAACCAGTACCTAGCCGTTTTTCCAGTTCATGAAAAGTTAGAGTTTCACTGTCAAAAGCAAATAGAATCAAGGTTCTTATCAGGCATATTCTTGATATCGCAAGAGAACTGTACAGTCTTGTTTAAAAACGAACCGATTACACTTTTGGACAAAAGTTTTGGCCAGCCATTATTCATGGAAACGCCAAATTTCACTTTCATTCCTGAAAGCCAGAAAACGAATTGAACCTTAAGATATCGATTATACCACACCGAGTGCTTGGGCTATTTCCTTGTACATTTTCCTCACAATTCTGGGCATTCTACTTATTTACCGAAAGTTCAAGAGGAATAAGAATCCCACTCCCATTCCGAAGAAATCACCAAGAAATGATCGAGAAGAAATTGAGCTACCTTCCAGAAAACTGAACCTTCCAGGAGAAGCTTCATTCTAGGGGTGGAGGAGTTATAGGGCTACCCTGTATCCTACTAGAAGATAGAAGATGCAACTGAGCACCTTTACCCAGCGCCTGGCAACTGCGAGAATGCAATATGATATTTTCCTTTGTCTTATCATTCAAATGAACATTAGACTTTACATTTTGTAATTCAGTTAGAATCTAGTCTTCACGCCAATCACTACTTGTAATGTCAGAAATAAAATATTTTTAAAAAGGCACTTACGCAAACTCGAAATATAAGTTAAATATAATCTGCAGACAGCTCTAACAAAATCAGCTTTAGATCAAATTGTACTATATCTATGTACCCTAAAAATGTATTTAAAAATGGTCTACAAAAAGAGTAGCTTTACCATGATTTGCTGGCTGGCTAAACTCCTAGCTATGTCACAAATCCCAAACTGTGTTCAAATCCTCCTTTACATGAATACGATACCGACCATTGTGCTTCAAAAGAAGGACGAAAGGGCGTGGATCTCGACCCGTCACCGGCAGTCTGCTCGAACCTTTTACTCTAAACGCTGCAATTTTACTGCACTCAAATTGTCAAAGCATCATAAAAATTGTTCTTTTCCTGAGAAAAAGTAGCTGGAGGTTCTCTCATATTCCGAAGGCTTTTCTGACTGCACGAAAACTACAAAGGAACCGCTTCGGTCTATTGTTAGTGTTATAGCAACCTCGATGGAAGTTAAACATGATAGAATTGAATATCTCGATGGGTCGAATGAACAAAAATTCCGGTACTTACGGAAACAGCTTTTTTCAGAGACGCTAGGAAAAATGCGTAGGAACAGAAAATACAATGGAAAAAGATTCTCCTGTTGTCATATTTGCTAATCCAAGTGAATAGTATTTAATATCACGTCGTAGAATTAAAACAAAACTTAATCAAACAGATTTTTGAATTAACATGTGATATGTTTGCTTAAAATAATGGAATATAGGATTCAACACGTAATAATTGCTACAATCATTAACTTCCCAGTACATGTCCGTGCTAATACTCTCTCAAACGACGAAAACTTTTTGGATTACGAAAAACTTCCATCTGCCTTTCGAGCCCAATTTTGCTCTCTTCCGAAATTAACGACGATAAGGGGGAGGTATCGAAGAATTAATTCCCCAAAGATCCACTCAGCGATTCAATGGAAGTACGGTATCATTATAGAGAAGAAGATTGATTTAATAATCTAACCAGTAACGTTGCCCATAGTCGTACGCTTAGAGCAGATTTGTTGAAAGGTTCAATTTCAATTTCAATTTTATATTTATCACTACTAATTTTATAAATGTGAAAGAGTGTATGTTCGCATGAATAGCTGAGCTGATTTTCATGAACTCTGGCATAACTATAGGTTAGACCTGTGAGTAGAACGTGGGGTACCTTTTAAAATTAAACTTGAAGGTGTTGAAATAAAGGCTAAAAACTACTATGGAAAAACTATTAGTTTTTAAGCTAGCGATACAGATACATTTTTTATGTGTTTCGTCCTTTGATAAATGGGTACCTAAAAGAGAATACTGGAAATTTCACTCCTAAGAGGGTATCCAAAGTAAGACTTCATATTTCAAGATACTCGTATTACACAAAATGGCGGACCTACAAAAACAAAGAATGAGTCACATGTATTTTTGTATTGACAATGTATGTTTAAGCTCGTTTTCAAAAATAGCAACGTAGCATATTTTTTATAAAAGAACATTATCAATGCATAATTGCTTACTGTTAGCAGCTATGGTTAAAATTTAATATGTTTCTTATAACGGTGGCGGTTTTCCTGCGAGTAAAACGAAACCTTCGAGAACGAGCACACTGGGAGAAATCTTACGTTAACGTGGATGATACATAACGAGATTACTTCAACTGCAATTTTTATGTTTACCTTCCCTTTTCCCTGTTAGGAAACGAATCGTTAAAAATACAGGCTTCGTTTTAGTAGTGGGTGACAGTAGCGTACCCTCAACAGGTATTCAGTGCAGACAGCACTGGTCTAACTAGAAACCACCTAAGTGCACTTGCACTACGAGGCTATGGCCATCCACCTTTTTCTGGGCATAATCGTAAAAGCATTTAAGTCAAACGTGAATGTCGCATCGTTCGCAAGCAACCAGACCACAGTCATTCGCTTTCATTCTCTTCCCTTCTACCCAATCGGCGCATATCTCTGCATGGGATCAAAATTTCAATGAATGAGCCATGTTTTTAAATATCTGGCGCTGATAAATCCGTGTTTTCCGCCTCATTGATACTTTCTTATGTTTTTTCTTTCATAAATAAGTCATATGTGTGTATAGTAATACCCTTGGTCGTCGTCCATATAGATGATGATTTAGCAGCTTATCATCCGAGTTCCTTGGAAAATCCCTAGTGGTAGTAGCTCTGCGTTCATGTGTGTTGTGATAGAAAAACATATATTCCAAGCGCGAAGGCGAATATTAAGTTTCCAGTATCAGGAGTAACTATTGTGTACAAGTTAGAGCACGCTGATATGAATTTCAATGGCACCACAGTTCTAATAATTCGTCCAAACCAGGAATATTCTGTTTGCGCATCAGGCATCTTCGAAGGCTCAAATTTGATTTTGAGATTTACTTACGCAAGCTTCGTTACCTATTGCAACAGGTTACATTATGTTCCCCATATTTGTAACAATTCCTCTGACTGTTCGCACAGAGCGGGTAAGGTTAACGAGTTCGAAGAGATTATAATGAGCCAAGCCTATACATATGTTTACATTGCATTGTTTGACGCCAAATTCGCTAAGTTTTAGTATATACTTTTGACTCATTCGACTACCATTACCTATCAAAGCGACAACATTTTAACAGTATAATAATACTTACAGGTGGAAAGATATATCTTCATTAGCTTGTGTCGTTCTTTGCAAGCTATGCAAAAAGTACCATGTCCTGAAATCGTCTAATACCACATTTATCTGTAAACACTCGCACTTTCAAAAAATAACACTGAGAATACCAATTTAATGACAGAACTGTCAGAAAATTGAAACATGTCAAACCCATTTATAACACCCTGTGTAGGGTATTTGTCAAGTTGACAGAATGTTTGCTCTGAAAGTTAACTCGCGAAAATTCAGGAAAAAGGCATATAATAAGATGGAAACAGATCCTGGGGGTCAGCAGGATGCAACTCCTGGCTGCCCGAATATTGGCGATAGTCAAGCTGCCCCGCCAGACCGAGATTATCTACCCGACAAGGATACCTTCATCAGCCAGCTGTTGGAGAACAATAAAAAGCAGCAGGAAACGATAGCAGCGCAGACGAGGCTTATTGAAAAGATGTCACTGCGAATAGACGAGTTGCAGAGGCGAATTAATAAATTACTGAAGAAGAGTGAATTGCCAAAGAAACGTCAGCGACAGCTCCACAGTTAACGAAATGAAAATAGCAGCCATGCAAGAATATATATCTATACGTTAAAGTATAGAAAAAACGCGGATCCAAGAAGAGCTCCAACGATTTTCCCCCACTGCCAAGTAAACCCAGCCAGCTTCTTACACCGTCTTCATCTCCTTTGCCTCAAACAAAATTTTTTACCACTCAAACTCTAACCTCGGCTACTGACTCTAGTCAAAATACAAATTCAGAACCAAGCCCACCAGGTTCGAGCACTACACCTTAGAGACTACCTCCATCAAAGCGGGCACGCCGATAGTGCTGCGCGAACCAGGAAAGTGGAAGTTTCAATCATGTGTTTCTCTCTGTATTAAAATTGAAAAAGCTGTAGCTATCGATCCCGGAATTAGAATTACCCCTAAAACCGAGGATAATTATAGAAAACTTGTACGCTTTCTGAAAGAAGAAAAAGCACACCATACTTTTCCCCTCCCTGGAGAAAGAAACATTCACGCGGTCCTTATGGGAATACTAACAACTGCCGAGGAGTGTAAAGTGAAAGAAGAGCTCATATCAAGGGGATATAACCCTCTGTATATAATTCGCTTAAAAAAGAATGGCGAGAGACCCATGCCTCTTATAGTTGTGGTACTGCCGAAGGTAGCAAAGTCTCATGACATTTTCGATGAGCGTGAACTCATGGGCTTAGCTATCTCTGTGGAGGTGCAACGAACTTCTAGACAAATCAGTCAGTGCCATCGCTGTCAGAGATATGGTCACTCCCAGTCATATTGTACGGCACCTCCCAGGTGTGTAAAGTGCGCCCAAGAGCACCTCACGCATCTGTGCAAATTGTGGTCAAAATCATCCAGCAAATAGCTTAGGCTGTAAATTTGTCCCCAGAAAAAATATTGAGCTTTTACGAGAGCCACAGCATAGAGCTACTTCTCTAAATTCGAACACAACTTATGCTGCTCTTCCAGCAACGGAAATTCGATCACTTCTGCCCCAGTTAATGATTTAGCAACTGTCCTGAAATCACCTGAACAGATTATAGCTCCTCTTCTGCACGCAACACAAGCCCTGAAGGTTGTCTTTCCGCAGCAAGTAATAGGGCCGTAAATGCCTAGTGATACAAGGCAGCCATCGTTTTTAAAAATTCTATTCTGGAACGCTTGTGGGATAAAGGAATATCCGCAAAAAAATGTGAATTTCATCAAACCCTGATTGATGGATCTATAGATGTAGCCTTGTTGCAAGAAACATTCCTGAAACCGGGCGATAGATTTGTCGTTCCACATTTTGATGTCATTCGAGCAGACAGGTTGAATGAAAGGGGTGGCGGCTTGGCCGTAGTTGTGCGGCGCGGTATTGACTACCACAGAAGAACCAATGTCGAGTTGCAGAGCATCGAGGCTGCTTCTGTCGTGGTCAACATGGCGACGGGCATTCCTCTGAAGCTCACATCGGTGTGCGTGAGGTGTGGTCCTCGGCTTCAAGAGGCGGACTTGGAAGTTCTTCTGGACTGCCCGGGTTCGTTAATTGCTGCGGGGGATTACAACTGCAAACGCTGGTCATGGAATGCAAGGCTCAACACATCTAGCGGTGTTCGTTTGAATAATTATGTCGTGCAACATGGATGCCTCATACACTCCACGGAGGAACCGACACACCATCCATAGAGCCTGTTAACACCAGACGTGATTGATTTTGCTATATCCAGAAATTGCAACTTTAGTATTACTTCTCGAGTCCTGTATGATATTCAGAGTGACTATCTTCCAGTCATCTTGGAGGTAGGAACCGAACAAAACAATGCAGAATCCCATTATTCCAGTTATAGGTACTGTGAGCGAACTAGATTCTGCGTTGTCGGAGTGGACAAAGTTCGTGCAAGAGGCGCTTACAAGAGCAGCTACCTTAAGAAGAAGGTCCCCTAATTCTCCTTTTTTCCCTGCTGATATTCGCCAAAACATTAGGGATAAAAAATCATCGCTAAACGCACTCGTCGCCCTGAAGACATTAGAAGGGCCATGAATCTTGTCCATTCCGTTAGGGACGCTTTATTTGAATACCGAAATGAAGAATGGAATAGCTTCCTCGAAGCGATGGTAACCCACTCCATCCCTCTTTGGCGCATTGCGAGGTCCCTAAGAAATGGTAAGAAGGACCAACTGCCACCAATCCACAGTCCTGGTGGCATGGTTTTTACCTGCGAGGAGAAAGCGGCAGTTTTTGCAGACACCATGGAGAGAAAGTTCTCTCCTAATTACGACTTGGATGACGACCTTGATGAAGAAGAACAAATTCAAAGATTTGTTAGGAGTTATTTCGGAGCCAACGGTGGCACAAGTAGCAGCGTAGAACCCCTCCTAGAAGTTCCGCATTGCACTCCTGCGGAGCTTCACGGGCATATCAAAGATCTTAAGATACGCAAAGCACCTGAAGGAGATCAAATCACCAACAAGGCACTGAAACTATTGTCTGCGAGGGCTTTGACATATCTCCTAACAATAATTTATGCTATTCTTAGGCTCCAATATTTTCCAAGAGACTGGAAAATCGCTGAAGTTGAGTTGATCCCGAAAAAGGCGGAATCAATTTTTCCACAGGACTATCGCCCCATAAGTCTATTGTCTTCTCCGTCTAAATTGGCCGAGAAGGTTATTCATACTCATCTAAAGAATTCATGTTTTGACCTCCAAGCAATTTCCGACGTACAATTTGGATTTCGCGCTGAGCACAGTACGGAGCAACATGCAATGAGACTTGTGGAGACGATAACCTCTAGATTCAATCAAAATCAAAGTACTGGAGTTCTTTTTTTTGAACGTTTTCTAGGCTTTGCGTAAGGTGTGACATGCAGGGCTGCTTTATAAATTGATCAATAAGGGATTCCATTTTTGGCTGTCAAAATTGCTTAAAACCTTCTTGGAAGGAAGAAAGTCTGTAGTCTTCATAGACTCATGATATGCCCTGCCCCACCCACTGCGAGGTACTTCATTATGCGGGTGACACGGCTTTGGTAGTCTCTCCACATTCGCCTGATCAGGTGAGAATTCAAAATGAAATCTCGTAAATAAAATTCGCCTTTACACCACGATTGTCCGTCCTGCTTTGACCTACGCATGTGCGGCTTGGTGCTTTGCTCGTGTGCGTACTTTGCAAGTCATGCAAAACAAAATTCTCCGCACTATAGTATGTGTCCCATGGTACATCTCCAATGACACCATTCACAGAGATCTTTGAGCAGATCAAGTTACTGGCTAGGAAGCGTTATGAAAGCGCAAACTCCCATAGTAACCCTTTGTTAAGTGCCGCAGTGTACTATACTCCAGTTCACGTACCTAACCTGTCACGTGCCAAAATCACGTAACCTTTTTTTTACTATTCATCACTTATCCGTAATTTGAATTTCTCTTCATTGATAATAGAGTGCTCATTCCTAGGCCAAGCCCTTTTCAATGATTTTCTTTTGGCAAATTTAATAGTTTATTGATTGTATAATTTCACTCGTATTATATCTTTCTTTCTCAGCGATTCAGTATAGTGTTGACGATCAGTAAAAAAACTCTGTAGCTTTTCTCCGTTTGATGGTTTCCTATAAAACATATCTTCTTCAAGGCCACCCAAGATACCTTCTTCTAGAACGTTTCGTGTGCGTGATTCGCTTTTCTGTTTCCGTTGAGGTCGTGGTGCCCCCTGCACGACCCCTTCGTTTCGTCATTTTCAGGACTCTGGGATATTAGGCCCCAAGCGCCAATTCATAGACTAGCACCCTTTTTTTGTGTAACTTAAGTTTAGTTATTTTGGTTTGGGTTACGTCTTCCATTTTTTTATAGGATTTTGACCCTCAGCGTCAATAGAAACAGAAGAGATTCATCATCCTTTCTCCTCCAGTTGGTTGCATCTTGTTGCAGTTTTGCATGCTGAATTTTGTATAAAAAAAACTTACACACCTCAGCTTTTATCTTATTTATAACTTTTTCGAATTTTAATTTTTGCTCATACAGGGTGATCAAAAAAGCAAATTGTAGTTTTTCTCAAAAATTTTAATTGCATCACCCTGTATATTTGTGCAAGTTTGGATTCAATTTTTTATAAGCTTTTTTTTGATACTAGACGCATAAGGGTTTTTACTGCTATTTTTTCTTTTATGGAACGGCTTACATCCCTAAAATATCGCATCATCCTTGGAAACAAATAAATTGTTGATTAGCTACAAACTGTCAAAATTAGCTTTGTGCACATTATAATAACTAATAAGTTATATAAACTTATAAGTTTTTACGTCAAATCTGTACTCTTAGTGGCAATATGGAACTAGCCCACTGTTTATCTTTTGTTTCCATGGATGATGTCATTCTTTCCTTAATTTTAGTGTGTTGTTCTATTAAAAGGTTAATAACTCAAAATCTAGTGATTTTATCTGAATCAAACCTCATACCAAAAAAAGCTTATAAAAAATTGAATCCAAACTTGCACAAATATATAGGGTGATGCATTTGAAATTTTTGAGAAAAAGTACAATTCGCGTTTTTGACCAACCTGTATGAGCAAAAATGTAAATACGAAAAAGCAATAAATGAGATAAATGCTGAGGTGTGTAAGTTCTTTTTTGATACAAAATTCAGCACTCCAAATTTCAAAATGGCGGATTGAGGGGTTGCCGAAGTGGACGGTTTTTCTGGACAAAACACCTTACATCTCAGTAGCTAATTACCAAAACCCAATAGTATGTTAGATCAATCTTCTTCTTTCGAATTGGTTTATCCAAATATGCAATAAAATTTAAGGCATTCCACTTAAAAAATCACAACTTTGATATGTAGGTCAAAATTGGGACACCCTGTATAATTGTCAATATTTTAGAAATGTGCCCCCAAATGTCGTGTATAACAAGCCTCAAATATATTTTCCCAAAATGAATTTGTTTATGAGTAATATTCCGTCCACACATGGATGGGTCACCCTGTATATAGGGGGAACCAAAAAACATTTTTTATAGGTACTTGTCATTCATGAAGGCATGATAATCACAATAAATCTCTTACTGTAGAACAGTCAAGTTTGAAGCTCAATGAACAAGACCTGCTTGCTTGAGAATACAATAATACGTAGATCCTTAGGTTGAGAAAACTTGTTTCGCTCAATTCATTTTGACGGAACTGTGAGTATCAAAATAAGCGGGAATAAAAGATAATTAAATGAAATATAAAAGTATATAAGTTGCAAAACGGGTGATTATAAATTCAGTTAATAAACATAAAAGCTTCACTTCTGACTTTTAATGGAAAAAGCGAGTAACCATCGACGTCGAAACGTCGCGTCATCTGAGAAAAGAAAAAAGAACACAGGAAAGATTTTCACGTTCACGCAGGTACACTAGGAGAAACTAATTACACTTGACAATGCCCGACTTCAGTTCTGCCTGCTACCTGCCTTTTCCAACGTATACAGACTCAAGAGTAGTTGGATCACTAGTGGAAAAATTTGGCATCTTCAGGCTTTTTAACGGCATCGTACGTCTTCCTAGAAAGCAAATGTTTTTCTAGCTATGGTCAGTTCCGGCAGTCGCTGCAGTTTACTGCTGCTGTAGCTACTTATTTTTGCCTCAATAAGCAAGACAAAATGGTATTCACATGCTAATGTATAATTCAACAAAACTGTAACGGCGTGACTTTTTAGAGCTTGATGAAGTGTGATCTATTGGCAATAATTGATAAAAATTTTGGATGATAAGATACGGACTAACGCAATCACAAAAGATCTACTGCTAACTTGCTGGGCTGGAAGTACCACAGCAAGTAGCTATAACCATGGTTAGTTGTCGCTTTGAAAATTCGAGGTCTTCTAGCCATTTTAAACTACAATGTGTATGGGCATGTGTATCTACTTTTGTAGTTGCATATATGCATTCATTTTGAGCGCGATGAAGCCAACCAGCAGAAATAGGTATCGCTCGGGTTACCTATCCTATTTTCTGCTCGAATTCACAATTCTTTTTGCGGATTTTGCCCATTATTTTTCAATTTGTTATATATATATAGTGAGAGAGAGAAAAGAGAAAAGGATCATGTTATATATATATATAATTCGATTTGGCAACATCACATCCTCCAGTTGCTTGGACTCCTCCATGTTGCCAAATCCAATATTTTTCAATTCAAGAGAAATCCCTTGAAGCGTGGATAGGCATGGAATAAGCCATAAGACAGACTTGTTGAAAATTGAGGTTTTGCCACAAGGATGACACTATTTGCATCGACAGTATTACAAAGCCTACCTTGTCCAATGATACGTAGATCGCAAAGCCTGACTTCTTGCCGTAGAATTTGACCTAAAATTACTTGAAATTGAAGATTTTTCTTATATATGTACATCTTATGCTGAATAGGAGATCACAAGACAATTCTTGAACACTGAAATTTTCATGCAAAAATTCAATATGCAAACTTTTAGTGGATGTTTTAGATGAAGGCATCAGTTCCAGTTCTCTACCGCCTTTCAATTTGGAACCGAACTTTAGATTAATATAATTTGCCTAGACCTTAGGTAAATCGGTAGCACAAAGGGCCTGCTGATACCACCTCACAACCACCGTATGCTGGTGGCAAGTAGAGGCGTGCGTTCATGACGAAAATCGGCGTTATCAAAAAATGAGGAAGATACAAATAGCTGATTTGCGAATATCTTCAGTTCTATGCAATATTCAATACTGACTGTGGTTAGAATCGGTGAAATATAATCTTTCTGGAGAGAGGTGTATGAAAATATTACAAAAAAACTTCATACTATATATATATATATCCTATAACTTTTATGTACAACTGTTTCTTCTGGAAGGTCATATAAAAAGTTAGAGGGGAGTCCACTTGTAGCCAGACACCCTGTACGTGTCTGCTCATCGCTAGGTCCCCGAGCCGATTTTTTTAAATTACTTTTTTAATCCGACTCTGTCCCTAGCTAGGAGTCCCAAATCTATAGCTTCTCTCTAATACTATTGTACATATCGAAAATGGTTATTTACCTAACAAGTGCGTCGTTCGTGCAAGCCGACAAGGGCGGAAAATATACTTTCCGCAAGTGTTAGGTATAAGATTTTTTCTAACAGCGCAGCGTGAGAAAACAATAAACCCAGAATTTTAAATATGGACTATGTCTTATTAGAAATTGAGTAATTGTAAAAACATCATCAACAACAACAACATCAATAATTCATTTATAATAATTATTAACAATATTGAAAGTTAAAGAACAGTTATTTTGGATTATGATAACTTGTATGCGTGCGGAAAAATGATATTTTCTGCACGCAGATGCGTGTTGAAAATTACTAGTTTCCGCACTCTGGTAGAAAGAAACATAAACAAACATAAGGATTTTACAGACTATACCTGATCGTCGAGCCCTGGTATAGGGTTTTAAATTCAGGAAAAAGTGGGCGCGGTTCAATTGAGTTGTAAGAACTGCAATCCAACTTCCCTCGATATGAAAGTCATTCCACGACTCATTCTCCTGATAAATAGAAGGAAGAAGTCTCGCCGTCGTCCATCAGTTTCATCTCTGTAGGTAAAGCTAACTTTGCGGTGAAACATTAAATGGTTAGAAAAATGTGGAAATATTATTATGCCGAAAATAATAAACATTCGCAGTTATTAGATTAACGTTAAACAGGAGCCAAGAGCTGACAGATGAAGCTTCGTAGCGGTATGGTTATAAAACTACGACTACTTCCACTTTCTATTATTGTATTCCTCGTTTCCAAGAACAGTGAACATGTATTTTTATTTTAAATTGTAATCTAAAGTATTTTATTATAGAATATATCATAGAATACAGAAAAATGAAAACTAAGGTAGTTATTTTAGGAAAATGCTGACTTAAGCTAGCGGACTTTAGTTCTAGCTATAGCTGGCTATAAAGTTGCATAATACCACTGCAGACATCACGAAAGTCTTCACTAACAATGAACACCTGTTTTGAGTAACTCGTTAATGATTTGCACAATGCGTCATCACTTCCTGTCCTTCTTTCTTCTTCGAACCTCTGTTCGGTTCCTCTGCCCTTTTTCCTTAACATTGCTTTGTTCCTGGGCTGCCAGACTTGACAGGCTTATATGTACACTATTGCACCAACTTTCTCAAATATACTGCTTTCCAAAGCTTATCCAAATGTTACGTTCTACCTCAAATTGGACTTCCGTTTCATCGCTCGAGTTTGATAAAAATATAACTAAGATAAAGTTATACCTGACAACAGCATATCTATGGTAAGTTTTCTAGGAAATTATGTCTACAATACAGATATGTCGACATTTTGTTACAGTTTTTGATGACAGTAACCATTATTATAATTAATCATATCCATATCAATTATACATATGAGAACTCTAACCCATCGGCTGTTAGCCATAATATAAACAGATATTTCTTGGTGATGTAGAATCTGTAGGAATAAGTCGTATTACCACAATTTAAAATATTCCGTGTAACACAGATTTGGCGTGGAGTCCCATACACAGCAGATTTAGTTCCCCAAATTCCTCTGCTTATGCTGTATGCTTGTAGATTGAAAAACTTAAAAGATTTCATGGACAAAAGAGCAGTGTGATATAATACTAAACGAGTATGAAAAATATGATTGTTGTTCAGAAATGCCTACAAAAACATAATCGCCAAACAAGCTGCGTTGGATAAAATTAGAATGACTTTACAACTAATTAGGCCTATAAGCCAGAAGATCCTCTGCTAGAGGTCCTTTATTCAGCACCTGGAGCACACCCATTCCCCGGTCCCTCTCCATAATCCATTTTTGACGCCAAATTCTTTAACGGTTTCATTTACTTCGTTTTTTCATGAGGTGGACTATGTACAATGCAGGTCGCTGGTCCCGTTGGATAATATACGTATACATATGCGAATCACGGGATCGCTCCATTTCCTACAATTTTCTATTCGGCTAAAGTATTAAAGTAGCACGCCGCAACGAAAAGCTTGGATAGTATGACTTTGACGTGATAAATGGCAGTTCGAAGTAGACAGTTATAGTTTTTTCTATCGGCTGCGCATGATTTCGTACGAAATTGATTACAAGCATTTCTTTACGTGACAAACAGTATTGTAATTTGTAAAGAAATTGGGAACTAAATTCAGTAACACATTTTCTCACAAAATGTTTTACCAAATTATGAACAAAATATTATATCGTGACAGACGGCCTTCACAAACTGATACGATGATATAGATAAGATTGTGCAGACCGCTCGTGATACGCTGGACAGCCAACAATATAGTCACACACTTCATGCGCAAAGATTTGAGTTTTTCCTAATATTTCAGACGTTTATACTATCATTGCGTCTTCATTTACAAATGCACCCCTGACATAAGTGACTATAACCTCAAATATGTTTTCATAAGTTAAAGTGACGTGTCACCGATGCTGCTTCATATTATTTTGTTTTAAGTTACTTTTGACTCCGGTTTATTGAATAAAGGGAATGAGAGAGAGAGAGAGGGAGAGTTTTATTCTGCTTTTTCCATAAATGAGGTTCCGAAATCTTCACTATTAGCGTCCTTGTTTGATCAGGAAGTGATACTACTACTAGTCGGTAGACTTTGCTTTTACCTATGCCAGTCGTAATTGCTCTGTTAAATTACTGGTAAAACTAGAGAGCTCGCTAGGGCGATGCTTTGAATGTCTCTCGCCCCTGGAGGCTTGTCGCGGTAGGCTCTGCGAATCGCCAACCTCTGTTCCAATTGGAGATATGATTTATGAGCCAACTACAGTAGAATGGAACATACTACAGGTAGGCATTTGATTAGATTGTTGTCTAATGTTCGAGTGAATTACATGGTCAACTGGTACAACAGATGTATAAAGTTACTTACCAGAAATGCGGAAAGCATTTGTCCATTTGTTTAGAAAACATTGTCAGTTAGGTACTTTGAGCAGCAGCCGCAGAAGCTGAAACCTAAGTACCGAAATACTGCGACTACTGCAAAGAGGTGATGTTTGGTTGATCCGAATTTGATAATATCATTTTTTACGGATACTTCTGAGAAAAATGCTTTGCAGAAGAACAGGCTAACAAGAAAAGGAAGAAAGAAAGTAAGATAGCTTATCATTTGTGTGTTCTAATTGCTATTCTAACCAGTCATCTGTAGAGTAAGTTTATTTTTAATATGTGTTTCATTAGTACAACCAAATGGAGAGTCTGATTAATTAGTTAATAATTACGAAGATAGATCTCAGTTACCTTAGAAACCAGAAGAAAGTTTGATTATTTTTCGTTACGCAGTCTATTGAGGCTGATATTTAGATTTTGCTTGAAAAATAAATCCTAACTACTAATAGAGAAGATACCTTAAGTTTGAAGTTAAGTTAGCATAATAAATGTTGTTTGATTTTTGTTTAGTTCTATTTATTATGATAATACAACAAAGTTCAATAACTTATTTATATATAAATTACCAATCATTATGAAGGGCTCAATCGACCCCAGCTACAGCACAACTTGCCCCATAGCGGGGTTGGTAGTACCTCTCCACCTCTTCTAAAAAAATCGGTTTCTGTCAAAATCTATGCATGTAAGTTCATAAATTAGATCAAATATTACCTTAGATAGAGCAGAATTGCTAGTCGTATTATGTGTTTTATCAGATTTATAGGAGGATTTGCCAAAATCGGTACCTTCAACCCCACTCTCCCCTAATAACGCCAGTTATAAGACAGTAGCAGACACAAAGATGAATGTATAAATCTGCTTTTTAGGGAGTAACAGTGTGTTTGGTTCTGCTACTGTTTCAAAGATGGCGCTAGGAAGTATAATCTGTATTTGGCGCCTTTCTATTGCTTATTTTATTTGAGTATCTTTAAGTGGGACATACTGAAGATACCCAATTTAAATAGGCAATAGAGAGGCGCAAAAAAGGAATCGACGATCCTAGCGTCATCTGTAAAACAGTAGCAGAAGCAAACACTCTCCCCAAAATAGATTTCTGAATTCATTTTCGTGTCCTGCTTCTGTTTGGAAGATGGCTTTAGTATATTTCAGATCCTTTATTATGCCGAAATAATAATAAAATAATGAATCGTCTTTATTAGGCGAAGATTAGCATAAGCCACTTAACCAGTAAAATGTCTATCCACAAAATAAACAATAAAATAATATGCACCGCTAAAAATGCAGAGGTTTCAAAATAAAAATAAATCAATTGAGTAAAATAAATGAAGATTTAATAAAAGTCAAACATAGAAAACTTATGTCAATGATTCTCAAAAATATTTTTTTTAAATATCTTTGAAATTCTCGAAATTTAAAGCTTTAGTGTCGGATGATAAAGCATCGTTCATGATAGTAGCATTATAAGTAGAACGTTTAGTAAAAAATGAAGTTTTGTGAGAAGGCATTGCTATTGTATCAATAAAGCGTAAGGTAAGTAGAAGCTTTTGAATATAAATTTAAATAGATTATTGATAGATAAACATTCCAATTTTATGAACGAGGAGGTAAGGTGATCATATTTTTTCAAGTTACAGATTAAACTGCAACATGAATTTTGAATATTTTTCAAGCGCTTGACAGATAACGAATCTAAAAACGGATGATGAACAATGGCGCAGTATGTAATTTTTGAAACAATTAATGACTCACAAAGAATTTTTTTAGTTCTGTAATTGAGAATTTGTTTGTTCAAGTATAATTGCCGAAGAACTAAAAACTAAAAAACAACTTTTTGTAATATTGTTCACATAAAGTAAAATTCATCAGGATATATGCCTAGATTTTTTACAGTTTCACATACTTTTATAATTTCACTATTTAATGATATAGTTGAAGTTGATTTTTCTGTTCTTCATATAAGATGATAAATTTTTGCATACTTGTTGATAGATCTCAAGAAAGATTTTTCTAATTTTCTCGAAAACAAATAGACTGGTTTAGAAAAATCTAACGTCAAAATAAAGGACTTCGGAAGACCTTTCAAACAAGCTATGACTCGGTACCGCTTGTTTTTTTAAATTTTTAGAGAGATGACCCTGGGGGGCAAAGGGTGACAGGGGGTGAAGTAGTTTTTGGTTAAAAAGTTGTCCCCCTTGACAAATCTTTTGACGTGTCACCCTGTATGTATTGATATTAGGAGAACACATAATTAAAGCATTTCAAGCAACAATCCGTTAATTTCAAATGCATTTGATTTTGAAGAATAAAATATTGAGCGCAGATCTGTGTAATTTATTGGACAGAAACTGAATTTCTGGCTACAATAATGGATGAATGTTGTTGAAATATTTGTTTATTTCTCCTTTCTTGTACCATCAACCCAATCCACAGCTTCGCCGATGACAGCAATGGTACAGTTTAATGCTTCCAAAACAGAGTACTGTACCTAGCGCTCATCCGATTTCGATCGATGGCCGAGTTCTTCCAAAGAGCCGTTCATTTCGGCTGGTCGGAGTCCAGATCACCGAGTACTTGATCTGGCACGAACACATCTCATCAACAGTGGCAGCTGCCGGGAAAAAGATAGGCTACTTGTTTAGGGCTAAGAGGTATTTTTCTTCGCATGACCTTCTCACTCTATACCAGGCCCAGATAAAGCCTAACCTACACGTTTGGGGTGCTGCCGCCCACACTACATTATTTATGCTCGATACTGTCCAGAGGAGGACTGTCCGACTGATTGACGACTCTTCTCCGGCAGACAGTCTCAAGCCTTTTTCGCACCGGCGGGCCGTCAGCGATCTAACTCTCTTCGACGGCTACACCAACAGGCTTTGCTCCTCAAAGCTTTCCTCCATGATGCCGCCGCGCGATGTGCCTCCTAGACAAACCCTCCTGATTTTGGTCTCCCATCCTAGCCATATCAAACTTCGTACATCTAGAACTGGCCGATACGACCCCTCCTTTGTCCCGAGGGTGTCGAGATTGTGAAACAATCTACAAGAGGAAGCTTTTCCCAGTACTAGTAACCTTAAGCAGTTCAAAAATGCACTGGAGTTGTTCAAGTCATACCTCTATAATAGACAACGGAGGGTTGAAATTGTTAATGGAGGTCACACTTACAAGTCAAACATTGAGTTGGCTTCAACCCGTATAGTACAGGGTAGTATACTTGAGCCCATTATGTTTGTAGTTTTCATAAATGTTCTTTTTTTTGTTACCAGTGGTGATGAGAGCAACCATAAAACTATCTGCTAAGCAGAGTAGTCGTTAAGCCCCAATTGATTTGAAATGAATTCTTAGTTTGGACAGCACATGCATATATTCGAACTGCTGAAGATGCTTAATTCCATTTGCTATGGTTTTTCGGGTAACATCAAGATATATATATATAAATAATTCGACTATGAAAATATTATACTATGATAATAGGAAGGTTCGCCATTTTTTGATTTTTACTCAAATCGAGAGATTTTGTTATTAAAAAACGATAAAAAAATTGAGCAAAAAATATTGATATTTACGTCGACTAAAAGTATTTCAAAATCAAGGACCAGCGCGAGGCTGGAAAACGTACCTGTGCGCGAGACTAGACCGCGTAATGTCAGTAGCCAGACCCACCTCGCTAACTGGTCCGCTGCATTTACCATTATCTCAACAACGCCCCAGTAATCGGTTTGGAGTAGTAAGAGCTGGTACGATAGATTATTGTTAAATTCTGTGAACTTTGACGGTGATACATGTGGAACAGAAAGTGCGTCAAGTACAACACCACAAAAAATGTTTGTGAGTGTTCCAAAAGCTGCCGCACAACGTAAAAAGTGGTTTGACGCAGCTCGACGGGATGTAAAATCAGTTTCTTCCACGTCGACCATGTACTGCTGCGAAGATCAGTTTGACCTGGAAAAAGATATGGAAAACTATCTACAATATAAGATGCCCGGATGTATCCTAATATTGCTCATCATAAATTTGCAGGTCAACTGGGTGGACAATTAAGCTCTACGAAACGAATGTTCAGCGAAAAAAGGGCAAGGCAGAAAAACAACGCCAAATATTTGCAGCCAGCGGCAGCACGCCGGGCGGGACCCTCAACCGAAAAGTCCGAGCCTGGAGGGGTGGAAGTTATAGAGGAAGACCAAACAGGTACATTTTAGAAGCAAGTCAGTTCAAACCTCGCAAAAACGGAAAGTAATGGATGGTGCTGTATCGCCAATAGAATTCCTGCGCTTGCTAAACAGATTTCGGAGCGGCCAAAAAAACGTTTGCAAATGGAAAGTGAACGAGCAAATCTTGAAAGTCCCGCAATAACAGAAATATCCGGATCTGATTCGTGTGAAGCCAGTGGAAGCAGTACTGAAAGTAGTGACAGCGAAGCTGACCAGCTTACTGCCGAGATCGTAGTCATTCTAAGCGCAATATTAGTCAACGTTTAGAACCTGGCTTTATTGTCCATCCCTCGAATGCAGCGCTAAACTTTGTTATTTTAGTAGCTATAATGTTACTGCCCCGCCCCCTGATTTAAGTATTCCCCAATAGACCCTAAAAAAATAAGATTCTCTCTACATCCCTGGAATTTCTCTCATTGAAAACATATTAGGTACCATACTTTACTTCAGAATAGTGTAACAAGGCCTCAATATGCATGCAAAACGAACCAATTTCGGAGCTCGTATTAGGCGTAATAAGGAAAAAAGGTATGTATGATAATTTAAATTCCATAATATTTTACATAGGAAGAAAAAGGCAGAGATAAATAGCCTTCAAAATTATTGTCACGAGCAGGCATTATTATGTCTTAATATTATTATCTTTCAATAGAATAAGCAAATCAGGTTCAATTTTTGTTGAGAAATACAAAAAAATACCACCCATTGGAGCTAAACGTAAATATTAATATTTTGCACTCAAATTTCTTTGACCGTTTTATAAAATGCAAAGTGTTCAGTATATATATCCTGGAAACCAGACCCAAATTCCTTTTTAGTTGATGCTTTCACGGTTAGTTGGAATCAATGGTTTTTTTATGCATTTCCCCCATTTCCAATGATCCATAAAGTCCTGGAGAAGATGATTATGGACAAGGCAAAAGGTATCCTGGTTGTGCCAATTTGGACAGCACAACCGTGGTACCCCGTGTTTAAAAAACTTATTATAAGCGATCTTATTGAGTTAAAGCCTAGTAAAAATTTACTTTTATCTCCCTTCAGAAAAGAACACCCGCTATGGAGGAAAATTTCCCTGGGGGCCGCGATTTTATCAGGAGAGCATTCATACTAAAAGAATATCCAGAGTCAGGCATTGACACGTTGTTAGCATCATTAGCAAATAACACCTTAAGGCAATACACCCACTGCTATAAGAAGTGGTGGGATTATAGTATAAAAATTCAGAGCAGTCCTTATGATTACGAATTGAAAAAGTTGATCGAATTTTTTAATGGACAGATGGGAACTGGAAGCTCTTATTCTACAATTAATTATTGCAGATCGGCTTTATCTTTAGTGCTTAATATTAATAGTAAAGACCAACCTATTATTAAGAGATACCTTAAGGGAGTTTATAAAATGAACACGCCTAGAGCAAAGTATACATCAACGTGGGATCCTCAAATAGTCTTAGAATTCTTAGCGAAATGGTACCCTTTGGAAGGTTTAAACCTACAAAATTTAACATACAAATTAGTTATGCTAGTTAGCTTATTAACGGCCCGCAGGATTAAGACTATCTCTCAAATCAGAATAACAAATATAGTATGGTATGCTGATAGAGCTGAGATCCTCATTACCGATAAGATTAAAACATCTAATCCCAAAATGAAACAGCCTATATTAATATTACCATTTTTTAAAGAAAAACCTGAGCTCTGTGTAGCTACAGTTTTTAAACTCTATATTGAGAAAACAAAAGAGTTAAGAGTGCCGGATACCGATTTTTTATTACTTACACATAAAAGGCCACATCATGCCGCTACTTCACAAACCATAAGTAGGTGGTTAAAGGAGGTTACGAAAAATGCTGGAATTGATGTTTCTCTGTACACCAGTTATTCAGTCAGACATGCTTCTACATCCGCTGCAAATAGGGCAGGGGTAGACATCTCAGCAATAAGAAGTGCAGCAGGATGGTCCGAGAAATCAGAAACGTTCGCTAATTTTTATAATCGGCCATTAGTAGAGGACCCCACTACCTTCGCAAAGGGTGTGATTAAAGCTTATAACATTTAAACATAGCATTTAATTATCACTACTCGTATTACATTCATTATAATGATTACATATATTTTGATTACAATATGTATAGGTTAGTCAGATAGATTAATTACATTGGGGAAGTAGAAATAAGCGTATAGTTAAGTGAGTTTTAAAAGCTCTCCGATTTGAAATGAAATACATTAGTATCTACTTAAAATTACTATCTTTATAGACATATTATACACATATTATGTAGGTGTTCATATAAATAAATAATGTGTTAATTTATAGCCAGATCGTTAAAGTTAAATACTTTAAACATCTACAAGTGTCTAAGTTATGTTGTAATCGAGGATGAGGTTGAGATATAATTAATAGATCAACTGACTTACCTGTTAAGGAAGATTGATCGGAATTATGTCTCAGCCACAGCCGAAGATTACAACCCTCCCCCCACAACCCCAACGATCTGGCAAACAAAACAAGCACTGAGTAATACAGAGTGGATGACATCGAGGACGGGAAGCGATGTTGTCACTTTTCTTTAAACGTTTGTACTGGACTGTGTGAAATAGTGCAACTACAAGTGTCTAAGTTATGTTGTAATCGAGGATGAGGCTGAGATATAATAAGCCATGTTAGAGAAATACCTAAAATATCAAACATAGAATTTTTCAGGATAAAACAAATGTTAGATAAACAAAGTAGAAAAGAGAGCGAATATTTAAATGGCTAAATTTAAATCTTTCCAGGCTTGCAGTAGACATTGAAGACTCGAGATGTATGCTCTCTTGGTCTCTTTGGAGAAAACTAAAAACAGGGTAATTTTTATTTGTGAGTGCGTGATTAATGCCATAATTTTTATTATATTTTTTATTTGCAAATATACAATTAGAGCATACATGATTTAATTCTGTACATGATGTACTATCATGATTTTCCCCTGATTTTAGGCAGACTTTTTGACTATTACATTTATTTTTCGGATGATGAAACCTGAAGCAGTTTGTACATTGGGAGATATCATTACTTTGATATACTGTTAGGCTCTGAAAGCCAATAAGAATTTTGTCATCATTGCCATCAAAAGTTTGTTTGAAAAAATTACCTGAAACATTTGCATATACAATATACATACAAGGTAATATACTTGACATCGTTAATATTGATGTCTTCTTGGGTTGTGCCTTGATTTTGTCGAATGGTATCAGCCTCCAGGTCTGTTTCAGTAACTCTTTCATGACTGCGATAACTATTTCTATTCTGACCTACGGTTCTGTTGCTCTGTAAACTCGAGATAATTCTTTTTTAATATCTTTCTTAAATATACCATGGGAACACTATGGTGGTTTAGTGATGTGTGTGACGATAAGGTGAATGTGCAACGGACACTTGGAAACAATGTTGCCAGATTACACGATTAATCGTGTAATTACACGATTTCGGTCCTTTAAACACTATTTCACGAATGAAGTGCCAATTCACACGATTTTTGAGATTTTAAAAAAAAAATAATTACTTTTAGTTATTTAAAATGCCAGCAGCACCCAAATCAATGTATCAACTCCACTTATTCATGTTTATATAGGAAAGTTTTCCGCTTTCACGCGATCCATCAATTGGCGGCACTGACGATCAATTCGGGGAATCCCGTAGAGCCGCTTCATGTTGATCACGTCATACATTGTCAGTTTGCCTTCACTACTTGTTTTAACTTGTGCATTTTGCTTACTGATACTTCCATCTAGTATTTTATTATGAATCGTATTTAAAATGTGTAATACTTCTGATAGTGAGAGTGATGTGCCGATGCAAGAAATAAAAGATGTTAGCAGTGTTAGAGATACAAAAGAGACTGGAAAAAAGAGTGGAAGTGGCTCCAGTCAAGTAGGAAAGGTCCAACTTACGCGTGGTATGATAGTTTGTTGTATGATTTTGTAACTTTAAAATAATTTAAGTTTATAATATTTTAGGTGCAAGTTCTGCAGTTGCGATATCCTTATTGCGAGGGGCAAAGGAGAAATTAAAAAGCATACCACCACTGCCTAACACATAAAGTCAATGTCAACCATCAAATCGCAACCATCTGTGGCGTCAATGTTTGGCAAAAAATCCAAAAATATCGACGAAAAGGCAAAAGAGGGTGTTTTGCATCTTGCTGGTTTTATAGCGGAGCATAATTTGCCAATAAGATTAATGGAACATATTCCGAATTTTGTTAAAAGTATTTGACCAGATTCTGAAATTGCGCAAGCTTTCAAATGTAGCCGTACAAAAATGACTAACGTAATAAGAAATGTTACCGGCGATGAGGGAAAAGTGCAACTGATAGAAATACCGTGTACAAATAAATTTAGTTTAATAGGAGATGAATCTACAGATAGGTCCTGCTCGAAGCATTTGTGCCTTGTGGCCCGAGTTGTGCTTAATTTAATAAAATACTATTTTCTAAGTTAAGGAGGCAACGGGGGCTGCCTTGTTTACTTTGACTGAGGATTTTTTCAAAAAACATAAAGTCCCTTATGAAACAAATTTTATCGGATTTGCTGCCGATGGCGCAAACAATATGATGGGGGCTAATAATTCCTTAGCAAGTAGGCTTAAGGAAAAATGTCCCAATCTGTTTTTGATGAAGTGCATCTGCCACAGCTTTCATCTTTGCGCATCGTACGCATGTGAGAAGCTGCCAAATGATGTTGAACAATTAGCAAAAGATGTAAGTCTCGGTAAATTTTGGTGTACATGTTTTCAATTTAAAAATTTTCTGTTTTAGGTGTATAACTTTTTCTCAAACAGTTCAAAGAGAATTGATCAGTATAAAGAATTTCAAGAGTTTGCAAATGTGTTCCCTTACAAAATCCTCCATCCATCCCAAGAGATGGCTTTCCCTAGAATTGGTTATCAAAAGATTGATTTCACGATATAACGCCTTAACCCTTTGCAGAGCAAGCTTAAGAAGGAGTGTTGCAAGCCGACAGTATTTTATAAAAACTTAAAAAACCAGAGAAAAAACTATACCTTGATTTTTTGGCATATATATTACCTTTATTTAACCGGCTAGACCTTTTAATGCAAAGTGAGAAACCACAGCTGCATAAAGTATATGAAGAAGTGACATGTGTGATGAAAACCATAATGGACTGTTTTCTTAAACGAGATATTTTAGAGAACATCATGGTGTATGAAATTGATTATAAAAATCCAGGAAATTTTTTAACAATTGATGATATACATATATACTAAGTGACATATAAATCCGAACACCCAGTTTAAATGGTTTTATTTTAATACAATTTTGTATAAGTACTTAATGAAGCATAATAAGTAAATGATAAAAATTTCAAAATGATTGCACTGCTTTAAAGCCCTTTGACCTTTAATAATGTGTGTATGCACCCTGATGTGCTACGCATTCTCCAACGCGCCTAGGCATGCTTCTGATCAGGTGGTCAATGTCCTCCTGTGGTATCTCATTCCAGGCAACCACCAACTCCTCTTGAAGTGCTTCTAGAGTCTGAGGAGGACGTTGCAAATTGAGCAATCTCCTACCCATCATATCCCACACGTGCTCAATTGGGGATAAGTCGGGAGATCTGGGTGGCCATGGTAACAATGTGACATCATTATGTTGAAAGAAGTCTATTGTGACTCTTGCAACATGTAGTCGGGCATTATCTTGTTGGAAAGTTGGATCTGCCAGAATGTCAAGATAGGGTAAAAGATGGGGTTCTAGAACTTCGTGGATATAACGCTGCGCTTTCATGTTACCTCTGATGAAGATTAAAGGTGACCTGGAACCATAAGCTATAGCACCCCAAACCATAACTCCAACAGTGTGATGAACATGTCTTTCAACAAAAAACTGTGGATTCCTCCTTTCACCACGTCGCCTTCTAACCCTGGCACGACCATCGTGCATGCCTAAACAAAATCGAGACTCGTCACTAAAGACAATACTGTTCCATTCCTGATCCCAGAGTGACCGTTGTCTGCACCACTCAAGGCGATTACGTCGGTGTAAGGGTTAGAAGGCGACGTGGTGAAAGGAGGAATCCACAGTTTTTTGTTGAAAGACATGTTCATCACACTGTTAGAGTTATGGTTTGGGGTGCTATAGCTTATGGTTCCAGGTCACCTTTAATCTTCATCAGAGGTAACATGAACGCGCAGCGTTATATCCACGAAGTTCTAGAACCCCATCTTTTACCCTATCTTGGCACCCTGGCAGATCCAACTTTCCAACAAGATAATGCCCGACCACATGTTGCAAGAGTCACAATAGACTACTTTCAACATAATGATGTCACATTGTTACCATGGCCACCAAGATCTCCCGACTTATCCCCAATTGAGCACGTGTGGGATATGATGGGTAGGCGATTGCTCAATTTGCATCGTCCTCCTCAGACTCTAGAAGCACTTCGAGAGGAGTTGGTGGTTGCCTATAATGAGATATCACAGGAGTACATTGACCACCTGATCAGAAGCATGCCTAGGCGCGTTGGAGAATGCGCAACACATCAGGGTGCATCCACACATTATTAAAGGTCGAAGGGCTTTAAAGCAGTGCAATCATTTTGAAATTTTCATCATTTACTTATTATGCTTCATTAAGTACTTATACAAAATTTTATTAAAATAAAACCATTTAAACTGGGTGTTCGGATTTATATGTCACTTAGTATACTTTGGTGCATCAATTAATGTAAGTAAAATTGACAGAAACATTTCATATTCTGTCAAAGTGAAATGCTTGGATTTTTATGTTGAAAGTATAAAGCAAATATTGCTCAGATTTCGCTTAAAGAATTCTGTGATAGAAAAAATTAAGTTTCTGGATCTCATTTGTGTGAAATCCAAAGAGAAGAACACTATTTCTAATGTGGCGTCGGTTTTCCAAATTTAATTCATCCTGCTGAAATTCAGGATCTGGATAATGAATGGAGATTGCATGCAAAAAGTTTTATGGAAAATTAAACATGTTACGATTTTACTTTAAATAAAAATATTAGCAGAAAAGTCGGCAATAGCAGCCTATTATATTTAGCCGAACATGAAAATAAAGACTCCAGCGACTCAGAGTCTTCGTAACACGGTAACATAATGTTTTGAGTACAAATTGTGTATTTACTTTATTTATTATTTTAAAAGAATATACCTTTATGTTACTTTTTTAAGTTAGTGTCTTGCGTTTTAATATTGTTTTCATTTCTGATATTTACAATAAAGTTTATTTATTGAATATGGTATTTTGATACGCGTGTCTATATCCATATTATTTAAATTAAATTTAGCATTTTTCGGCTTTACACGATTGTCGGCCGGGGAGTTTCATGATTTTCTTTTAACTTCATCTGGCAACACTGCTTGGCAACTATGGGAGGATTTGGGCAGTCAGTCCTCAGTCGACCATAGACACGTGTCGGGGAAGGGTCGCCACTCATGTATTCTTTTTAAGGTTTGCTTAGAATTACTGTTTTTTGCGAGATTTCAATAAATCGTGTTCTCTCTCAAATCTACCGTTATTTAATCATCGAGAACCCGCCCTCTGTCGATAGGTAGAATCGGCAGCCCAGTGCAACACTCTTCAACGTTTATCTTTGTTAGTTGATGAATTATTTTATCCTTCCCGGTAAGCAGTATATGGTTGGCTAACTCCAGGTAGAATACGTTAATCCATCGTAGAATCGACAAAAACATCCTCCAGTACATTGTTTCTCAATCTTGACACTTTAGGAAAAAATGAGTGGTCGTACCGGCCAGTTCTCATTACACAGGGGTCGACAGAATTAGAATAGGCAGCAGAAGGCTGGCAGGTTTTCCTTGCCTGTTTCAGGCGCGGCGAAATCTTGGAAAAACGCTTAGAAGAGCAAATTCCGTTGCCATGTCGGTAGAAGGGAGAAAGGCCACTTCCCCCGCCCGTTGATATGAGAGGCTTGAGATCGTTCATAAAGGAAATGACACAGATCAATCGGACAGCTCTCTTCAGAACGGTATCAAGAACTGATAATGTAGTCGGAGTTGTAGCACCCCAGAAATGCGAGCAGTACTCCAGGTCCCAGGTCCTGACCTAGTCGCCGTGAGCTGTGTGGATTCGAATCCCGTGCAAGCGGATGTTTCTCTAGGCGATGAATGTTGTGGTTCTCTGTAAATGGAAGACCATGACTCAAGAATTAAAGGAAATCAAGTCGTCGGTTACCTAAGCCCCGACAAGCCAAAATGATTTTTTTCTTGGTAGAGTTCGGCCATCCATTGAAACGGAATGTGCTATTGGGTGCCATTTGCTGTCCGAAATTGGTACGTCCACAGATGACGATAGCCTTCAGGACCGAAGTCAACTCACTACCAACTGTAAAAGTCCATTTTGTTCAAACGAGATGTGGCCTGATAAGCATGTTTATGTTATACTTGTCACAGAATTGCTGTTTCTAACGACACGCTATACATGATTTAATCTTTGCGTGATTATGAGCCCCATATCACTTAAAAAAGTTCGTCCTCCACAGTCGCGTGGCCTCCAAAAATATCGCACACGGCATGCTTAAAATCCATAGAAAGCGATTGTCGTCCACTTTAACTGAATTATAATCCTCCTTAGCAACATACTAAATTCATTGACAGCGTGGTGCGTAGGTGATCCTACAGAGGCGTACATTGGTAGTGAAATTGGGGCAAAAGAATGGAAAAAGAATATTTAGGGCTTTCCACTATTTCATTGAAAGATGAAATCACTATAAACAAAAGTTATAATACAACGAAGATCCAAAATGGGTCAATAAAGTATACAGTATATCCAAAATGAAGATGTGATGGTCCTATTATATTGAGAGTATTGAAGGTTAGGATCATTCATCAAATTAAATCACTTTTGCATATATACAGTACAGAATTTCAGAATTTAGCAAACCTTTTTTAATGAGCACAAAGTTGCGTATTTAGATAATCAACAAAATGCCACATAGAAAGTTTCGAAATTGCTCTTGCGGAGAGAGACGGAATAACCGACTTTTCCCAAAATTGTTTTAATTTTTCTTGACTTTATTTGTAGCGATATTTCAAAATAAATTGCAATTAACATTACCACTTTTTATCCTCTACAAGAAGGCACAATTAGAATTTCAAGATGGCATTTCATCTCTTGTGCTCCAACATCAACTTTATTTTTTTCTTATGGACGCCATATCGGACTTTAGCACTGATAAAGCTTTCAATTCATATTCCAAAAATGTACAATATGTCATACATTGACACTGCCAAATATTAGTTATTTCAAAAAAAACAGAGTTTCCTAGGTAGGCCAGATGTTCATTCTTTTCGCATGCCAGACTTATCCCAGAATCACTTTTATTTTTTCCTGACTTTATGAGGATTGATTATGGGATTTCAAAATGGTTTGCAGGTGGTCATTGTTACGTTCTCCTCTACAAGATGCCGTAGTCAAATTTTCAATACGACATTTCTTCTTCCGAATTCCATCACTAACTTGGTTTTTTCATATGGACGCTATATTGGAATTTCATACATTTAAATTCAGTGATTTATTTACTTGGTTGGCTGTTGAATTCTCTGACAATACCATCCAGACCCCTACATCCAATTTACCATTGAAAAAGAAGATGAGAACCTGTCTGTCCCCTTTCTAGACACAAGACTCATTCGCACCAACAACAACAGTTTATTGGTAGACTGGTACCAGAAACCTATGGCCTCAGGTCGGTTTCTCAATTTTAGGTCATAGCATAAGCTAGGGATTAAAATCAATTTGGTAAAACAGATGAAAACAAGGGTAATCAGCATCTCAGATAATACTTTCCACACCTCAAATTTACATAAACTATCAAAACTGTTCATCAATAATGGTTATCCGAAGTGTCTGATTAACAAGATCTTCTTTAGTTCACCTTCCAATATTTTGCCGAACTCTGGTGATGCAGGTAATACTCACACAACCCCTAATAATAACGGAACTGATGTAATTCCCAATAATAGCATCAATCCAAACAGTACAAGCACCAACCCGGACTCCAGACCTGGTTTTGCTGTCCTGCCCTATATCAAGGAACTGACCCGTAAGCTGATCAGATTGTGCAGTCCTTTGAACTTTCGAATTGCTTGCAAATCCGTCCTCACTATAAACCGCATTTTTTCAAAAATGAAAGAGTCCCGCTGCTTGGCTTAACTAACACAGTCTACTCCATCAATTGCAACAACTGCAACCAAATATACATAGGTCAGACCTCCAGATCTCTTAAAGAAAGGATTACATCACACAAAAGTGATGCTAGGCTTCATCTTGAAAGATGCGCTCTAGCATATCATGTTAACACAACAGGGCATTCTATGAATTACACAAGTATCAAAGTTCTTGATAGAGAAAAACACCTTTCCAAACGTTTATTCCTGGAAATGTCCCACATTTTCATGAATAACAACTGTATCAACAAAAAGACAGATATTAAACAACTGTGTGTCATTTACTCATATTTGCTAAACTGCGAAAAATTGGAGAACTTACATATCTCCTCAAATTTCGACTTTTCACAACCATAAATATAATCTGTGTTTTGGCCGATTCCACCAACAAATTTCATTCCACTCAAAATCTAATAATACTCTTCTCACGATTTATTAATAATTATTAATTTAAAATTCCCATTAATTAAAATATAGTTTATTCAACTGCCTCTGGTCGGTTTAACAATTTCTTACATAACATTCTGAAAATCACATCATCTGAAGTGATTTGGCAACGTTTTGGCACACGCCCACAATTTGTTCCATCTTTCAACACAGACATTGACAACCTTCGGCCTTCTGTCAAAGGTTCATCTCACTCATTATTCCATGACCACCATTTTGTGCAATCATCAAGTGGCTTCACGACGTAATGCTCTAATGTTTTCTAAATAATTTTTAATCTGTCTTTAACTTGTCTTGTCATATTTTATATAATTTTAACCATTTTACCATGTATCCAGCTCTCACCATGTTACTGGACGTTTCCCTCATCCTATACGAAAACAACAATTAGCAACATCCTCACATACTACTGTAAGTTGATTCAATTTAAATTCATTTTACACTTTTGTTGCTACTGTTATCATTGTAATTGCAGCTCCTGATGATGATGGCAAAGTTCATTGAAAGCTAGAGAGAATTAAAAAAAGTATAAAGAGTCCTCTTTGCTTAAATTTTGTCGAAGTACCCAACAAAAGGCGGAAGCTTTAATTTTTCACCTAACTGGTCTAGACGACAATGACCACGTCTCAAGTTATATATATCTCAATACCTGTGGGAGAAACAGCTTAGGTTACGTTAGGAAAAAGCTGCATTCTTTTGGGAATATTCACATGCCGTTGGGAAACCTGTGAGTTTCATGGCTTACTGAGGTATTTTAGAAAAACTAGAATTTGGCAAATACTTGTTTTCTTCTTACTTTATTTTAGAGAAATATAATATGAAGAAATATCAAAAAAATAATAAAACTTTTTTTTGGCACTTTTTAGGAACTACATGACGGTGTTTTTAAAATTTGTATCCGAAGTTTCGCTTTTGAGAAATCATCGTCAACTTTTACATTACTCACCCTGTATCTGGTAGCATCTTTTTCTACGAATCCTACCATGTATCACAATCATGCTATATTTGTTTTCTTAGTTATAAAGAAAAATGTGATTTTTATTTTATTTAAGTAGGCGTTGCAAACAAATGCTTCATGTAAGATTGTGATTATTGCATATACTATATATATTTCATACTAAAAATACATAATGATATGATGTAATGGGGTAAAGTTTTATAAAACGATGCTCAATCAAGTGAAATTGAAACATTTATAACATTACTTCTATTTTATTCACAATAGGTGTTCAAATAGGTTGCCATTATTTTATAAACATAGGTATGACCTTATCAGTAGGATTCAAAACACCACGTAACATTTCAGGTGTAATCATACTAAATGCTTCCATTACACATTCGCGTAACTGCTGCTCGGTTTCAATAGTATGCTGATAAACTTGGTTTTTAATAAAAGCCCAAGGAAAAAAATTCACAGGGGTTATATCCGGAAAACGCTGACCAGGACACTTCACTGGACGTCCCAGTCCACCTTCGGGAAAATCGCTGAGAAATATACTCTCGAGCTTAATTAGAGTTATGTGCAGGATTAACGTTACCAACAGCTATTAACCTGTCCAAAGGTGAATTCTCCAGGCAGTTCTTTAGATCATGTTGTAACAATTGAAGGTACCGTTCTGCAGTTAATGAATTGTGGTAAGTAAATGGACCTAATATTTTGGTCCCTAGTAGTCCACAACACACATGAAATCCAAAATGTTCTTGATGTCTCGATACTTTTTTAGACAGATTTTCTTGAGCTCAGTATTATTATTAGTGACCATACACTCGTCGGACCACATTAGTTTTGGGAAATTAAAGTCTTCCTCACATGTTCGTGTGTACCAATCACAAAAATGTTGACGCTGTTCGCTGTCCGATGATATTAATCCTTGACAAATTCTGAATTTTTAGGGGTGATATCAATTTATACGCAAAATAAATTAGGCTGTAAATTTGGCTACTCCTACATTTTCTTCAATTTGCCTAGTTGATATCTCAGAGTTCTCCGCAACTGCTTGTAAAACAGTAATCAGAGTTTCTTCAAAATATTCCTTTTTTGAGACGTAACAGGCTTTTTGAGTGACCCATATTCACTTAAATTTTGAGCCATCTCTAAGTGCCGTATCGTCAGTCGTTCCGACAATTGTAGGATGCCTCTATGGGCTCCTTGATTTTCATAGTTTTTCCAGTCCGTCAGAGAGGCGCTCTATTTTGTGGTTATGTTAGAAATATCTGCTTGCATCAAATTATTCATGATTTTGAGTTTTATCATCTGTTTTAATGAAATTTCCTACAATTCAAAAAGAAATCATAGCCTCACAATAGGATAGCGCTGACGCTGACACGGAACCGTAGAAATCTAGTAATACCCCAGCCTTTCTGCGCGTCGGGAAACGTATTATCATTCATTAAGAAACTTCTGATCTCGGTAATAATAAAAGTCCTATAAATAATGTGCTCATGATTCGAAATAAATTGCAGTCGTTGGCGATACGTGCGCGGCGCGATGTTGCGACGTTACATCCTCGTGGACGCCACTCTTAACTTGTGGCAAGCGCAACAGGTAACAAATGTACTCCGCTACACGAGAATATCTATATTAGGAATATTTGGATATTAGGAGTATGTATCACTTTAGCGTTCTGCAATGCTTTTGTAAGTGTTGACGTAATTGTTTTTTTATCTACACATATGTTCTTATAAATTTTATGATCCGTAAATGTACCCACCAAATTCCCCTGATCTTTGATTTGTGTTACCCAGGATATGATGGTAACTCTGAATATTCTATCAGGTTGACTAAGTACTTATTACGCTTGATTTACAACAGATTCGACCGAGAAAAAAGAACGTGTATGATGCAAATATCTTTAAGCAACAAAGACTGTGGCGGCGGAACTACAGACGAAAAAAAAAAATCGCTCGAACAGTATTACAACATAGATTTCTGCTCATTTTCATACATTGTTTGGAGCTGTTGAATTTTGTAGCTTGCTTGTAAATGGTTGTAAATTGTTGTATGTTTGGTGTCAGTTAAGGTCGTTTTATTACAAGAAGCTGACGATCCCGGTAATATTATGCACCTGTTAGACATAATGATTCCACACTTTGAAACGGCTTAACTCATCCATTTCATCTAAAACCTCCAAGGAAGGCTTAGGAAGTACCGAGTCAATGTATTTGGTGACATTTTGCTTTGCCTATTTTGGATGACATGGGGGGTAGGGGAGTCTAGATGATGATTACGTCATCGGTAGTTATTTACTTTTTTACACGAGTGGCAACCCTCACATTGTCTTTGCTTGAAAACGAAACGCATTTTCGGGGATTCCCGCAAATAATGCATACGTTTAAAGAGCAGCGCGCGGTAATTCCCCTATTCGCTTTAGAACCGAGTAGGGAAATTACCGCGCGGTGTTTACTTGTCTAAATTTCCTCTATCAGTGTATTGTTTCGTTTGGATACTATAGCGAGTAGACATATTGTAAGCATAGTAGAGCAAGTTAACATTTGTGTTACCATTGATTCCATTGGTCAAAGTTTAATGTTCAAATAAGATGTCGTTTCACATACACAAATCCAGGTTATACCAAAAATTGTTTGAAAGTTTTAAAAAATCTCATACAAGTACGAAAGTACCAAATGTACAAAAGTTAGTTAACGAAGTGTGGCGAAATTACCAATTACAAGCAAAATCCGACAAGGAACTAGATATTATTGTATCTAAGAGAATCGAAGAAGAATTGCAAGCGGAGACTAAGAATAAATCCAATCTACTAAATGTTTTTTCTAAGGTGAGTGACGAAATCATTTTAGGTACCTATGAGTACTAGAAATATTAGAAATCGCCAAAAAGTTTCTCTTTACTGATTAGAAAATATTATGGCCTATCTCAAAGAATAGAGGTAATGTTCATTATGTTATAGATTTATTTCTTATGATTGATTCCGTCAATTGGTCACAAAGCTCAGGATGTTAGTTTTATACATATATACAGAAAACTAACACCCTGTATTTTGTGACCGGAATGAATTGCTCGTTTAAACATATTAGATTTAAAGCCGTAGGGTTTTGTATTTACCATATATATTGCCATACTTCGTAGCTTAATAAGAGAATCTTTAGCAGATGCCATAGAAAGTTTTTATTTTTAGGCAACCTGTAAACCTGCAGAAAAAACACACATTAGTCAGCTTCAAATATTAAAAAAGAAGAAAAAGATAAAATAAAACCCGGTAATGAATCACAACAGCAATGCGAAATTAATGAAAATACAGATAAACAGAGAGCAAAACCTTCTCAGGAAGCTATGAAAAATAAGATTGCTCTACTCGAAAAAAATCTGAATGCTTTGTATTCTGCCAGAGATACTATGCCAAGCCGTGCTGAAGTTGATAAACAGGTCATTAAATTGCTGGAGGAAATAAAAACAGCAAAACAGTCTTTAAACAGGAACGTTCAAAACGCAGTTGCCCAGAAGAAACACAGGGATGGTATGAAAAGAAGGTTAGAAGATATTTGTCATGAAAATCCAGAAATAAAAAAAAGACTATCTCTGAGGGATTCAGTAGGACGTCCTAATCTTGAAAGCAATCAACATTCACTATTGAAAACAATCGCGGATATAGCTTTATTTGGAAGTGCAGCAGATGATAGAAGACGAACGGAATCAATTCGCAGCGTAAACACTCTTGATGAACTCACACAAGAATTAAGTAAAATAGGATTTGGCATTAGTCGCAGTGGGACATATCTTCGTTTGATTCCCAGAAAATCTAATTCTGCAGAGGGACGAAGACATGTATCGACAGTCCCTGTTAAGCTCATTCGGGCTCAAACTGATCACCACAAGAGCCACTTAGATAGCAAGTTCGCTGAAACATCAATCCATTATTTAGAGAACATAGCATCCATACTTGGACCAGATCAAGTATTTTTCATATCTCAAGATGATAAAGCCCGAGTCCCTATTGGCGTAACTGCGGCAAATAAGGAAGCACCTCGTCTAATGCACATGGAATATAGAATCAAATTGCCTGATCACGATTGGGTAATCGCTGAGCGCCATAAATTAATACCATCTGTTTATGCTGGTATCAAAATCAATTCCAATATGCTAGGACAACCGCAAGCCGTTGGATATTCTGGACCAACATACATCGCTATTCGATGTGGAAAGCATAGTTCATCTACTGCTAATACTCATGCTCAGAATTTCGAGACCCTTCTCGAACTTGAAGAGTTTCGACCATTAGCTAAAACTGACCATGTACTAGTAAAACCAGTGGTAATCATGACGGTTGATGGAGGGCCAGATGAAAATGTCATAGGGTTTGCTATACAACACTTTAAGCGACATGATCTCGATGCACTGTTTTTAGCTATCAATGCTCCTGGAAGAAGTGCGTTATAACAGAATAGAGCGCAGAATGGCTCCTCTTAGTCGGGAACTGGCTGGTTTAATATTGCCTCATGACCATTTTGGGTCGCATTTGGATGAACGTGGGGTTACAATTGATGAACATTTAGAAAGATCTAATTTCGAATTGGCAGGAAATGTATTAGCTGAAGCATGGAGTTCAATGGAAATTGATGGCTATAATGTTAATGCAAAATATGTTGGGGCAGGCGAACAAGATCTTCCTGATTTTCCAGACATTAAATGGTATTCAGAACATGTACGTGAGAGCCAATACTTGCTTCAAATTGTAAAATGTAGAAATACAGAATTATGTCGTCCAAGAAGTGGCCTATTTAGATTACTAGACAATAGGTTTCATCCACCACCTGTAAAAGTAAAACAAAAGTTGATGACTTGGTTTTGGTTGACGGAGGGCAATTTCTTAATATTCTAGTCAATTTACCTCTACGCTTAAGTGCTTCACTCAAAGATTTCCTGCAAATGCCCTACGATTATTTTTGTCCGACGATAAAATTGAGGCTATCAAGTCGAACATGCAAAACGTGTGGTCTTTATCATGCTTCCGTCAAGTCACTAAATCGTCACATCGAAAATATCCATAAAAAAGTAAACACGCACACTGATAGGAAAGTTAGACCTGTAAGAGTCGCTGCTCGTCGTGCTAATGAACTGATGTGCATTATTCAAAATTTAGAGCACCATGATGTTGAATGGCTCGGTGAGAACGACGTAGACATTCCAAAATCCGATGAAAGCGAGCAAACTCACAACACTGAGCAGCAATCGAAGCAATCCAATGTCATCGAAAACTTAGAATCATGGATTCGGGTTTCATGGACTGAATTTAATTTAATATATGTACCAAAAATTTAAAATAAGTTTGTTATGTTAGTAAAATACTTTACTCTATGTTGAATACCGTATCAGTAAGATATAATCTCTATCCTAAATATATTTTCTTATTTTTCAAATTATAATCATAACGTTATAATTATAATATTAAAAAAACAATACATTAATTGACAAATGTTCACGTAAGCATGGGGGGAGGGGGTAAGAGCTTTGCTTACTTTTGCTGACAAAGAGGATGGGGGGGTAAATAATTGTAATAAATCTGCTTACATAATACTTGAACGGCCCCTTAACAAAAGAACACTGCAAGAACTTCAAAATGATTAGTGTCAATCAAAACACCACTCACAACGTTGAAATCCTGTTTTAGAACAAGCAATCTCCAAAAAAAACGGAAAAACATTCCCACTTCACAATATGTTAATCTCACTCAATAAAGTTTTCAAAACTTATTTACATAAAATTCCATACCAATCAATGGAGATATTATTAAAATCAGACATGACGATTGCTCTACCCATCAGCGTGATACAGTTTCGCAAAAATTTATAATATTATGGAAGGGATAAAGACAATATTGCTAAAGGATGATATGAGCAGCCAATCGCACGATGCACAACGTTTTTATGGTCGACTAAACATTGACTATATCTTGATAAAGTTAATTATTAACACGTTGTTCTAGAATAATAATTTTATAGCAGTTCTTAAAAATAGCGAATTTTATTTTTATAATAAAACACTTGGTCTAATAATTTTATGGTACAAAATCGTACTGTCCATCTCATTAAAGGTCATTTTTTGTAATTTCTGTCGACCGTAAACACGAGAGCTGAAGGTGACTTGGTGCTAATTTCCAGTGCTCTCGTGTGGCTGTTCAGCCGCACAACTCGCGTCAGTGATGGAATTTCACACCCAGTGCTGGAGTTTTTCGGGTTGTGGAAATTTTAATAGAACTCTGCCGCCATTGGTGAATTTTGTTGTCGGAGCTCTTTTCTCACCCACTTGGGGATTTAGCGGTTGTCACAACTTCACTAAACCATCGGGCTAGTAAGTGACCATTTTCTCCAAGCCACGTGCTAATTTTCTCAACATGATTTCTAATTCTATAGAGGTGAATTTAAGTATGACTCACGTTTGTGAGGAGCAGTCCCCCATTGTTGTGAACTCTCATTGTTCGAGGTAATTATAATTTTTTTTTACCTTGCTAGGCCTGTCTTAATCTCGTACAAATTGAAAACACAACTACTTCGTTCAAAAATTATGCATAAAACTATAGGTAATTTTATTTATGCCGATTTATGCATTCTTATGAAACACTAGGGTTATATTTTGACCATTTAGTTATCCAATCTCAATATTGAATTCGCCAAAAGTTAATAATCCATCTATTTATTTAGTAGTAAAAAGAGAGATATACTTTGTATTTCTCATTGGTAACATACCATATTTATATATTGCTGTGTATCATAGTACAGTGAGAATAATATAGTGTTATTTTTATGTTGCTGTAGCTTCTGAGTTTGATTGTATACGTACTGAAATTTTTAGTGAGCCATGCTCACGAGGTAAAATATTCCTGTTGATCTCAAGTAACTGTCTTACTTATAAGCTGAGTGAGGACCTGAAATATTTTACCTCGGGGTCCTTATGTTTCTCTTACAGGTAACTGGTTATTTTAAATCAGTTCAGGTCAATTTAAAATTTCGGGTATTGCTAATGCAATCACGATTTTCCTTGCGCCCCGTTATTGAACAGCAGCCTTGTTTTGATTTTCAATTTTTGAACTGGTGTAACCCAGGACTAAATGGTTCGATTTTAAAGTTGAATGTTTAATTCTTGGAAGTAAATTAGAAGGGGGGATTATTAGTCAAATCGGTATTTCGGGTTATTTTTTTCCATTTAGGGTTCTACCTTCGGGCATTAAGTTACATCTGGGGCTTCCTACCCTCGGTTACCTTACTTTGATAGCCAAATACCTGCCAAGGTGTTTTTTATATTTCAGTTTTTACTGGAAACCATTTAGCTGGGGTAGTACAAAATAATTTTCGTTTGCTTGTCCTCCAGGACTTCCTTTAATTTTTCTTCTTTTGTATTTTTTCTGTTCAATAAATGTTTGTGTACCTTGTGATTTTGTATCTCATTTAGCCCCAGACTCCCAACATTGGTTACTTGTTATTTCTTTTCCTAGTTCTTGGAACTAGGTGGCGTCCAAACCATTGGCATTCAAAATTCAAAGCACAAGGAACCACCCTCTTAACTACCGACTGAGAATGGTTCAAGCGGGATATCAAACGATTAGGCTAAAAATAGAGGCTAATTATAAATTAACGCCAAAATGGAGGTAAATTTATTGCATTAGTAAAGATGATGGAAAGAATAGAAGTACACAGGAGAACATTGCTTTAGGAAAAAGAGATTCCTAAAAATAAAAAAATTATTTGAGTAGTTTACTGCAGTTGATAATAGACACAACCTTAGTTTAAGAAAAGGTAATGTATAGACCTAGCTAATGACACTAGGCGGTTGATACAATCAAACAAAAAAAAAAAAGAAAAAACCCATATGGCTATTGTGAAACATACTATGTGTTGAGTAATGAAAAAAAATTGAAAAACTAATCTTGAGAAAATAGGATGAATGTAAATCTCTTGTCTCCCAATCTCAAAGCGTGTGCGGATCCTACTTAGATTGCTGATATCTGACTGTTGTTAAGATTACTTGGGCAATCATTGATGTGAACCATTTCAAGGAAAAGCCTCCTGTAGCAACTTGACTTGATGTTCAAGACCTTCCAATATACTTTATTATCAGTTTCAATTGCATGCTGCGTGAGACCACAACCATCGATATTACGTGAGGTGTCAATTTTATGAAACGTAATGCGACTTTTAAGAGTTCTAGCTGCTTGAATAGACAGTGATATCTATACATCACTGACGTCGTAGTGTGTACGACAGAGAAGCAATAGAAAGAGATAGAAGCACCTCATTGCCTAACAACCCAAGTGACGAAGCCACGGACGCCATCGGCGAACTCTTCCTAACATACATATTGGACGCATCTCTCTCGTACACATTACGATATCAGTGATATCTGAATTTCTCAATATGTTTTATTGCAATTATTAAAAGGAATTGAATAGACCGCATGAAGTTTGAAAGCATCTCAGGAACTGTCAAGACACTTATCACTGCCATTTTGATATTTAAGTTAGCAAAAACATATGAGAGTCTGAGATTAAGATCTTGGATAGACGGCAATGATTTGCAGACTCTGGCTAACGAACTGGAAAAAAGTAGCTGATCAAAGTATCAATGGATGCTTGAGGTTGTGGAGACATGTTGTACGGATTGTTTGGAACCTTGTTTTGTGAGTTATCAACGTTATTATTATCTGTGAAAGAGTGTAAAAAGGTTGTTGAAATGGATAAAAGTTTTCCACTGGTGTATATCTGAAAGGTTATCTACAGGTTATTCAGCTCTATCCTTCAAGGCTAAGATTAAATTCGTTTTTATTCAGGGGTGGTGACATGAATAATAATTAGTAAAGCGACACCACTGCTGATGAGTTTTCCGTGCCAATTGGTTGCTAATATATTAGTGGATAAATGGTGAATGAACTTACATCACTTCCACTTCCAGATGAAAGCTCATTCACCATTTAACAAACGTCATTCACATGATATAAGTATACGCAATTAAACAACCAAGGTTTAAAACACAACACCCTCCAAAAGACTTAAAAATTTTTTTAATGAATATTTGAAAGATATTCAGGAACTTTGGTAACATTAAAATTTTTATTCTCTCATAGTGTTTTCAGTATCTAAAATATCATAATTTGCACTTTTTTAAATGTAGAGCTTATATCTCCAGAAGTAGAACTGCTATGAAGAAATTGTGATTTTTTTAGATCAACGCATCAGATATATTCATAATCAGTTGTTATTTCATGGTCAATATTTTTTTCATTTTGGGCTGTTGCGCGTTATACAATGCTTTTTAGAAAGACCCCCTCCCCCACCCCCTTCGTATCTTTATGCAGATCAAGTTAACAAAAGAAAATTCGAGAAGGTGAAATTGACGCACGGTTACTATATTTTAACCTGAAAACAACAGTTGCAAATTTCAAGGTGGCGTCCGGACGCCATTCTGTATAAGTTTTTTAAATAGATCGGAGGGTCGTATGATACCATTTCGTGAAATCCCTCATGAGTACTTCATAAGCCTAGGATATGAAATTACTACCGTTCAAAATTGCACATGGGTAGAATGTCAAGGTTCATGGTTTTTTTACATTGAATCACTATAACTCGGCACCTAATCAGAAACGTTATATATATATATATATATATATATATATATATCACCACGATTATCTGCAGACTCTCACACTTTTAAAAAATATACTAAAGATATGACTTTAATGACAGAATTATAAAAAATTTAACTCACGACAAGTGTAATTTGATCCATAATTCAGACGATGAGAATAAGGAGACAAACAAATCCTTGACTGGCCCCTACTTCTACCTAGTCTGACCAGAGTGCAATAGAGTACAGTCAGTTGTTCAACTGCATTATTATTCACTTAGGTATTTTGTTTATATTTTCATTGTTTGCCTAGGGAGAGACATGCTCTTAATAAGGTATTGCGGTCATAAGAGTGATATCGCGGGTTAGTAGTGGAAAAAGTATTTGGAAGCGAATACGTGGGTACAAACTTTGTATTTTGACTGCATTATCACTGGCCACGCCACTGTTCACCTACTTATTTATTTATTATACACTCATAAATTATATTAAATTTCCACTGATTTTATAAAAGGCGTAAATCATAAAACAGAACTTGTGTGTGACTGTTCATTAAGTTATCACCACACATCGTTAGGAAAGTAATTGATAATTAATTATGGATGCAGACGTACAGCAGCAGTGTCGACAATGAAAACACAAGTGCCGTAAGATACATATCAAGCACAGTCCTTTGTTTTCATAGCAATACGTACAATGGAAACTTGGGGGCTCACAAGGAGTTTGAATGTGGTAGGTTGAGGTTTATAAAGTTATTCACGTCATTACATCAGGGTAAACTGCCGTTATTCAGAAAGTGATGCTTCGGTGGATTTCCTTTTTGGGTTGTAAAATGTCTACCGCATTTGATGGATTTCTCCCCCTTCCCTCCGATTCAAGTATAGTCGTGCACTCAGTGTATGTATTGTCATTATTTATCAGTATTTATTGTCTTAGTACTGTAGTGAACAAAAATGATCAAGAAAGTTGTGGAATCTTATGGACCGTGAATCAAAAAGCAATGGCGATATTTCTAGCGCAGAAAGTGCAGGCAAACATGAAATCAACAAGAATATTTGATAAATAACTCTGTGGTATACAACAAAAATTTTAGAGGTAAACTTAGCTACTCCAGCGGATTTTCAAAGTAGAACAAAGTTAAGTTTTTTAAGTGGATCCGTGAATTTGAGAACTACAACTTCAACACCCTATATCTCAGTAAGGGGACATTTTAGGACCTATGTTCATACAGAAAATATAACCATTGTTTTTTGAGTCCCAAATCCCACAACACCGATGAATCGCAAATCGCCCTGTATAGAGCACTGATAGCAGCTGTCCCGTAATTTTAATCCTCAAAATTTTTGAGACGAAAAGCTAGATAACTGAGATATTTCCTATGGAAACTGACCCAGGGGGTCAGAAAATGGCACTTCCATCCTGGCCATCGAGACGGAGTCGAGGAAGCAGGCCGTAAAGGAGTTGAGAGTCGAATTGGAGATGGTTCGATAGGAGCTGTCAAAAAGTACGATGATAAGAAGACCATTGAAAGATTGACGATGATCATCGAAGCCCGCATTGTATACCAGAGATTCAAGGTCATATTAAAAACCTTAAGGTGCGTAAAGCACCTGGGGAGGATCAAATCACTAATAAGACACTGAAGCTGCTTTCGCGGAAGTCCTTTACTTATCTCGTGGCAATAGTCAATGTTATGCTAAGGACCCAGTACTTCCCATCCGAGTGGAAGACCGCTGAAGTTATAATGATTTCAAAGAAGGTGGATTCGATATGTCCCCAGGATTACCATCCCAGTAGCCTGCTTTCAGCTCCGTCTAAGTTCGCTGAAAAGGTGATTCTACGTCACCTTGAGAATTTCTCGTCAGATCACCATGTGATTCCTGACGTGCAATTCGGTTAGCCTCGCGGAATCGCACAGCAACCCTCTGTTGCACAAGTCAATGGAGTACACAGTCGAGCAAGTTCGCAAGCACAAAAGGCCACGGCTCGTATTGTAATCAAAATTAATTCGTGTACTTAGAACAACCAAAGTTGGAGCACTTTGACAAAATCTTTAGAAAAAATCAAATATTTTTAGACCATATCAAAATAGGTGAAGTGATTTTAACAATGCCTAAACGCTCTCTATCCTAAAAGTTTCTCTTCTTCCTCTTTGTTCTCGTTCTTCCTTCTCTCCTTTCCTTCCCATTTTTCCTTAAAATTGTCTGGTTTCTGGGTTACCAAACCTGACAGACTTACGAGCTGGCACTGTGACTCAAGACCTAAGGTCCCACGGACCGCTCTGACAACCAGCGATGACTTGACTGACCGGTGAATCGCTCCCCTTAGGTTTTGTATAAAAACGTGACAATGGAACAACTGTATTGAGTCTATGACTGTGACAGTCACATGAGACAACGATTACATGTAAGTCCAAGAGGCCAATCTCAGCAATGTGACAAAAATGCGATTGCATTACATTTAAAAACAAAGGCAATACAAAATAAGCAGTGACACTTTCAGAACAAGGATCATAACAATAATTGTTAATTATTTAAAAGCGTTAGATTTACTTATGCTTTGCTTGCCAAGAAGCATAGGTATTAGTGAATTCAAAATCATGAAGATTACTTAAACAAAGAATTAAATAATTATTCCAGAAACAGGATCTCTTCCTTCACTTTAACTGCAAACAAATAACAAATTTATTCAAACCTTAAACTCACAGAAATTTTTAGGCATAATACAATTATAATACGAGTTCAAAGCGCGCACGCAGCGAAGGGAAGCGGCACCGCGCCCCCTTCCTTCGTCCTCTCTAGCCGCCTATAAACACTCGTTCCTTGTTCTCGTGCCAAATGGTTAACATTTCAATCAGGTTCGCGCACCAATTATTACGTTTTCAGAAGTAGACAACAGGACAGAAGGTTGGCCGATAGATGTCAGTCACCCAAGAAAGCCTTGGATTAACCATAACCTCTCAAGGATGTTGAGGCATAAAAAAGCGTTATGGCAAAGATTCCATAGAGGTAGACTACAACAGGATTATGTATCTCATCGATCTTTCTCTAACATCCTTTCCAAGAACTTGAAAAACGCCAAGCGCAATTATAAGCAAAATCTTGTATCATCGAAAGATAAGAAGACGTTGTTTAGATACTTGAGATCCACCCTGAACTCTAAGGGTTCTTCCCCACAAATCCGTGATCCCAATGGCCACCTACATACTGATGCTGAAAAATCTGCTAATCTTCTTGCCGATGCTTTCAGTGAAGATTTTTTGAATGAACCTGATGGTGATGGTACTCTTCCGAACTTATCCAGCCCTCATAGATGCCTAGCGACCATCTGTAACATAGATTTTCAACCTCAGGACATTGAGAGGCACCTTACTAAACTGATAACTTGTTCGTCCCCTGGAAAGGATGGGATTACTTCTGCCGTTATGAAGTACTGTGCTTCAGCTCTCGCATACCCCCTGTGCATTATATTCAAGTCCTCGTTTCAAAATCACATCCTTCCTTCCTGTTGGCGTACTGCATCTGTGACACCTATATACAAAAAAGGAGACAAAACATCTGCGAAAAACTACCGTCCTATCAGTCTTGTGCCTATAGCTGCGAAAATAGCCGAAAAAATTGTCCAATAACAACTTATGACATTTGCGATCAAGAACAACCTGCTGCCTAGCAACCAACATGGTTTTTGTTCCTGGTAGATCAATTTTCACCAACATGTTACACTGCATCGATAATTGGACCAGATCTTTAGACGCAAATGAACCGGTCGACGTGGTTTATCTGGATTTTTCCATTGCTTTCGATCGAGTTCCGCATAAAAGGCTCCTGCAAAAGCGTGAACATCTCGGAATCAGGGGAAATTTGTTGTTATGGATTGAAGCTTTTTTGTTAGATAGATCTTTCTCCGTCCGTATTGGAGACGCCTATTCTTCTAGCCATCGTGTTACTAGTGGAGTTCCACAAGGATCTGTGCTAGGGCCAATACTTTTTCTTCTTTATACAAGCGACCTTCCCACCCGACTTTCTTCTATGTGTTCCATCTATGCAGATGATACTAAAGTCTATAACACTGCCATGAACTCATCTGTGCTTCAAGAAGACCTCAAGCTGATCAGAAAGTGGTCAGAACTTTGGCTCCTGCCTTTAAATCTCTCGAAATGCTACGTTCTCCACCTGGAAAAGAATAATCCTAACTTAACATATAAGATTGGCAAACATACCTTAGAGACTGTTTTTCTTCACACTGATCTTGGTCTGACAGTTAATGACCGGCTCACCTGGTCAGAGCACATTCAGAACATAACCTCTAAGGCAAAGCGGTTGCTATATATGATGGAAAGATCATTTAGCAGTTGCACCGTTAGTACCTCCTCCTTCTTGTACACAACTTTCGTACGACCCCTACTTGAGTTTGCTGCTCCGGTATGGGATTCAAACCTTGTTCGCGATAGCAGCGCTTATTAGAGGCCGTTCAGCGTCGTGCTACACATATGCCTTATGGCACACGTAAGCCCAGTTATGAAGACCGCCTCCAGTTATATAACCTGCCTGCTTTTGCTGATAGAAGAATGCGAGGAGATCTCATCATCACTTTCAGAGCACTGCATAATTTGTTTGGTGTGGACATGTCGCATCTGTTTCGTCTGGCAACGAACAATCTCAGAGGCCATAACTTCAAATTGCAGAAGGAAGCTGTCTTCGATGCATGGAACGGTCTTCCATCTTATGTAGTGAACTCGGCACCCGTCAACAGTTTCAAAAACAATTATGATAGACACCGCAGTGCTTAACATCTTGTTCTCATTCTGTATATGTCTACTTCAGAAGTGCTAAGATTGTCAAATTGTTATATTTCTGTTGTCTGTACACTATTATCTATTATGTGTTTGAGTGTATAGTACTTGTTCTCAACTCAAATTTGTTGTTAAATAATAATAATAAGAATAATAATAATAAGAATAATAATAATAATAATAATAATAATAATAATAATAATAATAATAATAATAATAATAATAATAATAATAATAATAAGACCCACACAAATCCAACCCCTCTTCCGGATCTCCAGCCAAATCGTAAGTTCCAAGTGTGGGGCGGGCAGAAGCACGCATAACAATGGCGCGCGTATATTCTGGCTAACGGGGCTCTGGTAATAACCCTCACAATGTCAAATAAAACAAACGTATCGCTACCCCTGGCAAGTAGAGGCTTAGTTTCAGAATCTTGCACCGCCCAGGCGGTCTGTCCCTCGGATTCTGGGGGGGACAATTTGACATTTAATAGAGATACAGCACCTGCACGCAGGTCAGCTGATCGAAGTGTAAGCTCCCTCAATGACAACAGGGTTGGTACGTCAACACTGCAGAATTCCAACCCTTCCCAAGACCCATCTGGGGGTGACCAGAGCGAGGATTCTCATCCTGGACCCTCAGTGGAAACCTGTGGAGAACCATCTAGCAACACAATACAAATACATAGACAAAGGATTAGATGGACTAAAGAAGAACTAAGGGAGATGATGTGGTACCACCTATATTGCCATCAAACATCCCATGTAAACTATAAAGAAGTATACCACCTTTGGAGAAACCGCAACCCTAATGTGAGGCCTCATATCGATGCGAAAAAGCTTTTAAATCAAGTGAACTACTGTATCAAGCAAAAGAAGTACAAATGATCATCAGAGGCAAGGTAACGCTCTAGATGAAGGACCACAGATAACAAATGCGGAGGAGATTCAAACTCACTCGCACCCCGTTGCACATGAAGAAGAAAACATGCACGAGCAATCCTTCTCTGCACAATGCAGCCGCGAATATGAACAGGTCTTAAGAGAGTACGAGTTGCTTTTGAAGGATAGCACGACTACGAAACAAAGACTCAATAAGCTAAGGTTGGACCACAAATTGAAGGCAGAGATAACGAAATACAATGAATTCCTAGAAGGATTCTTGGATAAACACCGTTTGAGCCTATTTGAGTTGAATACCCTTATTTATGTCATAGCAAGAAAAATAACTGAAACCATCATAAAAAGACCAGCGACAACGAGCACTAATAGAAAATCAAACAACGGTAAGGGATGGAAAGGCAGGCTAAAAGCTAACATCCAGAACTTAAGGAAGGACCTGTCTCGGCTTTCGGAACTGCGATGTGTAACAAATGTCCGTAATCGCAAAATGAACAGTTTGGTCAGAGCATACAAGATCCAGAGCATAGAAAACCTGGAGACAAGGAAAGAGGAGCTCAAACAAAAGATCTCTGCAAAGGCACAAAGACTGCGAAGATACACAGAACGGCAACAGCAGTATTCCGAAAATATGAGGTTTGAAACGGATACTAAGGGCTTCTACAGAAATCTAACACAAGAAAAAATAGAGCTGGTACAGCTTCCATCAAAGGACCATGTCCAGCATTTTTGGAAAGCTCTGTGGGAACAGCAACCATCACATTACGAAACAGCAGAATGGATAGGCAGGTTTGAAAGCGAAAACAACTACAGCATGACATGGTGCGAAATAGACCAAATAGGAGCCACAGAAAGTTTTCGATCAGCTGCCAACTGGAAAGCTCCTGGTCATGATATGGTGCCCAATTTTTGGTACAAATCCCTGAAAGCAACGCATCGACATTTATCTCGCCTATACAATGAATTGATCAACTCAGAATACTTTCCTAGCTGGCTAGCCACAGGAAAAACGACTCTGATACCCAAAAACCAAGACACAGCTGCGGAAAGAAACTCTAGACGAATAACATGCCTGCCATCAATCTATAAGAATTTTACTTCAATTCTCCACCAAAGAATCTATGCCCACATCGAGCAAAACAACATTCTGCCGCCGGAACAGAAGGGATGCTGTAAAGGATCTAAGGGATGTAAAGACCAACTCATGCTTTCAAAGTACGTAGTCGTGCCATAAGTTCTGTCCCATGATAATCTCATGATAAAAATGAAACAAGATAAGATATATTTATACGAAAGATATTATTTATTCGACAACATTTTTAGAATTCATAATCAAACAGTTTTATTCAAAATGTCCCCCCTTGGCCTTCACACACTGCTTCAATCTCGCGGGCCACTCATCTATCACTGCACGCACAGCTTCCAAAGGAATACCTGCCGCTGATCGGATCAAATCCGCTTTCAGGGACTCGATATTACGGTGGGCTTTGGAGCAGGCCAACTGCTCTAGCAGGTCCCACAGTCCCACAACTTGTAGTCTAAAGGATTGAGGTCCGGACTCCCTGAGGGCCAATCTTCCGCAGCAATGAACTCTGGCACATTGCTTTCCAGCCAGCGCTGCGTACTCTTAGCCTTGTGAGCGGGGGCGGAATCCTGCTGGTAGACCCAGTGTTGGTTGGCAAACAATGTACCACTTAAAGGCTTGACGATAGGATCCAGTATGTCGCTCTGATAGTTTGCCGCTTTTGTTTTCACGCCCTGTTTACAGAAATGGAGCTGAGTGACCCCTTCGTAGGACACCCCCCACCAAACCATGACTGACGCAGGGTGGTGGCCTCTCTCAACTCTCGGAATGATCTCCGAAGCTTCCTGTGAACTCCTTGCATACACTTTGTCATTTTGTCGGTTGAATTTTTCTTCTATGGTGAAGATTTTCTCATCCGTGAACAAAATCTTTCGGAATCCCCCAGCTGCGTACCTCTCTAAGAGCTTCTTGGATCTTGTCGCCCTGATGTGTCGCAAGGTGGCCGTAAGTCGCTGGCCCGTACGTCTCCGGTAAGCCCCTAGCCCTAGGTCTTGTTTAATGATGCGCGACATCGTCCGGACAGGAATCTTCATTTCCCTGGATAGGATCTTCTGCTTCCGGAGTGGATTCCTTTGAATCCTGGCTTTTACGGCTTTGATGGCTGCTGGAGTCCTTACTTGACGAGGTCTTCCGCTTCTTGGCCTGTCATCAACAGAGGACGTCTCATTGTACCGCTGAATGGTCCTAGACACAAATTTACGCGATATTTGAAGGCCGCGTAAGAGTTCAAAAATCTGACTAGCACTGTGATTACACTTATGTAAAGCTATCACTGCAATACGGTTCTCTGCCTTGCCCCACTCCATCGTTATGCTTCGAGAGATCAATACAAACTGAGGTATATGTAATTACCCGAAAAGCGCTTAATCAACTGACACCACAATGTAAACAATCGGACAAGTATTGAGGTCTACACTTGTTTGAAAACGAGGGACAGAACTTATGGCATGACTACGTATATCTTAGACGACTGCAGAACGACAAAATCATTGAGCTTTGCAAACGAATGATGACTTCTTGGAGTACCACGGTTCATCTAAAAGGTCCAAATACTGAGATCGTCACATCAAAAATTAATATCAGAAGAGGCATCTTCCAAGGGGACGCCCTGTCACCTCTTCTTTTCTGTATCTCACTCATTCCTTTGTCTGCTGAATTGAATAGAATGAGAGCTGGCTACATTTTAAATGGTTCCAAAGTCAACCACCTTCTCTATATGGATGATCTGAAACTGATTGGAAAAAATGAGACAGATCTAGAAGAACAAATCAATACAGTTAGACGATTCAGCGATGATATCCATATGGAGTTTGGGCTGGATAAGTGCGCGCAGGCTATATTCAGAAAAGGAAAGCTGCAAAGGAAGAACCACATGGAAGAGACACATTTCTATCAAATTGAAGATGCTGATACTTATAAATATTTAGGTATTGACGAAGGAGAACGGATAAATCATAACCTAATCAAACAGAAGGTCAAGAAGGAATACGTCAGAAGACTCAGGCTGCTACTCAATAGTCATCTGTACAGCAGAAATAAGATCCGTGCGCTAGGTCAATTTGCATTGCCAGTCCTTGTTTATAGTTTTGGCGTAATCGATTGGCAATTGGAAGAAATAAAAGCAATCGACCGAAAAACGCGTAAACTGCTAACATTATATGGTATGCTACATCCTCGCGCGGACACCGACAGGCTTTACGTTTCCAGGAAAGAGGGAGGCAGGGGACTACACCAAGTGGAGGCAGCCTACAAGTCAGCAATACTCAGTATAAGCGACTACTGTGAAAACAGCCCAGACAGAATGATGATGATTGCCCGAAATTACGATCTCTCTCTGCCAGTAACTAAGTCCCTTATACAAACTGCAACAAAATTCCGTCGCCAGTTATCTATACGGGAATCCTTAGGGCCAGACTTGCAGAAAAGAAAGGTGACGTACAGAATATGTATCCAGTCGGCACTGAGGGAGAAATGGCAAGGGAAGACCCTGCATGGACAATATGTTACCCGAGTACTTCAAAACCATAACCTCAGCAAAGAAGACACAGTGAGATGGCTCACAAGAGCAAACATGAAGGGTGAAACAGAAAGTCTCATAACAGCGGCACAAGATCAAGCCTTAAATACCAACTACCATTCAAACCGGATACTGGGAAGAAACAACGATCCCAAATGTAGGATATGCAAAGAGAAGGATGAAACCATATCTCACGTAATGTCTTCATGCCCTATCCTCGCTCAGCGCGAATACGTTACACGACACGACAGAGTTGCCAAGATCTTGCACCACTCAATCTGCAAAGATTTCGATATTGACGTTAAACAGCGTTGGTATGATCATGAACCACAGCAGGTTGTAACTGCAACTAATGTCACCATTCTTTGGAATCAGCCTATAATAACAGACCGAACAATTGCTGCCAACAAACCGGACATCGTTATCAAAGACCATAAAAGTCATGCACTATAATTGATGTTGCAGTACCATCAGATTACAACGTGAAAGACAAAGAAGCTGAAAAGTTTCTAAAGTACCGGGATTTGTCTATTGAGATAAACAGAATGTGGCAAATGCGTACGCACATAGTACCAATTATAATAGGTTCCACAGGTGCCGTGTCTAAGAATTTTGACGCATATGTAAAGGCAATCTCAGGTACCTTAAACCCTTACCAACTTCAAACTGTAGCCATATTCGGTACAGCCCACATTATAAGAAAGGTCATAACGTAACGTCTAACCTAAGGGTTAAGGCATACCCCCGGTTTTGACGCAGAAAGTAATCCAGCCACCAACAATCAAGAGAAATTTAAAAGAAATAATAATAATAATAATAATAATAATAATAATAATAATAATGTGCATTGTCAGCGAGATGCCGACGGACGGTCGCCTTCAACGTTCCTTTCGTCGCGAAACAAAATTAGAAACTGGCGCGCAGGCATCTTTTTCTGAATAGGCGTCACAATCAGGTAATTGGCAACTAACCGATCTGTTTTAGGTGCAATTTAGGTATGGATGCCTCACCGGCGTTGCAGGCGGTACCTGACACGACGTTTGGTATAATGTTCTGACACTGTCGCTTGGGATAGCAACCTGGGCCTAGCTTGTGATAGCCAACTCTATACCAAGGACGAACAAAGACGTTTGGGATAACGCTGAAACATTGGACTCGGTTACTTGGGATAGCAACCTGGACTTAGCTTGTGATAGCCAGCTCCACACTAAGGACGAATGAAGACGTTTGGGATAACGACTCAACACTGAACTCCGTTGCTTGTGATGGTAACTTGTACTTAGCTTGTGATGGCTAAGATCTTACGACAAATAACAACACCGAAAGCGATTGGGACAACGCAGCAACAAAGTATCGTCAACAATATCTTCTCATTTGCTTGTGATGGCAAATTTCCCCTGGTTTGTGACAACCATCGAACAGCATTGTAAGAATGCACATGACAGTTTAGAAAACTGCCGAAGTACCATTTTTCATTAATAATAAATCGTGATTAGGTCATCTATACGAGACTAGCGTTACGTTTTGTTTGTGATAGCAAATTCCATCTGGTCTTTGATAGCAATGTAGCAATATAACATTTTTCATTTATAACAGATAAAAATTTGGTACGTCTATGTGAGACTAGCGTTACATTTTGCATTCCATCTGGTTTATGATAACCATGGAACAAGATTGTAAAGATGCACATGAGAAGTTAGGAAGCCGCCGAAGTACCATTTACCATTAATAACCGACAGAGATTAGATACATCTATGCGAGACTAGCGTTACATTTTGCTTGTTATAGCAAATTCCGCATGGTTTGTGATAACTATGGAACAGGTATGTAATTATGAACATGTCAGGTGAGGAATCCGCCAATGTATATCTTTTTCTTTTTACGAGATAGAAAATAGGCACCTTATGCGAGGTTAGCGTTATATTTTGCCTGAGATAGCAAATTCCATCTGGTTTGTGGTAACCTTGAAACATGATTGCTTGAATGCACATGACAGTTTTGGAAACCGCTAAAGTACCATTTTTCGTTAATAACAGATAGAGATTGGGTTTCATCTATGCGAGTCTAGCGTTACATTTTGCTTTTGAAGGCATATTCCATCTGGTTTGTGATAGCAGTGTAGCAATATAGCATTTTCGATTTATAACAGATAAGAATTGGGTACTTCTACGTGAGACTAGCGTTACATTTTGCTTGTGGTAGCAAATTCCATATGGCTTGGGATAGTCATCGAACAGGTCAATAATATGGACAAAACCGCCGAAGTACTATTTTTCGTTAGTACCATATAGAAATTAGATACATCTATGGTAGACTAGCGCTACATTTTGCCTGTGATAGCAAATTCCACCTGGAACAGGAATGTACGTATGAACATGACCGGTTAGGAAACCACCAAAGTACTAATTTTCGGTAATAACGGAGATTAGGTAACGTCATGCCCGATTTCCGTTACATTTTGCATAGGTGCCACTCGAAAAGCAGAGCGCTGTGGATTGTGATGTCTTAAAGGCTAGGTATTCTGTTTACAATAGATGACGCATCACCGCGATGAAGGTATCTTTACTTGAGCAGGCGTGGCAGATACTTATTACTAAACCTAGTAAGGGCAATAATGAATAGCAACCAAGACAGGGTCCAAAACTTTGCGGTAAGCATCGGGATCTTGGTGTTAGCTTGTATACTAGCGAGTGAAATTTCTTGCCCTGTAAAATTCTCAAGGGAATTTATAACGCTTCTGTGCCACTAACATAGGGGTTGCTGGTGACCTCTGTAGATATTCGGTTAAGGAAATCAGAAACACTGCTAGCCCTAACCTAAAACAGACAACATCCGGATCGGGTTGAATAATATTGAAATTGGGATATCTCAGTTTTTTAAGTCTCGGAGTCACTCATGTGTCAACCACTTTTAGTTTTACCGTATTTTACGTCCAAATATCTGTGGAGTCAAAGTATTTATATGTCACTGGAAAGTAAGTTGATCATGGTGCCTTTGCTCCCAGATGGATAAAGTCGGTTTCAGCAGAGAGTAATCTAGATGTGTTACAATTGATAGCCCACAGTACATGAAATGCGCGTCTTCTGAGACACCTCACAAATTTCTTATGCCAAATAATAGCTTTGCTCGAGCGGCATTTGAGGTGAACAAAGTCTCCGCACCTTAAACATAACTATGTTATTACGTTATTTGCTTGTTACCATGTAATGGATGGTAATCGAGTTGTTACAATGGAAATGTACATTTAGTTGACACTTACATTGCGTACCATTTGTGCAGTTGTGTACAACCAGTCGTTTACTATTACAGAGCGTTAGTATTATGTTGTTGCAATTCGCTTTGAACATCTACAAGTAGTATTTACTTCGACCAGACCGGAACATAATTACATGATCAAACGACCTTACCTGTAAGTGATGTTCGATCCTAATTGTGTGAAGGTCTCGTCGAAGTAAATAGCTCCCTCGCTCTCTATGTATCACCCAATCGTCGCGACAACTTGGCTGAGAAGTAAATGAGTGTTTATAGGCGGCCAGAGAGAAGGAAGGAGAGCTAGGTGCCGTTTTACTTCGCTGCGTGTGCGCTTTGAACTCATGGGTTTAGTGAGCTACGAGGGTTCTACTTCGACGAGACCTGCACATAATTGGGATCGAACATCACTTACAGGTAATTCGTCTGATCATGTAATTCTGTACATCATAAGTTATAGCGCAAAGGCATCTGGGAATCCCGAAACGTCAGTAGTGAAAAGTAATGCAAACACATATGCTTGAATTACTTTTCTCATTTAGCAACCAGACGATCATGAATTCCTATGACCATGAAAACCGTAGTATTAGTCTTATCATATGAGACAAAAATACGCGTGGTTTGCGAAATAATTGTAAAGTCTGGTTTTATTGATGCAACTTGTTCAATAGGATATTTAAAACATGGACGCAGAAAATGGGTACAGCAATTTTTGTGAGATAACTTTTTATTCGACAACAAAGAATGACAAAACGTGTTTTTGGGATCCAATCGAAAGTGTTGGCAGGAAAGAAAAAACTCTTCAAATAAGATTTGTAGGTAATTATGAAATCTACAGAATGAGACCACATGTAAAAAGATCCCACTAATAAAAAAGTTGTGGCCGAAAACCAAGACAAAATGCAGGTTTTGGCACTTGTTGCTAATTCTTGAAATTCGTAGGCTTCAGACTTCTAAATAACCACTACAAAATTGTTTTTGAAATTTTATCAAGGTAATAAGGTAAAAAAAGCATTACTGTGGATTCGAACCTCCATCCTGCGGTTCTGCAATGGCTAATCCTTCCCACAACACTACGACGCCTCTTGGTTTACTGGATCTTTATACCACTATACTTGACACTGACAAATGTCAAGCGAACGTTGGAGGGATATCAAACCTAATGAATTAGAATACTGTTGAAATCAATACAAGGTACAATGCTGAAGCTTTAAATAATGTATTATGGATTAATACCTAGCATTTTGCCTAATTTCTCAAACGGTCAGTTCGCTACAATTGGTTGATATTTGTCTTCTGTTTTTTCGTTTTCTCGAGTTTATTTTTCAAATCGCAGTCGTTTCAATCGTACGAGATTTCGAAAACTGACGTATAATATACTAATACAGGGTGCGGCAGAGAGGACGGACGTTTTCGGGATGGGTGGTACTCTCCGCCTCCGTCTACCAGTTGTCGTTATGGAGCTTTAGACGGTGGAGCACCGCGTTTTTGCATATGATTGTTTCGTCCGAAATAATGAGTCAGTCATCATCGTACAGCGTGAGTTTCGTCGCCACTTCAACATTCATCGGAATAGAGCTGTTCCCTCTCGAAACACCATCCTTCGTTGGGTTGAATTACTTCGCAGGTGTGGTGAACTGATCAACAGAAGACCAAGAGGAGCGCCGCGAACAGTTTGAACTCCTGAAAATCTTGAACGCGTTCGACAGGTCTTTCTTCGCAGTCCGACTCGATCTGCCCGGAAACATGCTGCTGCACTTCGCCTTAGTGATTCGGTAAGGCGAATTTTGCATATGGATCTCCGCTTTCACCCCTAGAAATTGGCCATTGTGCAACAGTTACAGCCCGGAGATTATGCACAACAAATGAACTTCGCACGTGAGATGGAAGCACTGATCGATCAAAATGAGAACCTCATTTTGTTTATGAGTGACGAACCACACTTTCACCTAAACAGTATGGTTAACCAGCAAAAAAAAGTAACGGTTTGGTGCGCTGTATCGCAAACTTGCATCATTGGCCCTTACTTCTTCGAAGATGGTAATGGTCGTGATGTTACCGTGAACTCAGAGCGCTCCGTCGACATGATCACCAACTTCTTTCTCCCTGAATTACGACGGCGACGTGTTCCAATCCGACGTGTGTGGTTCCAGCAGGATGGGGCGACCGCCCACACAGCCCGAGCATCCATGGACGTTATTCGCCCTCTCTTCCCTGGTCGCCTTATTTCCAGGTTTGGCGATGTTCATTGGCCTCCTCGGTCCCCAGATTTATCCATATGCGATTTTTTCTTATGGGGACACCTCAAATCTAGAGTATACGTGAACAAGCCCCGAACTCTGGACGAATTGAAGGGCGAAATTCGCGTGGAAGTCGCCCAAGTTGAGAGAGCGATATTGACGCGAACTTCCAAGAATGCCTCCAGCACTGCATCAACGATTTCGGCCACCACATGCCTGATGTGATTTTCCATACTTGACTGTCTCAAATGCTATTTTCTTGTGAACCTGATTCCATCAATAAATTTGTTTTCGAGTAAAAATTAACTATTTTATGATTTTTTTAAAACCGTCCATCCTCTCTGCCGCACCCTGTACTTTCAGAAGCAAGGTCCAGGAAATTATATTTCTGCGTAAAAAAACTAGATTACGTGACCTATTTATTTGACAAAGTCATGCGGTCATCAATAATGCAGCCATTTAGAACATCATGCTACATACTAACTAGTCTAAGCCAGTTTGAAACATAATTGTGTCTTAAGTTTTGCGTGCTAACTAAGATATAAACAGTTCAGCGCATTCCAGTATAAAGCATTTTTTTATAAACTCTAAGGCTCATCTGTTACACTGTAAAAATTTCAGCTCTAAATATGTATACAAACAAAAGGTGATAGATACATCCGTTTTTGTTTTAAAATGTGTATAATAACCTATGTTTTTCAAATATCGTAGCGAATCTGTTCAATAACTCACAAATACGGAACGTTTGTTTAGAAGATAAAAACATAACCCTTCGCTTTCACATAAAAATAACAATTATCTTCCGGAATGGTTTATGATTCATATCGGAAAGGTAAACTCGTGTGTTTTGCTATAAAATGTCTTGTGAATGAACCCTGTGTATTGCTCAGTGAACTAGTAGTACTGGCCGGAAGACCGGTGTTTTGGGATAAACAATTAGAAATTCTCAAAAACTACTTGACCAATCGACTCCAATTTTGTGGTTGTTTGTATCTGTGTGAAATTATCGTCGCATTAGCAACAAATGCAAAAACCTGCATTTTGCCTCGGTTTTTTTAGTCGGATCTTTTTACGTATGGTCTCATTCTGCAGGTCTCATAAATACCTATAAATCTTATTTAAAGGGTTTTTTCGTTTCTGTCAGCACTTTTAATTGAGTCCCAAAAAAAACATGTGTTCTCATTTTTTGTTGTCGAAGAAAAGTTTTTCCCACAAAAATTGGTATACCCATTTGATACGTCTATGTTTAAAATACCCTCTTGAACAACTTGATACAATAAAACCAGATTTTACAATTATTTTGAGGAAATTTGCTAATAAATCGTTGATCCACGATTTCCGTATCACAGAGCTTCTATGCCAAATGTAGTGTAATAGGTGCAATTTTGGCTTTCTCACCATCTTTATCAGGTCTGAAACTCTATTATACGTCGAAATCAGTTTGGTGACGATTTAAGGAGTTACTTTAGAATGGATCCTAACTCATGTTGGCTATGTCAAGCCGCAAATTGTGTAGGCATCTGAACTATCCAATTTTCCCAATATCACTGCTATCATTTCAGTTGTGTATCACACAAAATGTATCTACATTTATTCATGATATGCATAAATAGCAGCTACAAAATAATGTGTGCTGACGTTTAGTTATCTAGATAATGAACTCACGAACAGGTGATGTGAGTGCTGCAATTTCATCAAGAGTTCGGTGATTATTTCCTGGAAATTTGTGGATGTTCCATACTAGCAAATAATTAAAATTTAATTCAATATGGTAAATTATTATGAGGTCGATAGGTCCAAAAACTAAAACAACGGCTTTGTTTCCAATTTAAAAATTTCACTATGAAAATGGAAATATTTGATTCCACGAACGAACAAATATGAAAATGTGTAAATCAACAGATTCAAACATGGAACAAAATAAAGCCCTTATGCAGATTCTCCAAGCAAAATAAAGGACATTTTACAATTATACGTACAGTTTTACATCACGTATAATAGTAACCAAATATCAAGAAGATTAACTCGGTACTTCCTACGCATTTATATGTCTATTTTTTAGTGTTCCATATACGTACACAAACTATTATTTGAAACATCATTGATCTGCAGGGTGAGTTTTTAGTGTGGCCTCGGTCGATAACGCTATCTACAGAAGTTAAGTACAAACATTTTAACCAAAAGTATGCTACTTATTTAGAAAATACTTTTTTCTCTACAGGATAATTCAACTACGTGGTAGCCCAAACATATTTTTTTAATAGGCCTTTTCAAATGAATGTTATACCGAATTGCTTCGTTTGGAAGGAATTATCCAAATCTGCACTAAAATGTAGGTCTTTCAATTTAAAAGTGTATGTTTAGGTTACCACGTATTTATAAATCATCCAGACAATGTCAAGGGAAACTAGAAAGGGAAAGAGAAGAAAAAAGGAGAAGAGCAAAGGAAAACAGAAGTGTATTAGTTTGAGAGGAAACACCTAGTCTTTTTGACTTGATGTACGGATTAATTTTGAAGTGAACTAAATATAAATTTTGATTCAGGATTAGAGTGTTATTTTCAGTTTACTAAAAGTTCGCGCTAATTTCTGATCACAGTGTGAGCCGTGGCCTGGTACACTGAGTCACACAAAAGAGGGTTGCTGCGCGATTCCGCTTGACTATAACGTCGCTGCGCCTGAAGCTTGACATAATCCCTCAAGTGAGGGATGTCAAGGTCGCTGTGTAGCGTCTCATTTGAGACATACCATGGAGCATTGCAAATTGTTCGTAAAGTTCTGCTTTGCAGTACTTGAAGACTTTGCATGTGTGTCTTGGCAAGAAAACACTAAGCCGCACATGCATAATTAATTGCAGGTCTAATAACCATTTTATATAGTCGAACTTTATTTATCAAACTCAAATTGGAGGATCTATGAAACAAAGGATATAGTTGCCGAAACGCAATTTGGAATTTTGTTTTCAAGGCTGCTGTATATTTCTGCCAGGCCATGCCTTTACCAAGTGTGACACCAAGATACTTGGCAGAGTTTGTCCATGGTACACGATTGCCGTCTACAGAAACTTCTGCTGAGGAGCCGCGAAGTTTTTTGGTACAATAAGTAGCCAGCGTTTTTAAATGAGTAACGTGACCCAGATTACCAGTACACTACTGAGCGACAAGTGCAGTGTCGGCAGCGTAGAGGTAAACTTCACAGTTGCTGGAGCCAGGGACATCGTATATAGAAAGCGAGTAAAGGATTGGTCCTAGGCCCGAGCCCTGAAGTACACCAGCCCAAGAAGTATACTGTTGGCTGCAATTTCTGTATTTAAATTTTTTAGATACCATGCATAGTATCGGAGTTATCGACCGCGGCCACACTAAAAACATCCTGTATGTAGCTCAGAAGGTCTTGCTAAATTTCAATTTTTTCATAGTATGAGTACACCCTTAAGTTCAGCAGGGTCTTGTTAAGGTCAACCATTAGATTACGCAGACCCAATTTGGAGCTACAATAGGTCCATAAAACCTCTTATTGACGTAAGTCTATCTACACTATCTCTTAATATAATCTAATATAGTTATGTGCTTAAAGGTTTCCCAAGGGAGGCACCTTGCCCATATTATATCGATGCGACACAATAAACAATAAGAAAGAATAGACAGCACTTCGTCGAAATCGGAGAGGAAAGAATATATTTCTCCCATGTGATATAGGTATACAGGGTGAAAAGTTATAAATCAAATTAACTCGAATACGTGTCACCCAAAATTCAATAGTTCTGGAGATATTTCCACTATGTGAAAATTTAGAGGAAAACCTAACTTGACCTAAATTTTGGAAGTGCAGATGAGGCCTACGGCTAGGGTCTTTTTTTCTGGAAATAGTGCAGACAGTTTGACCACGATGCTGTTTTGAGGGCAAACTTCGAAGAAGGCTGAATAACAAATTACTGTTCCAACCTGTTCTATTAAGAAAATACAAGACGGTGAAGGTCACAAATGATCCGGAAACTTACTCTAATGCGCTCTCTACCTCCTGAAATAGGTTTGATTTTGTTGGCTTGCCTGATTCAGATTGCTTAAAGCTAAAACTCTTCATTACTACACTTCATTACTGATCGGTAAAGGAACACAAAATTTTACCAAAACCCTGCAGAAATCCTATAATGGATGGAAATTTGTATTTAGGTAACTGAATCTTCTGTGGCATAAAGAAAAGTTCAGATCCTGCGGTAGGCATGTAGTGAAACATTTCTGAACAACCTTTTTGATTTTCGATCTTATATTTGTTTCGGTCCAGTAAATATTAGATATAGAAAAATTTTGCCGAGATAATTTTGTAGCTTGATAAATAAGCCACAAAAGTTATTTTTACGATATTTCCATATTTACATTCGCTTATGTAATAGAGTCTATTTTCTTATATAGGTACGTATACCATACGTAAATGCGCTGAGCCCTACTCAAATGTTACTTACGCCGCTCATATCAAATATGGTGTCTTAGCCATCAAATTCTTGCGTTACTTAGCTGGGCACACAACAATGCCAATATGAGCGGGAGAAACACGCGACCCAGCCGTCGCTTATATTTTACAGCCGCATAAATGCCATTTAACTATAGAACACATAACATTTTTAATATTAACAACAACGCTACTTATTGGGCACAAAAAAAGAAAGAAATAGTTGCTGCTGCCAGGAATTGAACTCAGTACCTTCCAACGAATTCAAATAGATTAGAAGGAACTGAGCCAATATCTTTACATTGCATTGTTTGGTGCCAAAATTGCGTAGTTTTAGTGCATACTTTTGACTCATTTGTCTACTAATGCCTACCAAAGTGACAGTGCTGTATCAACATATTAATAATTCTTACCGATGGAAACATCTACCTCCATTAGGCTTGTACTGCTCTGTGCCAATTATTTAAGAAGTAGCACGACTTGAAATCGTCTAACACCAAAATTATCTGTACCTTTCTCTATGGCATACCAGGTAAGTCTGTCAGTTGTATAAAGCAATGTTTTTCTATAAAGCATATTGTAAAATCTTAGAAGCGGCCATTGAGGTTACGATTATTTGATCTATTCCCCAGGAATCACAAAGATCCGAAATATAATTATGAATGTGTCAACGGTATCTGCTTATTTGTCCAGATATTGCCGATTTGGAATAATAAAACCTAAAGCAAATATTTGATTCATATATATCCTAGAGAAAACACTGCTTATCGCACATCTTATGCAATCATTCCCTTTGACTTGCTTAATAGCATACACCTCGGTACGTGGTTTTTAATTTCGGCTAAGCTACATTCCTATACAGAGGCAACTCAACCTGTCTTAACGGTCTCAGTGGTTGTCTTGCTGATGAACCCTGATTTTTCACTACACGCCAAATAAAATCACCGATGCAAACTTTACTAATGATTCGGCCACCTCGGTAATCTTTGTTCAATTCCCAGCTATTTGAATAAGCACAGTAATACAGTTCCTTCGGCACTGAATCTTTTGCATATGTGTTCATTTCGCAGATATGAAATTTACTAAAATTGCTCCATGGAGCCAATACATAGACACTTAGGTGGTTTCCTAACCAGTCATGTTCATACGTACAGTCCTCTTCCATAGCTATCACAAACCAGATGGAATATGTTATCACAAGCAAAATGTAAAGCTAGTCTCGAATAGATGAAATCTAATCTCTATCTGTTATTAACGAAAGATGGTACTTTAGCGGTTTCCTAAACTGTCATGTGTATTCTTACAATGCTGTTCCAAGGTTATCGCAAACCAGATGAAATTTGTTATCACAGGCAAAATGTAACGCTAACCTCGCATAAGGTGCCTATTCTCTATCTGGTTATAAGAAAAAGATATACAATGGCGTTTTAGTAACCTGACATGTTCATAATTACACATCTGTTCCATGGTTATCACAAACCATGTGAAATTTGCTATCACAAGCAAAATGTAACGCTTGTCTCGCATAGATGAAACCTAATCTCTCTCTGTTATTAATGAAAAATGGTACTTTGACGGTTTCCTAAACTATCATGTGCATTCTTACAGTGCTGTTTCAAGGTTATCACAAACCATATGGAATTTGATATCACAAGCAAAATGTAACGCTAACCTCGCATAAGATACCTAATCTCTATCTGGTAATAAGGAAAAAAATATACCTTAACGATTTCCATCACAAGCAAATGAGAAAAGATCGTTGACCATACCTTGTTGCTACGTTGTCCCAAACGCTTTCAGTGTTGGTATTTGGCGTAGGATCTTAGCCATCACAAGCTAAGTACAAGTTACCATCACAATCCTTGGTGTGGAGCTTATTATCACAAGTAAGGTCCACGCTGCTATCCCCACATTGCTATCCCAAGCAACCAAGTTCAATGTTTCAGCGTTATCCCACACGTCTTTGTTCGTCCTGAGTATGGAGTTCGCTATCACAAGCTAGATCCAGGCTGCTATCCCAAGCAACAGTGTCAGAACGTTATCCCAAACGTCCTGTCAGATCGGTTAGTCGACAATTACCTAATGTTGACGGCCCTTCAGAAAAAAAAGCCTGCACGCCACTTTCTAAGTTTGCTCCGCGACGAAAGGAACCTTGAAGCGACCCTCCGTCGGCGTCTTGTCGACAATGCACATCTATCGGCCAACCTTCGGTCTTGTTGTCTAATTCTAATATGTTCAGCGATTCCTCGACACTGCTGAAAACGTAAAAATCGGTGTGCGAACCCGATTGACATATTAACCATTCGGCACGAGAACAAGGAATGAGTGAGTTTGGTGATATAGGAGGGTACTACAAGTAGTATTTACTTTGACGAGACCGTGACATAATTAAGGAGTTTGTTGAAATCTACACCTAATTGACAACCGATGTATCCTTCTTTCAATTTTCTTAGGTATTTGTCTGGAATTTGGTTTTATCATCCATAAGATGGGTTTATGATACTTGTCTCCGATTGGCTAATAGTTGATACAGTTTTCGCTTTCTAACTGGTCGATGTTGATCCGGATCATAGGCTTAGATTTACGGATCAAGTGAAAAAATATGTTTTTGTAGCTAAATCTAATGATTTATAAAGAATTTCTTTATACAAATCATATATTGTTTCGCTAGTTTGACAGACATTGTAAAAGAAACCGGCTATATTCATTTGATTAATTACTAGAAGATGCCTTCTCATTGGTCCATTATGATCCCGCGGATCAATAGTAAAATCGGGCCTAAGAGGAAAGGTGATGCTGAGTAAAGTCGAAATCACAGAAGATGACGATTACGTCATCATTTTAGACTGTAGTAAAGACAAACGACAGCGATATTTTTAATGAAGTTTCAGATATGTTAGACAGAGACAAACATAATTTTATTGTCTAAACAAACTGTATTGCTAATTTGCATGTATCCGACAAAGATAGATGATGTTTTCATTCTGGCATGATCGATCATATTTGAAAGATGAATAGTTAGGTTATATTAAAGCAGGTTAGGTTGTTTTGGAATAATGCTTTGGTCTTTGGTGTTCCTGTCTCAAGGTATTCTACTCATAACTGTTTTTTTTAAACAAAAACTCCCCACTAAAATTATTATTATGGTATCACTCAAAACCATGAAGTGAAAATAAAAATAATCAGTGAAATAACCTAACTTCGCAAAATCATAATATAAATTTGTTGTCATTATGTTCCTGACATTGTGCTTCTATCATCGACATACGTCCATTGATTACTTCAGTACAATTTATGGTATGACGTAACAGTCATCCTTCGTGACTTTGACTATATGCTCAATACCGGTTTGTATTCTATAATATAAAAATACATTTCAATTCATGCGTGGAAAGTGCCGAGTAAACCTGGCCCCTTATTTCATTTACATTTATAACTGGTATTTCTGTTCTCAGAAAACGCTTTACGGATTCCTGTTAGCGGGATTGAAACAAGATATTTATTTAGCTGCCAATATCAAGGACCTATTCAGCATCCGGCTCATTCAAATATTGGAAATGATGAAATGCTACAGCGTTTGCTCATTTATCACCTCAGAAGAAAACACTCCGCAAGTTTTGCATGTAGGCAAGGATAAGTTAGTGTACTGGAGGTATGAGAAGAGGTCTGAAAGCATTCGGGATCTACTTGGTAGCAATAGTGTAAATACGGATGTATTTTGCATTCTACAATAGTGTTTAAAATTTTTATATTACTTGCTCTTTCAGTCTCTATATTATACAGGGTCATTTAAGAAGCAATGGCGATATGATAAGAACACGGTGTAAATTTCTACATTTTGATGCCACTGAGAGGAGTAGATCATAAATACCCTTCAAGTAGCATTGTAGAAATTGCATTACCCTCTTATTATACTTCGCTACTACAGTGGGATAACATTACTTTGTTACTATACCGCATGTGATATTTAATGTCATCTCATGATTTAAGTTTTTTATACGTAATTTACGTGAAATGGTAAAACCAGTTTTTCTTCAACAGGAATGGTCTGACAGAAATGCCTCAGACACTTCTTATAAAAATTGAAGGTCTTACTTAAAAATATAACAGATGTTGTAGGACACATTTTTTGCCTCTTCTTAGGTATCAAAATATCCCAGTCTAAACCACTGGTGTAGCTTAAGCCACGAAGACTTAAATACTGGTTGCCGTAAAAGACCCCACAAAAACCTTATGAGAAATAGATTATGGAAAATTTTTACAAGACGTCGAGATGTTGTTGATTTCAACACGTCAAACAACAAAGCCCCCTGGCTGAAAGTTTTTCCACGAGTAGTTTCCGAAATACATGGTCTTCAAGTTGGGCTGTCCGTTCTGTATTACACAGCACTGCGAGTAAGGCACTTGGTCTGAAATAGAAATCTGGTATTTATTTAAGTTTCAGGGTGGTCCAAGCTTCTATGGACGGACTATAGCTTCTAAAAACATTGTTTTCAAAAATTATTTAGTATTATCCTGTATACTCAGTACAGTTCCTGTGGAAATGATGAAAGGGTATACTACGCGTACCTCTCAGTATTGCCCAGTAGTTGTTGGGATAATAAAGGTATATTATAAGCATGAAGGTATCGCAACCCGTATCTCGATGGCTTTAATAGACAAAGAACCGAATTATCTGTGAAAGAAATCTGTTTGTTTTCATTTTTCACCTAATTTACGTGCTTCTTTTAAATTGTCTAGCCTATTAGTTGTACAAGGTATTCAAAAACGCATATTTTTTTGTTCCACATATAGGAATATTTGTACATTTTCAAATTCCATTCCTTGTAAGTTCATATCTTGCTAAGAAGTTAACCGCATTTCATAATCCTGGGTATTTTGATCCACAAGAACGGTACATGATAATCCTGAACAGTTTTTGCAATTTTTACTCTCAAGAAGCAATGCCAGGAGCAATGCCAGGCACCCTGTAGATTTAATGGAATTGTAATGATTTTGTGCAAAAGTATTAACATTCCAAAAGAAGTGGTCCGACAAACATTTCTCAGAACAGGTAATTCATGTAAGATTAAATACTCTATCCAAAAGTTGCAGAAGATTTTTCAAAAAAGTGTCGCGAAAAGTATTTTTCTCTCAGGTCAAATTGTCAGTTTCTACACCACTGCTGTAGAGTCATGAAGATTCATTTAAACAGGCAAAGTTTTTAGTGTGGGCTCGGTCGATAACTCCGTTATTACGCATAGTGTTTAAAAAAGTTAATTACAAAAACTGTAAACATCAATACGTTTTTTATTTGGGAAATATTTTTAATTCTACCTGGTGATTCATAACTACGTAGTGATACTAACATGCATTTTTTTAAAAAAGTAACATACAATGTATTGCAGTTCCAGATACGTCTATCAGCAATTTAACCTTCCTATACCTGCGCAAATTTTTGTAACACCTGGTCGGTGTCACACACACAGAATTTTTGGAACCCTGTTTTATATTTTCATACATCAAAACCTATATAAATAATTAAAAGAGTCTCGCACAAACGCGCAGTGTACACTAACGCAAAGTCAGCAACAAATCAGGCAGCTAGCAGAAATTTCGACTTGCTATCATTTCCAGGTAAATACAATACATACTTGAAAAAGTGTTTCGTCGGTCTCAGAGACCAACGCGCGGGTATAGAAAGTTAATATAACATACCGTAATGATTTGTTTCTGCAGCAGTTAGTTAGTGTACTGAATTTTTCTTCAAGCCGGCATTACACTATAAAAGTTCTTTGACAAAGATCTTTTATAAATTGCTTTTACAAAAGTTGTACATAAAAGAAATGTTACGGTTCCAAACAGCCTATTACACTACGTAAAATATTTTATAAACTATTTTAAGAGGGTAGTGCAAATATGTTACAGTATGGACGACGACGTTCAAGTTGCTGAAACAGCTAGTTTTCCTTCGGCAGCCATTGTAGTGGTTTTAACAACGAAAAAGAAGCGTCTGTCGGTAAAACAATGGATCGCTCGCCGTGAGCTGAAGAGGATCTACAATAAGTTGGTCCAAGAATTGGCAGTGGAAGATCAGTGAAGTTATATTAACTTTTTGAGAATGGATGACGATGACACATGTACGAAGCCCCATGAGCACTGAGAAGCGGCTCATGGTGACATTGCGATTTCTAGCTATCGAAAACAGTTACACCAGCCTCCAGTATGCCACACACCATCTGTTTCCCCCATCTTGACACAACTACGCAAAATCTTTTATCAAATATAGGATGAAGAGGCTAAATATTATAAAAGAACTTTTATGAAAGTTTCCTTTTATAAAAGTTGGCCTATTACACTGTCACATTTCTTTTCCAACTTGTTTTATCAAATATCTTTAATAGTGTAACGGGGGCCGCAGAAGAATTTTATGATCCCAAATTTTCTCACTATTCACTTACTGTTTCAGTTTTTATGATAGACTAGGGTGACCAAAAACGCTAAATTAACTACTTCTCAAAAATTTACAAATGGAACACCTTGCATATTTTCACACCTTTTGATTCACCTTTTCACAAGATTTATTTTTCCATTTCCATTTGAAATTTTTGAGAAGTCGTTCAGTTTGCTTTCTTAACCATTCTGTATGAACTGATATAAACCTGGGATCATAAGATTTTTCTGCGAATAATTCAGTTCTGCCCTTAAAAGGGTCTATCTGAATCTGCAATAAAGTGTAGGGCTTACCTTTTAAAAAATTGTATGTTTTGGGCCACCACGTAGCTATGTATCACCCAGTCCAGATAAAAAATCAGAAGCATGTCGTTAGCTACAATTTTTGCATTTAACCTTTTTCAATACCATGCGTAATAGCCAAGTTATCGACCGAACCCGCACTAAAAACTTACCCTTTATTGACTATACTGTTCGTACTACCTACATAAGTTCTTCGAATGACACCTTTATTCACTGCGGAGATATAAAGTCACATTTGTAGACGTTCGTTGAATGAGGATTCAATGCCGCTTGAGGAATGATCTATCAACAGTAACGCTTCCTTGCGAGACGTTCAAGGAAGAATTTAACATTTGCATTTCATAGTGGCTGTAACAGTTTCCAAATTTTGGAAAAATTTCAAAATTTGCACGATTTTCGACATCTTCAAAATGTTCTATGCCAACAAAATTTTCAATATCTTGGAAATTTCAAAATGTTTGAAATTCTGAAATAGTTGAAAACCTTTGAAAGTTTGGAAAACTTTGAGATTTGAATATTTTGATTTCTTTCAAGATACTGAAAATTCAGAAAGTCTTAAAAATTCTAAAATTTTAGCAGTTTTGAAAACTTTGAAAACGGAAATCTTCCGAATTTTGAGAACCTGTGATGACAACTATTACAGTCTACTGTGAAATGCAAATGTAAGATACTCCCTTGAACGTTCTTCAAGGAAGCGTTATTGTATGTTTAATTTCCAAGGAGAGATAATTCCTCAATCAGCACTCTAACCCCAGGACCCCAGGAAACTTGCCCCATAGCGTTTTCTCTCAATTTCAAATTTTAATTCATGTTATCATCTTTTGACGTACGTTTTGCGTTAGAATTAGATTCTATGCATTTATCCACTCAGAGATACATATTTTCGACACCCATATATATATATACAGGGTGTCCCAGAAGTCGACGTCAAGCCGAAACCGGGTGATAGGCAAAGTCATAACAGCTATCAGAAAAATATTTAAAAAAAATTTTATGTATGTGTTTTGAAAATTATAGGTCTTTGAAAAAGATATAGAAATTTCACACCCTACGGCAGTCTGTCAACTCCTGTTACTACAAATATTAATTTTTTTTGGATTTCATTTGTACAATGTAATGATGAATAATGCATCTTCAAACTGGTGTATCAACCTTACTGCCAACTTTTCTCTTTCAGGAAAAATTGCCACTTATTTCCCAACCAAGTATTCCAGAGTAAAACTTTGCTCAACTTTAACTGGCTGTACTGGAAAAAAATGTACTACGAGAGTTTGGCAAGTAACCTTAAAAGTTGGCGCATTTAATAACGATTCCAAAATGGTATAAGACTTAGAAGATTACTCGTTAACTTATGCACAATTTTTATTTGAAGAAAAACTGATGAAAAATTTTCAAAATTTCCTAATTAAACAGCGATTATGAAAACGCACAAGGAACCTTAAGGATAACTGTTTGCACAACAGTGGGCGTCAAAATGCTGCTGATGATGATTTACCTTTACAGCAAATGCTCAAACTGTTTTCCTTCAGCCGCAATACACGCTCGACATCTTCTTAAAAAAGATCGGGTTATTAAACGAGCGAATCCACGGTTATTAACAAAACTCAGCTGCTTCCAATAGTCTTTGCCGTAGCTCAGCTACATTTTGAATCGGCTTGAAATACACTTTTTCTTTTACAATTCCCCAGTAAAAAAAATCTAACGGATTCAAATCTGGCTGGCCACGGTATTGTACCAGACCGTCCTATCCATCTGCCTGGAAAGTTTTGATCGAGATACTCTCTCACTGAGAGTGCATAGTGCGCTGGGCAGCCATCATGCTGAAACTACATGTCCCTGTAAATACTCAGTGGCACGTCCTCCAATAAATTTTCTAAATGATTTTGCAAAAAACCTAAATAAACCTCAGCAGTCAAAGTCTCTGGGAACTCAAACGGACCGACTATTTTACCATTTAAAATTCCTGTCCAATGGTTTATCTTGAAGCGATATTGAGATTTAACTTCTCTCATCAAATCTGGGTTTGCTACGTGCCACTCGTGTAAGTTATGCAGGTTCATGTACCCATCTTTCTTAAATGTGGTTTCATCCGACCATAAAGTTTTTTCAAAGAACTGTGGATCTTTCCTGTGTCTTTCTAACATTGTGCGACAAAAAGCAACTCGGGGCTCATAATCCCGGGGCAGGAGAGGTTGAACACGCTGTATGTGGTATGGATGAAGCACATCACTTACTTGCTATTGCACACTTTGATACCGATCAGTACTCCTTCGTTTACTGCGCATCTTTACATGTTCGTGCTTGTTGATTTCGTACTGTTACTAATTTTGGATTCGTGAACTGGACTGTTGATCGCTTGTGATTTGGATTTGGACTGTTTAATTGCTCTTCAAAACAACATTTGCTTTCCTTAGACTATCTTTGATAGTGTGATTGTGCAGTGCCGCTTTGTCCGTGTACACCGTACAAGAATATGCTAACATGCACCTCATTTATGGGGAATGCAGATGCAACGCTAGTGCTGCAGCGAGACTTTACTGTGAGAGGTACCCGAATGCAGCTCGTCATCCAGATCATCGAGTGTTCACAAATGTGCACCGCTTACTGTTCTCAGAGGGTCAACTACCAAACCAATCACACGGTGAGGGAAGATATTTCCTTCCTTACGAAGACGTGGTGCTAGGAGCTGTCGAAGAAGACCCAAGTACTTGAGTGCGTGCAATAGAACTAAAAACAGGTGTGCCCAAAGGTACAGCCCATAGAATCTTGCAAAAAAACGTGCTCCATCCATACCACGTACAGCGTGTTCAAGCTCTTCTGCCCCGGGATTATGAGCCCCGAGTTGCTTTTTGTCGCACAATGTTAGAAAGACACAGGGAAGATCCACGGTTCTTTGAAAAAATTTTATGGTCAGATGAGACCACATTTAAGAAAGATGGGTACATGAACCTGCATAACTTACACGAGTGGCACGTAGCAAACCCACATTTGATGAGAGAAGATAAATCTCAATATCGCTTCAAGATAAACCATTGGACAGGAATTTTAAATGGTAAAATAGTCGGTCCGTTTGAGTTCCCAGAGACTTTGACTGCTGAGGTTTATTTAGGTTTTTTGCAAAATCATTTAGAAAATTTATTGGAGGACGTGCCCCTGAGTATTTACAGGAACATGTGGTTTCAGCATGATGGCTGCCCAGCGCACTATGCACTCTCAGTGAGAGAGTATCTCGATCAAAACTTTCCAGCCAGATGGATAGGACGGTCTGGTACAATACCGTGGCCAGCCCGGTCAGCAGATTTGAATCCGTTAGATTTTTTTTACTGGGGAACTATAAAAGAAAAAGTGTATTTCAAGCCGATTCAAAATGTAGCTGAGCTACGGCAAAGACTATTGGAAGCAGCTGAGTTTGTTAATAACCGTGGATTCGCTCGTTTAATAACCCGATCTTTTTTAAGAAGATGTCGAGCGTGTATTGCGGCTGAAGGAAAACAGTTTGAGCATTTGCTGTAAAGGTAAATCATCATCAGCAGCATTTTGACGCCCACTGTTGTGCAAACAGTTATCCTTAAGGGTCCTTGTGCGTTTTCATAATCGCTGTTTAATTAGGAAATTTTGAAAATTTTTCATCAGTTTTTCTTCAAATAAAAATTGTGCATAAGTTAACGAGTAATCTTCTAGGTGTTATACCATTTTGGAATCCTTATTAAATGCGCCAATTTTTAAGGTTACTTGCCAAACTCTCGTAGTACATTTTTTCCAGTATAGCCAGTTAAAGTTGAGCAAAGTTTTACTTTGGAATACTTGGTTGAGCAATAAGTGGCAATTTTTCCTGAACGAGAAAAGTTGGCAATAAGGTTGAGACACCAGTTTGAAGATGCATTATTCATCATTACATTGTAAAAATAAAATCCAAAAAAAGTTAATATTTGTAGTAACAGGAGTTGACAGACTGCCGTAGGGAATGAAATTTCTATATTTTTTTCAAAGACCTATAATTTTCAAAATACATACATAAAAATTTTTTAAATATTTTTCTGATAGCTGTTATGACTTTGCCTATCACCCGGTTTCGGCTTGGCGTCGACTTCTGGGACACCCGCACCGATGCTTAAATAACTGATTCCGCACCTGCATATACAAAGTACTATACCTAAATACATAAATTTGGAACGCGAACACAATGGCAGGGGAACATAAATCGGAAAGATAAACATTTTCGCTGTGGATTGTAGATGTTTCATTTGGAAGCATCTTCACAGAAAATAAATATATCTGTTGCTTCAGTTGTTTTATTGGAAGTCGGTGAATCCGAGTTGTTTATATATTTTTTTCGGCTAATCATCACAACTCACGTCTATTTCTGCGTAAAGCGAGAGTCACTCAAAAACATTGACCAACATGTTTTATTCAATATGAACGGCCTAAACTATGACTGGACTTGACTCTTAGCAATCATTGGCTACTGAGAAGTAAGTGTCGTTTAGGAATCCATCTAAGGGGCGGAGTGGTGGTCCTAGATTTCTGTCATAGGGATCTGCGTGCTTAGGCAGCGCTTCTGTTGTTAGGCTTAATTTTATTTGACCAACACAGGGTGGTCAAAAATGCAAAAGTTAATTTTTCTCATAAAAGTTAAATGGAACATCCTGTATATTCCAACATTTTTTATTCCATTTTCTAGAAGCTTTTTCCTGATCGGTCAAGTGGTCCTGTATCTAGTCTTTACTTATTAACTAGTTCCGGCAACTTCGTAACAAGGATATTATAATATTGTCCATGGAAACAAAAGAAATTTCGATTAGTTAGAATTTACCGTAGGGAATACATACAAGGTTGGAAGACAGTTATCAAAAAGTCACTGTTTTGGCATGCAATGACAAATTCCTTTTACCCACATTTACATCCATCGAACTCAAGGGCACAGACGCGTCGGCGTCAATTTTGTCAATCCGGTCACTTGCATTGTTGACATCGCTGGTTGTCATTAAAATTATAATCGTAGCTCACAGCAAAACGTACATTTTCAAGTAAATTACGTCTTATTTTGTTTAATTTTTCTAATGGTATATTTTTGACGATATGTGAAACATTTTAGCCTTACATAAGAATGCCATTTTGGTCCGTTCAAATTGTCAATCAAAATTACAAAGGTTATCGGCAACATTTTTGATACCGATATAAAACTCATTGAAATTATTTTGAAAATCTTTCCACAATACATTCGTAGTTTTATATGGCGTTCAAGAAATGTTCTTTGATTATTTTCATTAGAAAAGATTATTGTAAGAATTTATTATTTCATTTTAATGAAAGACCTTTATGTGTAGTTTGACTAATATGAGTTGATCGCAACCTTAGTTTTAAGTTGCACGACTGATTTATCATATTGACCTTGTATGGAGCCTTGTACCTTGCAATGCCATTTGGGAAAGTTTGATGAAACTTGAATTAAACAAACAGTATTTAACTCTGCAATAGAGAAACATATTTTATAGGTTATCGTATGTATGTATGTATGAACAAAGTGTTAATATTTTATTTGTTTCATTTATCTAATAAATAAAAAATGCAAACTTAATTCGTTAACATGGCCTTCCATAGCCCACTCACCTTAGTATTTTTGGGTATGAGGTGCAGATACTAGAAAATATTGAAACATAATTCGTCCAAGTAGATGCAATTACTTATATTGGACAGCAAAGGAATAGCTTACACATATATATATATATATATATATATATAACTTGAGACGTGGTCACTGTCGTCTAGACCAGTTAGGTGAAAAATTGAAGCTTGCGCCTTTTGTTGGGTACTTCGAGTCCTCTTTGCTTAAATTTGGTCGAAGTACCCAACAAAAGGCGGAAGCTTTAATTTTTCACCTAATATATATATATATAATATAATTGTATATATATATATAATATAATTGTATATATATATATATATATATATACAATTAATTGTTAATTGGGAAATGTGCAAACTTTTAGGCTTAAGTTGACTCTTTTGACCATAAAATCAAGCTTTCGGCATTCTCTATGGAGCCTTCATCAGAATTCTGAAAACACAATTGTGACGCTAGCAACGAATACAGGACCGATTTAAATTGTCAAACAACCACAAGGTGTTTGAAAACGAACGTATAGAAGATAGAACTTGTTATAAATATAAAAACAATCGGACGGAGACATTGGGCTTGTTGATAATGACAGATACCTTCGTTATGTGTTAAAAATATCAATACACCCGAACATATTAAAAATTGTTAAACAAGAGAAGATATTTTAGGGAAACAATCGGAATGCAGTTTCTAACCTCCTTCTTCCGCTACACGTGGAGAGGGGGACGGAACGGAAAGATAATGCGTCGACAGATGACATGTGATTGGCGCGACGGAACGTGGAACTGTAAACCTCATTGTCAAATTTGGGTATGAAGTTAGTATACGAGGGACGCTCGGTAAACCTCCACCCAAATTACTAAAATGCTGAATTAATTTGTTTTGGAAAAGTGTGTAGTTCATATGAGTGTACGAATGTGAGATAGTGATACACACTTGAAAAGATGAGTTATGTGAGTTAAAGATTGGAAGTGAGAAATTTCAATTAACAGGATAGCAATTGGAAATGTATTCTAATTCTGGGACGACGTTGGTTCGATTTGGATATGTAGCCGTTCTAGCTTTTCGCAATTCAACAGGTAGGAATAAATGACACTTAAGCTTCTCAACATCAGCCTTTTTATTCATGCAGTGATCTGTCATCAAAATGTGGGACATTTCTAAAGATAAACGTTTTGAGAGTCTTTTTTTTTGTCAAGAACCTCAATAGTGCCATAATTCATCGAGTCATCGTTGTTAATATGAGATGCCAAAGCACATCTCTCTGGATGTAATCAGGCGTCACTTTTGTGTACAGTTGTTGCAATTAATGCGATAGACAGTGTTGGTTGAATCAAGCAACTGAACCATATCCTTCATTTTGGACAACAAACTGTTGACTGTGAGCACTGATTTACAAGCAAAACGACAATTAAAGGAATTATACAGCCTGGTCAATTTTGGTGTTAGTTCTTTGATGTATGGCAAGACAACATAATTAACTCTGGAAATAGGAGCAACCACTGTAGTGCTGTTATTCTCACTGGTTGAAGAATTCATGGGCGTCTATCGCATTAATTGCAACAACTGTAATTTAGTTTATATAGGCCAAACTTCGAGGTCACTGAAAGGCAGGATAACTTCACTCAAAAGTGACGCCAGATTACATCCAGAGAGATGTGCTTTGGTACCTCATATCAACAACACAGGTCACTTCTATGAATTATGGCAGTATTGAGGTTCTTGAAAAAGAAAAAAGACTCTCAAAACGTTTATTTTCAGAAATGTCCCACATTTTCATGACAGATCATTGCATGAATAAAAAAGCTGATGTTTAGCAGCTTAGTGTCATTTATTCCTACCTGTTGAATTGCGAAAAGCTAGAACGGCGACATATCCAAATCGAACCAACGTCGTCCCAAAATTAGAATACATTTCCAATTGCTATCCTGTTAATTGAAATTTCTCAACACAACCTTTAATATAGACTCACATAACCCATCTTTTCAAGTGTGTATCACTATCTCACATTCGTACACTCATATGGACTGCACACTTTTCCAAAACAAATTAATTCAGCATTTTAGTAATTTGGGTGGAGGTTTACCGAGCGTCCCTCGTATACTTCATACCCAAATTGGACAATGAGGTTTACAGTTCCAGGTTCCGTCGCGTCAATCACATGTCATCTGTCGACGCATTATCTTTCCGTTCCGTCCCCCTCTCCACGTGTAGCGGAAGTAGGAGGTTAGAAACTGCATTCCGATTGTTTCCCTAAAATGTCTTCTCATGTTTAATAATGTTTAATATGTTTGGGTGTATTGATATTTTTAACACATAACGAAGGTATCTGTCGTTATCAACAAGCCCAATGTCTCCGTCCGATTGTTTTTATATTGATAACTATCTTCTATACTTTCGTTTTGAAACACCTTGTGACTGCAACCTCTACGACGAGTAAGTTTTTTGACAATTTAAATCGGTTCTGTATTCGTTGCTAGCATCACAATTTTGTTTTCAGAATCCTGATGAAGGCTCCATAGAGAATGCCGAAAGCTTGATTTTATCGTCAAAAGAGTCAACTTAAAAATTTGCCAATTTATATATATGTATATATATATATAGAGAGAGAAAATGATCATGCGGAGAAAGGTATATAACATAAAATAGGAAAATAATGGACAAAATCCGCAAAAAGGGAAAGTGGATTCGAGCAGAAAATAGGATAGTGATAGTGGACTTCGTGTATGGATTTTTTCCCTCTCCATCTTTGTTTCCACAGGTAACACCTGTATCCGTATGTGTGGGCATGTGTATCTACTTTTGTAGTTGCATATGTGCATTTATTTCGGGCCTGATGAAGCCAACCAGCAGAAATATGTATCGGTCGGGTTACCTATTTTCCGCTCGAATAAACTTTCCTCCTTTTTGCGGATTTTGCCCATTATTTTCCTACTTTTGGTTATATACCTTTCTCCGCATGATCATTTTCTCTTTGTAGACCCTTTGGGCTTGAAGTATCACAGCAAGTGGCTATAACCGGCCGCGTGGCTATGTTTATACGTCTCCTTGAAAATTCGAGGTCTTCTACCTATTTTATACTACAATGTGTAGGTTGGCTCTTGTTGTGGACTTCGTGTGTCGATTGTTTCCCTCTCCATCTTCGTTTCCTCAGGTTACACCCGTATCCGTATGTGTGGGCATGTACTTTTGTAGTTGCATATGTGCATTTATTTCGGGCCTGATGAAGCCAACCAGCAGAAATACGTATCGCTCGGGCTACCTGTCCTATTTTCTGTTCGAATCCACTTTCCTCCTTTTTGCGGATTTTGCTCATTATTTTCCTACTTTATATGTATATATACAGGGTGACTTCGAAGTTGAGTCATTTATTTTAACAGTGAGTAGATCTGGTCAAAAGAAATGCTTTTTTCCTTTAACATTTTTCTGGTAAAATTAAAGTAACAACGTTATAGCCCTTTAGAAGTTTGAGTACCGCCCTGTCTCAATAATAATATTATGTGCTCGTGTTTGGTAACAACGGATATAATCCGCCTGATCGGTTCATCGTATCGGAAACAAAAAAGCGAAAGAACTACTACAATTTTATTCAGTTGTATTCAGTCAATGTGTCAGTCGGTAACGCGTGAGTTAATAGTGGTGTTTGTATCGTGATTCAAACGAAATAAAAAATGGCACATGTTGACGAAAATGCTGAACTTGTGGACATGATTCTTATTTACGGGGGGGGAGTCTTTACAAATTTTGCGTATTGGTTTCCCAATCGAGTGCAACCAACCCCTCGTGCCTTTGTTTATGTAGTACAAAGGGCTCGTGAATCAGGAGACTTAAGACCTCGCAATCAAATACAGGTCCGCACTGAAATACTTTTCGGGAGGATACTTTATAAAACAAGGTAACATTTTATTTTTATTTTTTATTTTTACACACATATTTTGGTTTATCTTCCTTCTACAATCATTATCTGAAAATTAATGACTCAACTTCAAAGTATATATATATATATAAATAGCCTGAATAAAACAATAATACATTCTCAATATTAATTCCAGTGATACATATATACAGGGTGACTCAAATTTCAACCTTCTTAAATGACTGTATTCTACATAATGTTTAAATTCTTCTTTTTAACTTACAAACAAAAAGCATATGATTTGAAAAAAGGGTTACTTTACACATAAATAAAATATTTAATATTACGTAAAGATATTAGATAAATCAATAAAAGATAGTTACAGTATTAGTTCTGAATTATCGTATAATCCATTAACTGATCTAAAAACTAATTTCCAAAAGGACGTATCAACACAAAAATAATGTAACCAACATATTTAATAGCACTATTAAACATAAAAAAATTAAAGTTAACTAGATCAATCAGTTCATGCATCTAGATGGCTTATAACAAAATTTACTTACCGCGCAAATTATAGACAACACCTTCTTCACATCAAATACCGCCGTTTGCACATAGCGCGCTTTAAAACACGTGGTCGAATTAATAGTTTTGTGGGATACGAAAAGTTGCTTTTTAAAGACCTAGTGGGGATTATACGACTTATTGTAAAATGGAAATAAAAAAGGTATCTAATACTTGGAGGCGCATGGAATTTGGAAAATGTCGCAATCTCTTTAATAGTGAAATAAACCGAATTTCATTTAATTTGTGGGTTACGACCTGTTAGAATTTATCCATCGATATATAATTCACTACCTAAGTTCAAGAAAAAATGAAAGACATTCTACTTCATCAATAGTTGTATCCCATAAGTGTTAACTGGATCTCATGTTTTCTTTATGCCTTTACATTGATTATAACATATTTCATTTTGTCGAAGCAAAATATAACGATGAATACATATTCAGAAATAGATTATTACATGAAAATACTAAATAAGTAAACATCATAATAGGCTACAAATGGGTAAGAAGACAATACTTGTATCATATAGCAGTATAGTTTGAAGACTACTGCTTTCTTGATTTAATAAATTGAATTTGATTTATTTGACAAAGTGATAAACTATTTTTGTTAAATAACGTGATCAATGATATATTTCGTAATTGTAACCTCCAGTGCCCGCCTGGTTTCTACCGCCAACTTTGGGGTGATGTAAATAAGCTATGAAAACGTCAGGGAGTTAGTTTTGTCCAAAAAACTTTTAGATCAGGTATGATTGAAGAATATAGCTGACTGTTCGGGATGCCCTTGTCTAGATGAATGTAGGTCAGTATTTAGGAAGCTTATGCTGCTCTATACTGTCATGACGTATATGACTAAGAGAGCAGCAACTGAACCAATCCTCGAAGATAACCACCATCTAGGGAGCAGCGGTGGTATACGGTCTCTGACTGTCGAACGTGGAGGTATCACCTGGCGGGACCAGAATTTGTGCATGTTGCATTCACACGTGTTCCCTCGCTAGAGTCCGCATGGCGTCACTCCTTTCCCCTTATCACTCTATAGCCCCACGGTACCCACGATTGTTCAGGTCTCAGGCCTCAGGCCTTCATGGATATGAGCTACCAATGGTCAGACTTATGGAGTTGGTACTGCGGAGTTGGAAAAAAAGGTCTAAGGTGATGTAGTTGCCATTGTCGCTCTCCCACCACTACTAGTCCTACCACTACTACTATATCATATTCCTTAAATATTATTAAAATTGGCCACTAGCAAGATTACGAGGGCAGAAGATCACAAAGAGCTAAGCAATCAGAAAGTTTGGAATCGACGACAGGGAATTCGAAAATGTTCGCAACAACAATATAGTTCCAACCCGTATGGATGGAATGTAAGAAGTTGAAAGGCGCAAATCATCGGAGAATATAATTTTGTATTTGTCAAAAATTTCAAACATTTTACAGAATGGTTCCATGCATATGGCGGTAGAAGATGTTCTTGTCATAGAAAAGTTGCAAATCAATAGAAGAATTTTCATTTTCAACAAGCAGTCCACTTTTTCACTGAAATATCTGCACTTAACGAAAGTTTAAAGTTCCAGTACCTATCAAAAACAGCTCTCATGAATAATATGGTAATGAATAGAAGATAGCGAAAACTTTTTGTATGACCGTCGACGACGAATGCAAGCTGAACTCTATGGTACATCGGATGGTGAAAGGCAAAAGTTTTAATTAACAACTGGACTGGTATCTACCCCTTAATAAATGATATTTACTCGACACAATGATAAAATAGTCCGCTTTGCACTAAGTTTTTATAGCCAATCTATAAAACAAGAAAGTATATGTACAGTGTGATCTAAAATAAAGTTAGTCATTCACATCACGAAGCCGTATTACGTAACTTAAGAAGTGACGTTATATCGATTCTTTATGACATTATGTAGGTTTCCTTTTTAACTGGCTGACATTTACTTCATGCTCACTTACTAATAACCATATCATACACATTTCTTTTTGAAAAGCCCCTACTTGATTTTTAAACGGGTCAATGTAGCAACCTAATGTTCGGGTTTATAAAGTTGATGTATGGATACTGTATTATACTTTAGCGTAAAACTGATAGTTGAAGACTTTAAATTGGCGTTAGGGCGCCATCTTGGCACATTTTTTGAATTTTCAAACTAAAACTGCCTACATAATATGTTGCTTTCGGAAATCAATTTTTGAGGAAATTTAAACTGCGATTTTTTAGTCATGTCGAAAAAACTTTTGTAGCTCACGCAGGAAGAAATTATTCAGCATTGCCAGAAAGCGCAGTAAATAGACAGTCACATCAATTTACCTAATCATTGTAGGATCATCATCGTATAACTTCTGACCTCAAATACTTATGAGTTGAATAGTTTTTGAATGCATTTTCTTTCTATTGTCACTGAATAAGTTATATTCCTAGACAATAGGCTACCGGTTGACGTGTATCCAGCTATATTTAAACGTCTCTTTTGTCTTTTTCTTTAGTTTCACGTCTATCCTTTGGTTCCTCTTTACACGGAACTACAGTGCGCCACCCGAAACACAAGGTGTCCTACGTAGAAGTGCAATGCTCAATTACAACACCTACTGAGCGGGCCATGGCAAATGCTTGTTCCAGAAGTTGTATTCAGTATACAACTTCTTCCCGTTCAAGCGATTATACAGGGTGGGCAGCTAAGAATGCAAGGTACTGTATCTGGGAGCCTATCTATCCATCGTAGAGGCTTGATACAAAAACAGTTATTACTAAAATGGCCTGGAAAACGTTTTTAAGTTTCTGAAATGGCCGCTAGGGGCGTAACCGCAATCCAGCAAAAAATACCTGATCTTTAAAGTCGAGTATAATCTGAACCTTTTGTGTTTGACAATTTTTGCCTTACCTATTCAAAAATTTCCGTAAAGAACACTCCGTATCTTCGAAACGGCTAAGCCGATTTTATCAAACTTGGGTTAGTTGAATTGAAAGAACACAAGAAAATATTAACCGCGTACTGGGATATATTAAAAGAAATCCTCATGGTAGCACAAGGGCATTATCCCTTGAGTTGGGCATATCACAGTTCAGAGTATTTTGAAGCATCATAGGTAAGTTCTAATGACCATCAAAATATAGGAATCTATTTGAATTTAACTTTTTTTAATTACTTTTGAAAGAGGAAGACTTTGATCGGAAGTTGGGCTATTCCCATTGGATGTCAGGTATGATACACGAAAATGGAGAACTTGTATTTCAAATTCTTTGGACCAATGTCACATTCAATAGTGACGGGAGGGTCAATCTGCACAATATGCATTATTGGTCTGCAGAAAATCCGCATTGGTTGCGTGAAGTTCAGCACCAAGCGCGCTGGAGTTTGAATGTGTGGTATGGCATACTGGGAGGCAGAATATTGGGCCATATTTTTACAAGCTAACAAAAAAATACGAAAATAATGGGCAAAATCTACAAAAAGGAGGAAACTGGATTAGAGCGGAAAATAAGATAGGTAATCCGAGCGATACGTATTTCTGCTGACTGGCTTCAACAGGCCCGAAATGAGTGCACATATGCAACTACAAAAGTAGATACCCCTGCCCATACATCCGGATACGGGTGTAACCTGAGGAAACGAAGATAGAGAGGGAAAAAATGACACACGAAGTCCACAACAAGAGCCAACCTACACATTGTAGTATAAAATGGCTAGACGACCTTTAATTTTCAAGGCGACAACCAATCACAAACACGCGGCAGGTTATAGCCACTTGCTGTGGTACTTCAAGCCCAAAGGATCTACAAACAGAAAATTATCATGCGGAGAAAGTTATATAGGCTACATTAAGTGTAGAGCTTAGTTTATAGTTAGTGGATAGCGTGAAACTCATTGGTAGCTGGTTCGATGCAGATGTCTCCTTCAGCACCCAAACAATCACTTATCTTACCAAGTCCTAAGCTGGGGTAAAGCTAAAAGCATCAACAGAGTCCTTATATCACAGAAACGGATAATTAGATTGTTGTTCAACCTTATTTTTGGCGAAAGTTGCAAATACACATTTATTCAAAATAAGCTCTTGACAGTTCCTTGTATATACATGTATAAGTATGTTAACTATGTAAAGCGAAACATCAACGGTTTCAGCATACAAAATGAACATCATGCATATAAGAGCAGAAATCCCGTTTTGAGAGCAAATCGTTTTAGACATATGGCATATACAAAGTCACCCTAGTTCAACTGCATATCATTGTATACTACTCTTCTTCGAGATCTGCAAGACATAAAGAGCTACATGAAATTTAAAAATGAGGTTTTTACATATTTAAGTGAGAAATGTTTTTATTCTATAAATGTATTTTTAAATTTTTCTAATCAGTAAGCAATGTTTTCATTTTAATTTTTTTATATAGTGCTTTAACAAGTAAGGTACCTGTACCAAATAAGGCCACGTTAACGTTTGGATAGCTGAAACTTCATAAATATTTGCGAAACGATCATGAAATGTTAAAGGTATTATTATAAGTATGTTTAGTGAATAAGCTGTATCGGAGAGCTCCGAGAACTTTTATTTTCATATAAAAATACACATTTTATGAAACACTGTCGTTGGCTTTATTAGGAACTCAGGTATCCAAATAAGGCCATGATCTGGTTTTTAATAAATCCACGCTCAAAATATAAAGCAACAAATTAAAAACAATAAATAATTCTTAAATCCAGATAGATTAGAGATAGATAAAAAATCAACTTGTTTGAAAAAATCATACAGAATCTTAGATTTTGCCTTCACATTGATGACAAACAAATGATACCTTATCGCCTCTACACAAGGCTACACATTCCTCATGGTCATATCTTAACCATATTATACACAGACGCATAAAATTTCAGCTCAATTGGTTAAGGTTAACTGGTTCAAAATTCAATTCCAACATTTTCACACACATACATATATACATAGACGCATGTCACGTATTTCATCCGTATTGCACCTTTTACTTTTAATGATTTCAAATTCACTAGATTTTTTTGTTGTTTTAGCTAAGCCGGATGGACATGGACTTTTCTCTCGCGCATACCTGTACGAACATGATTGCGAAGTGTTCTTCGTAGAATTTGGTATTCTCTGGATGCACGATTTACCGACATTCCACTGTTAATACTATCCAGTGCCTGTACAAGCGCTTCGGTTGACCACAGCGCCATTTTTTTAGAAGGCATATTTCGATTACAGTATCTAAAAAAAATATCACCTAAATTTGAGACGGCTCCCCTAAAGGCCAGTCGCCAGTGTTGTACTAATAAGGCCGAGTGGCCGTAATGGGAACCATTTAGCATGGCCTTATTACGCACATCTAACCTTAAATTTACAATTTACAAAATTGAAAACATTCAAGAGATCGCTTAAAAAGAAGCCGACAACATGCAAAAACGGAGACTAATTCAAAGCAGAAATTTTATAAGGCACATGTTAAAAATCGAAGCATGGCCTTATTAGGTGCTTGGCCTTATTTGGTACAGGTACCTTAGCTATTTTACTCTAGTTTTGAACTTTAGAACTATTATTATAAAAACACTAGTTAGCTTATTGCCTATATGATCTAGTCATCATGAACTTGTATTTTTTATCTTGTTTTGTTTATAGTGTGATGTAACACACTCACTTTATATTATATTCACATTTATTGTGATATTTTTACAATACTGCTTTTCTTTTGACAATTATGTGAACCTTAGTTTGAAATTTGGTTAAATATTCTACTACTACTACTACTACTACTACTACTTGAGCATGATGAAAGTAGCTATGGCGGAGAGCGTAGTTAAAAGGAACAACAACATCGTAAAGGTTCCTTATTGGTGGAATTCGGAAATTGAAGCAAAGAGGGGGCACTGCATAAAAGCGCGCAGAGAACTCAATAGGAAAAGGCGAAAAGCAGAGGTTTCAACGGAAGAACTAATAGCAACACACGACGCATACATCACCAATAAGAAGGATCTGCGGCGTCTCATACACGTAGCAAAAAAAAATGCTGGGAAGAATTGCGCGAAAACCTGAACAATGACATCTGAGGAGAGGCATACCGAATTGTAACAAAACAAATGGCTACCACTGGATCTCTCTGCAGCTTAAGTCACGCACGGAAGGTTCAAATAGCAAGGGAACTCTTTCCGGAAAGGCAAGATATATAAGGGAACCCATCGAGGATGATATAGATCCTTTCAGTATAGCAGAGCTTGAAGCGGCAGTGCAAAAGTTGAAAAACGGAAAGGCACCCGGCCCTGATAATGTCCCGCCAGAAGCAATAAAGGAGCTACTAACGTTGAGACCAGACCTGTTGCTGAGCCTGTTAAACAATTTGCTTAGAGAACAGTCTTTTCCAGAAGGATGGAAGAAGACGAAGGTGGTTTTACTCAGTAAGGGCGGCAGGCCTCCAGAACTTGCATCTTCTTACCGGCCCATCTGTCTGCTGGACACAATAGGAAATCCTGATTCGCGAGAGACTACTGCTCGTACTGGAGGGAACAAGCGGGCTCTCGCCATACCAGTTCGGGTTCAGAAACGGCAGAAGTACAACAGACGCGCTTGAGGCCGTGCTGCAAATTGTGGAGAAGACCAAGAACAAGTGGTGTGCACTCGTGACCTTAGACGTTCGAAATGCATTTAACACAGCCTCGGGGGGGAAAATTATGGAAGAACTGAGGAAGCAGAATATTCCCAGGTACTTGCGAAACATCGTGAGCAGTTACCTATAAAACAGAACGATAAAGGTAGCCAAGGAAGGACTTCCCATGACCACAGGTGTTCCGCAAGGATCCGCTTTGGGCCCAGTTCTGTGGAACATCTTTTATGATGGAATTCTGAGGATCCATACGCCAAATGTCAGAGCCATCGGATTTGCGGATGATCTCGCGTTAGTAGCCACGGCAACGAGCGACGTAGCACTGATGGATACAGTAAATAAAGCACTAGCAAAAGCAGATCAGTGGATACAGGAACAGCACTTGACTTTGGCTCCAGAGAAAACAGAAGCGGTCGTACTTCGCGGAGACCGAATTCGAAGGAAAAGCGTAACCTTCCAGCTCAAGGGGGTGCAGATTGTTCCCTCCAAGGCAGTGATGTATCTTGGAGTAAACATAGACTGTGAGAGAAGTTTCGGGTTACATATTAAAAGGGTGACGGAAAAAGCGGAGAATAAAGCGGTAATACTGTCAAGACTAATGCCGAATATCCGAGGACCCAGCGTTAATAAACGCGTGATACTGAACGAGGTCATACAGTCAGTAGTCTTGAACGGAGCTCCAATTTGGCACCGAGCAGCCCTGCGCAAGAAACACCAGAAAACCCTAGACAGCCTACAACGTAAATCACTCCTGAGAGTGGCTTGTGCTTATCGTACCGCATCCACGAAGGTACTACAAGTGATAACAGGAATTCCGCCTCTATACATGCTGGTGGCGGAACGGACAGACATTCGGAAAACCGAGGGTGACATTGTCCAAAGACGGAAAGAAGCCAGACTAGAAACCTTGGAAAACTGGCAGCTGATGTGGACCCAAACCACAGAAGTGGCTCAGTGGACGAAAAGGCTGATACCAACGATCAGATTATGGGTTGAGTGCAAGCACAGAACTACATGTTACTACCTCACCCAGGCCTTATCGGGACATGGACCTTTCCGCGCCTACAGGCACAAAATTGGCAGATCCGCTGACGACATTGCGGAGACATAGATACTGCTGAGCATGCTCTATTTGCATGCACCAGATGGCACAGCTACAGATCCAAGGTTAGCACACTTCTAGGCACAGAAATTTAACCGGAAAACATGGCCACATTAATGCTATCCTGCACAGAACACTGGAAGGCTATTCATACGATGATTCGACAAATCCTAAGCAGCAAAGAAGCTGAAGAACGCCGCTCTGACTAAAATTGTCTTACTGTAACTGACCTGAGTAGTTAAGACTCCCCTCATCAGCGCGGAGAATATCGCATGCGATGATACCAGCGGATGAGCGGGATCGAGGGGGAATTGTTTAGTCCGTAGGCACCCCTGTTGGTGAATCGGGCATGCTCCTGAACATTCGATGCACTGTACGCCAGCTCGGAGTATCTATGAAGATTCCTAATCACCTCGTTAAATAAAAAAAAAACTACTACTGATAATAATACACTCCTCAGAAAGTTATAAAACCGATAATCGTATACCAGGATAGGTTACTTGTACGTTTTTGGATTGATAATGTAATGGATTTAAAACATCGTACAGTATTCTTTATAGTGCGCCCTGATGAATAAAATAAGCATATTCGTAAGCTTTACATAAACAAAGATCAAACTGTTCCGATTGCACCAAAGCTTGCAATATGTCGGTATAACCTTACGAGTTGTAATATTCTCATTTGACAGACTTGTTGCATAAAGGTACTAACCGTGAGCTTTGCTGCTGTATACTGCTGGAACCTTCTTTTGTTATATCCAGAAATAGTTTTTCCTCAACTGTCACAAAATACTTCAAATTGGCAGTAGTTGAGTTCATCTTCAAAAAAGTGTCTTCATGTCATGATGACCGTAGTCTTAGGATTTGTTTTTGTTCAATCAATCTTTTAATACGCCATTTTTATCCCCCATGACAAAAAGTCATGTAGATAAATAGGTGTTTCTATTAATTTATAAGTGTTACAATTACAAATGTAATCATACACCACAAGACTCAGTATCTCAGAATAAAACGTATTACAAACGAAGATGAAAAATATACTATAATTAATTTCACATTGGCTACAGAGGACACAAAATCTAAACAGATTAAAATTGAGATAAATTTGAGGTAATCCAAGGTATTAGTTATTATTACCTAAGGGCTGTTCAAATAAATTTAAGAATTTTTTGAAACACATAACCAGCTGATACTTACAGTGATCTTGTCTAACAATTAGCCTTGAAAAAGAATGGCAAACGTTATTACAATGTCTTGTATGATTGCACATCAATCACTATTTCCTATCAGAAGAATACTATCGGTTCTTATATTGCATAATGAATGAATGAATCTTAAACATTTTAGAGGCATCCCGGCCACCATAAGGAGCCAGTGCATAGGCCGCTTAAGCGGGCCCTTATGCACCTCTACAATACTTAAATCACAAGCCTCGCCCTTTTAGCGAAGTTGAGAATCGCCTTGAGTCCAAGCTCCTTTACGTCGTGAGGGTCCAAAGTAATGGACCCCAGTATAGTCTGCCTATAGTAGCTCAGAGCTTCACAGCGACACAAAACGTGCGCCGAGGTCTCTTCCTCTACTCCGCAGCGTTCACACAAGGGATCCTCCGCCACCCCCATCACGTGCATGTGCCGCCTTAACGTGTTATGGCCAGACAACAGTCCCACCAGCAACCTTAGGTTGGCTCTACCCAGAGATGGGCAGAAGCGTCCATCCTTAGCACTGGGCCCTTCAATGAGCTCTCGTGCCTGGCGGAGATGTCTAGAGATACTTCTCCATTTCTGAGAGTGTTGTCTTGCAACCCACGTCTCCATTTTCCTCCTAGCTTTATGCGCGGTTACTCCTAGAGCTGGCTCAGGACCAACGAGCTTGCTGGCTGATCATGTTTTCGCCAGAGTGTCCGCCGTCTCATTGCCCCTTATCCCAGCGTGCCCCGGTACCCATATTAACGATACCGGATGCCTCGCTGCGAGGCAATCCAGAGCCTCCCTGCATTGCAATACAAGACTCGAAGTAATCTTACAGGCACTCAGTGCTTTCATTGCAGCCTGGCTGTCGGATAAGATTGTTATTCTTCTCCTAAGCCCACCCTCCTCCAGAATGTGAGATACACAAGCCAGAATCGCAAAGATTTCCGCCTGGAAAATGGTGGTGTATTCACCGAGAGGCAGAGATAGCCTAGTTCTAGGCCCAGAGACCCCAGCACCTGAGCCCTCTTCGGTGACCGAGCCGTCCGTGTACCAGACCTGCCCGCTCACTTCGGAGAGTCCTCGGCTACCGGCGTCCCACTCCTCCCCCGTTGGATACTCCACAATAAACTTGCGGTTGAAGCGATATTTAGGGGTAATACGATCACCCCTGCTTAGAAGGACGGGGTCCTCCCTTTCTAATTCCACTAAGATGGCAGTATGCCCCTTGACCGGATTCAAGAAAGCCCAGCTGCCCTGACTCCACAGTCGATGAGCGACTACTCTCGCTTCACCGCGGATCACCAGATCCAACGGTGGGAGATCCAACAGAGCTTCCATTGCACTCAATGGCGTTGTTCGCACTGCGCTTGTAATGCTAATACAGGCCAAACGCTGAATTTTATTGAGTTTGGCCTTAGTTGACTCAGTTCTAATGCAAGGCCACCAGACCAGGGAGCCGTACAAGAGAGATGGACGTACTATCGTCGTGTAGAGCCAGCATACCACTTTGGGTTTAAGCCCCCACCTTACACCGACAACACGTCTACAAGCCCACATCGAATTGCGAGCCTTGCTAACCTTGTGTTCCACATGCTCTCTCCAGTTCAGTTTGCAGTCCAGGATAATTCCCAGATATTTCACTGACTGGGTCAAAACTAATCTAGTCCCAAAGAAGGTCGGCATGACCAGTCCGTCAAGCCTTCTTCTCCTAGTGAATAGGATCAGCTCGGTCTTTTCAGCATTAACAGCAAGATCGACTTCCCTACACCACGATTCCACGGAGCGCAGAGCGCCCTGCATAATTTCCGAGACTGTTCTACAGAAACGCCCCCTAACCACTATGCTTACGTCATCAGCATAGGCTTGCGCATAGACACCCATACTGCTGAGCCTAACGAGGAGTTCGTCCACCACGATACACCACAGTAGGGGTGACAAAACTCCGCCCTGAGGGCAGCCTCTAGCTACGTTCACGCTACAGCTTACGTTATTCAGCATAGCTGTTGTTACCCGACCCTCCAGAGTAGAGAGGACCCAATCTATTAGGATTGATCCAACCCCGTGTCTAACCAAGGCCTGTCTGATAGAGTCGGTTGTGGTGCAATTATATGCACCTTCAATGTCCAAGAAGGCCACGAGTGCCACTTCTCGCTGATCGCTGATATTGCATAATACTGCATAATAAGAATTGATAACTGAATGAAGCTTTCTCTACGTGATGCATTTGGGAACAGGCCAACCATATATCTTATGATATTCTCCGGTGCTACAGCTTATTCATGCATGCAGGACAAACAACGATAAAATATTCGGCTTTTCTGTCAATTTATTAATCCTTGCCTTGTTTGTAACATAAAATATGATGTAAATAGAGTGATTCCGAAACAGCAGCTCTTTTAACTTTGAAAATAGGATGAAGTTAGTGAAATTTGACATTGAAAACTATAGGTAATGTACCATAAGTTCGGTCATTTCAAGTTTGGAATTTGAGTCGACTATGAGAAAATAGCGTCAAGTAGGATGAATGACTCCGCACATCTCCCGCAACTCTGTTATGAATTTATAAAGCATAATATTCGGTCCAAGTTTGTCCCTTTGAGTTAGATATAATACCTAAAACAAAAATAAATCTGTCAAGTCAACCAAACAGACCCATATACAATTAGTTTATATTGTATAATCCCCATCCATTTGATAGAGCTATGGCTGGTTTCTTCTCTGGCCTAAGTATCGACCATCTGGCAACGCTACTGGACCAGATCAGTCAAACACGTCATAAAGCGCTACTATTACATGCCTGCCGGCAAAGCTGCAAGACAAGAGTTCGGCGTATGAAAGTCGCCGTAGTATCGCAACGTCCCAACAGATCGCATGTCTCGTCTACGAATAGTTTATAGGACAAATATATGTACGGGGAAATATTTGGTGTGTGAAATATGTCTGATAGGTACATACTTTTCAACCCCTACAACAAAATTTCTAAAAGTCTAATGCCCAATTTCACCAACATTAATATTTGACGGTCCCTTGGACCAATGGGAAAATAGCTTATCGAAATGCAATTCGACAGAAGCTGTCAAAGGTCTCTGAATATCAGTGATTTCTATTGAAATGTTGAATAAAGTCGTGAAAAAATGGTTGCCTTATAAATAAGGGTACATTATAGATGTAATATTATGTTTTTGTGCTTTGAATTAAGATAACTTTCATAGAATTTCCAGTTTCACACATAACGGTCAGTTATGTAAATGGACCAATCAAAATGTTAGAAATAATATGTCGATTTTCTAGCTATTATATTTGGTAGGATGTTTTCACTGTTTCACTGTTCATGCATGGAAATTTAGTTTTGTCTGTATATCACGTACAGGGTGTTGTACAAAATACGTACCTGTAGCAATGTACGGATTTTTGCTATTTTGCAAAGAAAAGGATATAAAACGTATTCCAACTGGTTCATCATCTTTTATTATATCAAAAACAATTTTTGCCAATTTATGATCTAGAAATCCACACCAAATGTAAACAAACAGCACATTCTCCATTTCTGGGTCCTAAAACATCGATATTTGTGAAAGTATCCGCATCCACCTATTATTCATCGTCTAGATATTATAAGTCAGAATCATAAATATTTATGAAAACATATCTCCAAACATTGTTTTATTTTCTTATTTCTATTATTATAACACGTCTGGGACACAAAACATATACACTGAAGAAGGTTTAATTCCATGCTATACAATGGCAACACGGTGACTGGCTGTCAGCGGCCATTTTTTGAGGGTGCGGCATGTTTGTCATATTATGCACCAGCAGCACTGCTTTGTTTCCCAGTCGCCAATATGAGTTTCACCCCCCTGGTCTCTAAAGTGAACTGCACATCTGCAGTGTTGCCGAACCGGCAAAAAAACGGAATCGGCAAATAGTGTCATTGAATTCGGTATAAGGTAAATGCCGTCCCAAGATCAGCGGTACATCAAGGACCCTTGAGTCATAAAAAACGTCTGTTATTGTATTGGGCGCGCACACAAATTGTTTTTTGAGGGCATAGTTCTATATTAAAACTTCTACAATGTACATACTGGTCGTTCTTTCAAAGTACTTTGCAACCATTCTGGAAACTCCTTTTTCGATTCTTGCTTATAGTATTGTATGTATTTTTCTGTTTTACCCTTGAACTCATGAACTCACCTCTCATTTTAATTAAATATTTATTTTGAAATCAGGCATGTTTTGGTTTGTTTATTGGTTGTCCGGTGATGAGGTGATCACGGTGATCTACCAGTCCGTACCTTTTGTATGCACAAAAATCAAGTCAGTGCAAGCGGGGTAAGGGATGAGGATGTCCGTTCGTAATCATAGGTAATCCAAATCTACCCCTCTCATGTGCCCGACTGCCTGAGTGTGAATGCATATGTATGATTGATCTGGGGCATAAAACTATAAAGCCCAAATAAAATTGACTTTTAGCTTTACTTTTGGTTTCAGCTCTTTTTCGGCAAGTATAGAAATATTTAAATTATTTTGAAAAATCGTGGAGAATGATGTTATTGGTAAATATTCTCTTTTCGGTAAAAATACCGAAAAATCCGGTTCAAGTCCATGCATAGACAATCTGAAATTTGCAAGATGAATTTATATTCTAAATTCTATGCATATCCGTTCATATTCGTCAATATTTCAATTGAAGCCTTTATTTGTCATAAGATTTTAGCAAAATGTAAGATAGTAAAGGCAACACCGCACCCTGCAGCCCAGTTGACAAGAACGACAAGCTGTCAAGATTAGGGATATTTAGATCCACGAAAAGTACCGTTGTGTATCGATTTCTATCGTTTTAGGAAGTATCGATACTCTAAAATATTGGAATAAAATTATCGATATCCAGCGGAAGGAAACAAAGAAGAAAAGTAATCTGAAGTTAGTCACTCTTTCTAACACAGTCCGGATCGAAAGATGACGATACTCGTGAAATGTATTGATACTTCTAAATATAGGATGGAATCGAACGTCCCTACTGTCAAGATGTATATATACTCATTACGGTTGTTGGGGACACTTTAAATGTAGTTCCTATGCTTAACAAAGTATCCTGTGTAGCCATATACCACAAGAATATTAAAATATGGCCATATAAACTCACTAGATGATATCCACCTGTATACGGTTTTGCTAATTTCTTTTTTCATCATTTCTGCTGAATCAATAAATGTTTTCTTTGACATGAGGAAAAATTTAGAGAATTGAAAGTTATCATAGCTACAAAGCCATGGTTCCATCATTAAAAAAAAATCTGAAAGAAACATGTCTCCCATGAATATTATGAAAGGTTTCTTATTTAAACTTTCCATATACAGTTGTAGACGAAAAAGCACCGATTATTAAGTGATAATAAAAATAATCAGAGATTATATACGCGCTTTTCTAGAATAAACAACTTGCAACAAAACCGCGGTTAAAACCAACGCGTTCAAGCGATTCGTGTAACTGACGTCTTCAACCCGTGTGTCATCTTGAACCATATTATAACCGCGGCACATAACACAGAAATTTTGGTTATTCGCTTGGATTTGATTAATGTCTAATATAAACATAACCTTGAATGTGTACTCGTGAAAAAAGGAAAATATGGCAAATTTGTGGTTTTTTTGCAGGTTTTAGGTTTGCTGGTAGCTTTAAGACATATATTTGGGAATTTCTTAATCGCTGAGAATATATTGTGGATGTTTGTTCAGTTTCTGAACAACGAAAAATATTCAACCTTATGGATGTATGGATGGAGACCAAAAGACCTGAATGGTTTTGTGGGAATATCAATCTAAGGTGTCATAATGGTTCTGATGAATGGCAAGTAAATGAATGAATGTTTGGAAACAAGCAATATCTTTAAACTTTTTGGTAGAGCCTATCATCAAGTAGGTGCTTAATGGCTATCTGTAGTAGGTGATGTTGAATCAGTAAAATCGCCTATCAATTGAAGAAAATAATATAAACATGAATAAAAAATCAACAATAGTAATTAAAACATGAATTTAATTCAAAAATCTCTTAATATTCAATAAGCTGGTGATGTTTCAATGACAAGATGTCATCTCATACTTTGACAGTATTTTGTTTTCTACATTTCATAGCTCTTGGTTGCTAAACTTTGTTGATTGGAACTTGAAGCTCATTCGCTGTATTTGACGGACTGTTACCCTATAGGTGGAGAATAACGGACTGTTGATTTGACAACCTTGGTGAAACCCACCCTAAGGCTTCTAAGCCAAAAGCGAAGTTTGAGCAATTGGTATTTTTTTCGTGTTTTTAATCCTAGCTCCAGCGCCACTGGAAAGTACAAAGCTTTTCCGTCCTTGGCATAGTAGCAGTCTATTGGGCGAGCCGTAAATGCATCGGATAGTCCCACTTCGTAAATGTCAAACACCAAACTAATTTTCTGATAGATTATAAATGTAATTTTAGCTATTGATCGCAACATAAACGCTACAATAACTTTCAATCACTAAATTACCTGCCCTGTGTTATTTAACCAATATTCATGTTGTTTCCATAATCAGTCCCACCAGTGGCATAGAAATTTACAACACTCTGTATCTCAGTAATGTAAAATTTTAGGATCTAAGTTTCTAAGGACATTTTATCGTACTTTCTGCTTTAGAAATATTGTTATTGTTATGTCCCAGTATAAAATGGGCTTCTTGGAAAGACCGCATAAGAAGAAAGCCAAATATAATAATAAATATTACGTTAAGTCGAATTACGTCGCAGGCAATGAATGTTCATGCAAGGCCTGAGTGTTATGTGTGCAATTAGGAAATTGATCATGATACTCGATATGATTAATGCCTTTGTTTGTTTCACAGTATCCCGTACATTTTCCATTTATTGACATGATTACTGATTTGATAAATGTTTCTTGCGTTTTGCTCAATTCAACCAAAATTTACCAATATGAGCCTCTGCCCATATATTTTTTAGACTAAGCCAGTAGGCATATAATCGTTCACGTAGAATGACTGAATTAGCCTTTTTACCCTAAATAGGCTGTTTAGTTTGGACTAGAGTCTAATCATATTAGCAAATTTCCCCGAAATAAGTGTAAAGTTTGGTTTTATTGATGCAAGTTGTCCAAGGGGGTATTTAAAACATAGACACATAAAATCGGTACACCAATTTTTGTGGGAAACTTTTTATTCGACACCAGAGAATGAGACAACGTGTTTTTTGAGATTCAATCGAAACTGTTGGTAGGAACGAAAAAATCTCTTGATATAAGATTTTTAGGTATTTATGAAACCTACAAAATGAGACTACAAGTAATAAGATCCGCAAAAATGTTATGGCGGAAAAACGAGGCAAAATCTGGGTTTTGGCACTTGTTGGTAATGCGACGATAATTTCAAGCAACTACTTGAAATTCCTCAAACCCGTAGGTTTCATACTTCCTAATAACAACAACAAAATTGGATTATATTGGTCAAGTAGTTTTTGAGAATTTCTAATTGTTTATTCCAAAATACCTGTTTTCCGGTCATCACTACTAGTTTATTTAGCAATATACAGAGTTCGTTCAAAGAGCATTTAGTAGCAAAATGTAGGTGTTTGTCTTGCCGATATGAATCACAAACCATTCCGAAAGATAAATGTTATTTTTATGCGAAAAAAAAAGGTTGCGTTTTTTCTTCCAAACAAGTTCAAACATTTCGTATTTGTGAGTAATTGAACAAATGCGCTACGATATTCGAAAAACATACGTTACTATAACGTCTAATATGATTAGACGACTATACAAAAAGTATTTGAAATACATGGCCCGGGCTATATCAGAGGGCACTAAAGGCATTTCGTGTTTGTTTTTGATGAACCCTACGTATCATGAACCGAACATGTATTAAGCAACTAATTTCATCTGCATATTTTTCTTGTCGCTATTGATATTTTGGTTCAATGGCAGTGAGTATAATTGAATAATTTGACGGACGATTCTTCATAATGCTCTTGCCTACAGCTAATATTGTTTTAGAAGCTGCATGATGTTATATGAGATACTCTGCCATCGCTGTAATGTGTATTAGAAAAGTGTTGCAATACAGCTTTATTTATTGACTTTGTTCAAAGTAATTTCCACCACATTCAATAATGCACTTTCCATCCGCCAAAACCAGTCCTCAACCCAGCTCTGCCAAGTTTCACCCGGGAGTGCTGCACACTCGTTGTCCCGAGCCCTCAGAAGGTCCTCATCACTAGAAAACCGTTTTCCTTTTAGCTTCATTTCCACATGCGCAAACAGTGCAAAGTCGCAAGGAGCAAGGTCTGGACTGTAAGGAAGATGCTCAACTCAGTCCAGTAGTGGTCAAATACTCGGTGCAGGCTTTGGCGCGGTGAGCTGGAGCGTTGTCATGGTGGAGGTACCAAGTGTCCATTCTTGACCTTGGCCGCAGGTTTTACGTAGACTCTATGACTTTAGGCAGGCCCTGTTCCGTGTACCACTTAGCTGAGACTGTCTTCTGTGTCTCCAAAACGACACGCTCCACAATCCCGCTCGACATACAGTTAATATTTTTTTCTTAACAGATCGGGATTTTCAAACAGCTACGGGTATGTCCTTATCATCAAAGACCCAAACTTTGTTTTGAGCTTTGGTCGGCACATCATTATTATCACAAAGTACAGATAAACATTAAATTAATATTGTGCACAATAAACATAAAGTACCCAATAAAGTTTGCTGTTCACATACCGAAATTGCCCCTTATCTAACATTTCCAGCATCTTTCGGCACCAAGTCGTACGACGAGTCTTCTGCTCTTCCGTCAGACTATGAGGTACCCAGAGAGAACAAAGTTTCCTTACGTGTAAATGTTCATGCAGAATTGAATAAATTGCTGGTGCATGAAGGTGCAAGGTCTCCTCTATCTATTGGTATGTTACTCTTCAGTCTTCGTCAAGCATTTTCCTCACATCAGTAATGTTTTACTCTGTTACTGACGTTCCTAACGGTATTCCTTCCCTCTCAACGTCCTCCACAGTGAAATAGCCCCTTTAGAATTATCTGTACCACCTGAATATAGTCGTACATGAGGACAAAAATTTCAAGATGGCGGCTGAGTACCAGCTTGTAGCATTTTTTAAATTGAATCAGGGATCGTGTGATACCTTAATTTGAAGATATTCATGAGACTAACGAATATTAAATCACTATATTTCAAATTGGCGGTCTAGCAAGCTGTCAAGGTTGAGTGTTTTTGTATATTGGATCGCGTATACCAAACTTCTTCTTTTGGACGGAACTATCTGAATGTGCAAAAAATACGAGGGTTCAAAAGAATTGACAGATTTTGTAATTTCTTTAAAAGGAATGTTCCATCACACGACCCCCCATTCTGTTTAGAGAATGTTTCGAAATGGGATCCAGCCACTATCTTCAAATATTCAACTGCTACTTTTACGCTAAAATATAATGTTCAGACGTAAATTTCAGCATCCTGAATTTCAGCTTGCTAAATTGATCCGTTCAAGAAATAAGTAGCGGAGGACCTTCTGAAAAGCACTGTATATTACGAGAAACTACATTAATCAGACGATAATGGCCTCATAATGACATGAATAGTCAGTGCAGACAGACAGTGTTGCCAATATTCTCATTTTAACGTCTTTGCCCAGTCAACCAGTCATTAACGGTGAGTGGCGAAGGAAATCCGAACATTATTGGTATGAGGACAAACTGATATTAGCAGTAACGAAAAAAAAACAATCATGACAAAATATGTAATAATAATATATAATAAAAATTTATCTTCCGGAGTCGATGTCAGTCTTTACTTTTTCAACATCAGCAATACGGTTATTATATTCTTCAATGTTTAAGAAAGTGACTGTTTCGGGCGCTTTAATATTGTCCAACATATCAGGGCTTCATCGTCACTGACCAGGTAATAACGTTATTGCTTGGTTGCTCGTCTTCACATCTAACATATACATCACTGCCAGTGCGAGAATGTAATTGAGTTGAAATTCGTTGTAGTCCATCATGTTACTGCCAGACGCCTAGCATATACGAAAAATCTCGCGTTTGTTGAAAATTTCAATTAAAACTGAAAGCTTTGTTAATCAGTCGTGCCAACTGCAGCTGACAGTTTCTGGCTGCGTCGCAAAATGTGGGCAGCTCATCTATTTCAACTTGCATTGAAGTGGGTCTTTCTATCATCACTACAAAGCATTCCAGTGCATTCTTATTTTAGATGTAATAAGCGGAGATGATTTATATATCAGGTTCATAAATTGCCAAGAGAAGCATGTAGCGTCAGTGAAAACGTGCTATCAAGTTCTATTTTGTGCCAGAGACTTCACTACGTTCCACGTTTTGCCTTGACTTCTCAGCTCATTCGTAATTGATCTTCTCCAAGTTTGAGCTGGGCGTCCTCTCCTCCTTTTTGCCCTGCGGAATCCAATTTATGACAGCCTTTCCGATGCAAGTATTATTTTTGTCGAAGTGTCGCCGATCCAGCCCCACTTTCTGGACCTAATTTCTATCTATATCCTTCTGTTCGGTCAAGTGCAGTAGATCTTCGTTCTTACGATAGATTCTTCGTAAGCACTTGTTGATAGAGATTTGAAGCTTTTCAATAAGAATTTTGTCACCTTCCATGTTTCACACCCATATAGCAAAACAGATTTTACGTCCGATTGAAATATTCGAATTTGTGTCTTTGTGGTGAATTGCTTGCTGTGCTTTTCGTATTCTCATACGAAAATCCCCTTCTGTACTTCCGTTTTCTGTTGTCAATCTGTGAGTTGCTTATAGTCAGAAGTGTGTCATTCATTGTACTTTACTTGATTGTGCAAGTTAAAACTACAATCTTATTGCCAGTTGCCCTGAACAAATCTTGGTTTAATCAGTAGCGTCTCGAAAAGCCACAATACGCACAACAATATAGTTCAAGACATGAACACTGTTTAATTAAAGGGTGATACATCATTATGAAAAAGTATTATCGTGTTTTATACATTTTTTTGCTGATAAGAATACAGTAATGAATATTCACGCGCTTATCATGCGCTTAACGGGGCTCTTACAATCACGAGCACCATCTGCTGAGGTAACGGGGGGGTGAAAAGGAAACGAGGGTAGGCTGGCCTTAGACGCTCGTCGGCGCTACTTTAAAAGAGGAAAGGATGACTGCGGGTGCATACCGATTTTATAATAACAGAGTCGGATTTCGATTAGCGATCTAGACTGTAAATCGTTTCCTATTTTGGTACTCAGCAAGTGATCATTTAGTATTGTTCTACCCTTGTTACTGTTCGTCGATATTGTGTTGTTGAATTGTTGTGCTGTACTCTTGTTGGTGTGATTGTTTTTTGAGTGCCTTTTTTTATCGAGGTTGATAATGGACAATAAAAGGTCATATGCGACTATTTTAATTACGAATGCAGTGAGTTTAATTCATGATGAGGACAACAATAGTGTGGAGCAGTTCAACTCTATAATCGCAAAAAAAGCTGATATAAAAATAACTAACAATTCCAAAGAAAATGAACGATTTTATCCACTAAGATCTTTTTAAAATATCAAGAAGTTGAGCACAAATAGTAAGCATTTCAACCCACCATAATTCTTGCGCAAAGACAAAATTTTGTAAAAAGCTCTGATAGCACCCTATACAATTATGGCCTGCTTATATCCAGAAAAACATCACAAACTGCAGAACACGAACGGTAACGGAGAAATGGGTACATTTCACGGGTCATGAAATTCAAATGAAAATGCAGGTATAAAATCTACCAAATTATCATTCTCAAAAACATATTTCCTTGACATATCGATAATTTTAAAGTTCCACGCTAAATTCCCCTATACTTGACTGGAGTGATATCCGAATTTATTTTTCCATACTGTCGGTAGTTGCAGATCTGGTGGCTCTTGGTGTCAAACCTAAAGAGCAGGTACCGATTTTTTCAAATCGTGAGCACTTTATTCGTCGAATTTTCGTTACTTAAATTACTGGGAACAAAGGCTTCTTAATAATAAAACGTGTTTCACTGATTTCAGCCTCCGCTTTTTGAGCAGTACCATTTTTTTTATGTCAATGATTAGGAACCCCTGAAACGTCAAAAACGGAGTCTCAGCAATTGTTACTTTTTCTTTTTTGCCTATAGCACCGTTGGACTAAAATTACAAAGCTTTGGCATACTAGTAACCCCGTGTGGAAATTTCATAAAAATCCGAGCGGTAATTTCCAAGTTGATGAGTGATACAGTTTTTCGTGATTAGATGTCATATGACTTAAAAAAACATAACATCTCATTTTAGAAATTTTTCGGGATTACAATACTTTCTCGCCAATGGCGTGGGAAGTAAAACGGCTTTAAAACCGAGGAGTATCAGCGATCGTGATTATGAGTACCTATTTGCAGAACGACTTATCTACGCGATATTATATGAAATAGGGCCACCAAATTATCTGAATACGTCCTTTCTTAGTCCGTACATTGCGCCGCAACGCTTGGGTTGGCAGCACGAAACAGTAGACAAAATTCGTCCAAAATGCGATTTGTAGAGGTTTGTGTGCTTCGAAATTGACGCTTTATTTTTTGATATTTTTGGATGAAATTTTCACAGTGTGCTGAAAACAAAATTCCACAGGGTGCTATAGAGCCACTTTTTAATTTTTTCACTAAACTTTTTAAAAAAATCGCGAAGTAGAACAAAAAAAGTGCGCACTTCTACCCATCATAAAACTTGTGCAAGAAGAAAACTTCAAAAAGTGCTCCTATAGCACCCTGGGCAATTATCTTCTCAACATACTGTATGAATTTCATTCAAAAGTATTGAGAAATAGAGTGTCAGTTTCGAAGCAGCTGAAACCTTGTAAATGGCTTTAAACTCGCTGCGTCGGAGCCGCCTTAACCCCAATTGGCATGTCACTGCATCACTCACGCACCACGCACTGTCAGTGGCAAATCTTTAAATTACTTCCATAAATGTTTACTTTAAGTATTGATAGAGACATTCAAGAGCGACATTTGCTTATTCATACTGCTGGATATTTTCTCCTGGGACCCCTTGTACTCGTATAACCCACCTGTCGAATAAATAAGCAACATTTGTATTCCAATCAAAACGAATCAAGCAAATAATCCTCATGTACCCTGGAGCCCAAAGAAAAAGCATCACGGTTACGAACGTAGGTATGTTCTCCTGAAATCTCACTTCAAACTTGGGGAGAATATTATGCATTTTAGAGGTCGAGTTCCCACCTTTTTGATGTGTCAGTTCAATCCAGTAAATGGAAAAGCGGGTCACGTCTTTTTTGCCTCGGAGAGTTACAGGAGGGTGTTTCTCCGTTTCAAAGTGTGAATGTAGGATGACATAGGGTTGCCTCACTGAATGCTAAGAAATAAACTTTGCGCGGAACTGGAGGGAAATGTAAACATGGATAACGGAATTTATTCTGACACATAAGCTTTCTTAGATGTACGGGGACAGCTTGAAACATATTTAAGTAAGGCCGTATCGGTAGTTGCAACTTGAGTGCTGGGTGAGTGTCCCTTGAAGTTTTGATAAGCAATGTACACTCGAGGGTGATTTCCCAACAAACATCTTAAGTTATAATTACGCTAATCCGACCACAAAATAGGTTAAAAAGATTGCATGGTCAATTTAGAAATGATTATTCCAAACGTTTTGCCTTTTTACCAAAGTGGGAAATAAAATCAAAGTAATTTAGAAATCAATATTCGGTCAATGAGGCATTTATTACTAATAGGTCGAAGGGTATAAACAACTATTTAGGTCATCTTGTGGTAAAATCGTATTAATTTTGCCCTATAAAATAACATGAGTCTGACCTAAATTTAGCAATGAAGGAAACATATTATGAGGCACTATCTTGCTCATACATACAGTTGGTAACCTATTGGTTAAAAATAAGACTAGCTGGTGATGCACTTCTCTATAGTCAAGTATGTTGAAGAAATGGCTTCCATTTGTGGTAGTAATCATAACAGAATGATTTCTAAATTAGATTTTCGGTCGCAAGTGAACGAGAAATCTATGCGCAGGAACTATTTTCTTCGAATGTGAAATAAGCTAAATTAATGAATAACAATTTTAACGAGACACTCTGATAACAACAAAATCATCAAAGTTAGTGTCAATGTCGAAATCGTCTAGATTTTTACTAAAAGCATCATTGTAACCCCAAGGTGTACAATAGGGTTTAGTAGACATATCGTTGTATTTTACGAATTAGTCCAATCATATTAGCAAATTTCCCCGAAATAATTGTAAAATCGGTTTTATTGGTGCAAGTTGTTCAAGGTGGTATTTAAAACATGGACGCATACAATGGGTACACCAATTTTTGTGAGAAAACTTTTTATTTGGCAACAGAGAATTAGCGTTTTTGGGATTCAATCGAAAATGTTGACAGGAACAAAACACTTTTTAGCATATGATTTTTAGGTATTTATTAGACCTACAAAATGAGTCTACACGTATAAAGATCCAACTAATAGCAAAAATGTTATGGCCGATAAATGAGGCAAAATGCAGGTTTTGGCACTTGCTGGTGATGCCACAATAATTTCACGCAACTACTTGAAATTCTTCATATGTGTAGGATTCATACTTCTAAATAACAACAGCAAAATTGGATTATATTGGTCAAGTAGTTTTTTGAGAATTTCTAATTGTTTATCCCAAAACACCTGTTTGAGCAATATACAGGGTTCGTTCAAAGAGCATTTAATAGCAAATTACACGTGTTTACTTTGCTGATATAAATCACAAACCATTCCGAAAGATGAAAATTATTATCATGCGAAAAACGAAGGTTATGTTTTTTCTTCTAAACAATTTCAAACATTTCGTATTTATGAGTAATTGAACAGATGTGCTACGATATTCGAAAAACATACGTTACTAAACACATTTTATAACAAAACGGATGTGTCTATAATCTTTTGTTGCGAATTACTCACAGATACGAAATATTTGAATTTGTTTAGAAGAAAAAACGTAGCCCATCATTTTTTGCTTAAAAATAACTTTTCTCTTCCGGAATGGTTTGCGATTCATATCGGGAAGGTTAACAAGTATACTAAGTGACATATAAATCCGAACACCCAGTTTAAATGGTTTTATTTTAATAAAAGTTGGTGAATGTATTTATCTTACTGTAAATAACAAGTGAAAAAATGTTCAGCCTTATCAGTTGGACATTGCGGTTTTTATACTGCTTTTTTTAATTCACTAACGCTCTAAAAATGAATATTTCAGCCGCAGTAAAGAATCAACGTTGGCGGATTTTGGTTCTTGACATCCTTTACGATCGGTTACGATGCCTAGAGTACGGAGACCTGTACGATTTCGTCAACTTAGTGAGTTTGATAGGGGCCGTATAGTGGGACTTCGGGAAGCTGGACTTTCTTTTCGGGCAATTGCAGTTAGAGTGCAAAAAAGTGTAGACACTGTGGTTAGGTGTTGTCAGGCATGGCTTCGAGAAGGCCGTACGCAAAGAGCAAGGGGCACTGGATGCCGCCGTAGAACAACAGACCGTGAATATTGCCGCCTAAGATTATTGGCCTTAAGGGACCGTTTCTCCACTACCAGGTCCATTGCAAATGAATGGTTTGCAGAACACGGAAGACCTATTGGCATGCGAAGTGTTTACCGACGAATGAGAAGTTTTGGCTTGTTTTCATACCGGCCACACTGGGTCCTCCCTTTAACTCGAGAACACCGACGTAATCGCCTTGAGTGGTGCAGACAACGGTCACTCTGGGACCAGGAATGGAACAGTATTGTCTTTAGTGACGAGTCTCGATTTTGTTTAGGCATGCACGATGGTCGTGCCAGAGTTAGAAGGCGACGTGGTGAAAGGAGGAATCCATAGTTGTTTGTTGAAAGACATGTTCATCACACTGTTGGAGTTATGGTTTGGGGTGCTATAGCTTATGGTTCCAGGTCACCTTTAATCTTCATCAGAGGTAACATGAACGCGCACCGTTATATACACGAAGTTCTAGAACCCCATCTTTTACCCTATCTTGACACCCTGGCAGATCCAACTTTCCAACAAGATACTGCCCGACCACATGTTGCAAGAGTCACAATAGACTTCTTTCAACATAATGATGTCACATTGTTACCATGGCCACCAAGATCTCCCGACTTATCCCCAATTGAGCACGTGTGGGATATGATGGGTAGGAGATTGCTCAATTTGCAACGTCCTCCTCAGACTCTAGAAGCACTTCGAGAGGAGTTGGTGGTTGCCTGGAATGAGATACCACAGGAGGACATTGACCAGCTGAGCAGAAGCATGCCTAGGTGTGTTGGAGAATGCGTAGCACATCAGGGTGCATCCACACATTATTAAAGGTCAAATGGCTTTAAAGCAGTGCAATCATTTATGCTTCATTAAGTACTTATACAAAATTTTATTAAAATAAAACCATTTAAACTGGGTGTTCGGATTTATATGTCACTTAGTATATATCTTATATGAAGAGATATTTCGTTCCTGTCAACACTTCTGATTGAATCCCAAAAAAACACTCTTTCTTTGTTGTCGAATTAAAAGTTTTCCCACAAAAACTGGTGTACCCATTTTATGCGTCCATAATTTGACAACCCCCTTGAACAACTTGCAGCAATAAAACCAGACTTTACAATTATGTCGCAAACCAGGGGAATTTTCGTCTAATATGATTAGATTGAATGTATGCTGCAAACCTACAAAGAATTTTTATTGGTCATTAATAAGATAATTTATACTGACCAATATGGCCAAAAAAGAACCTAAAATTGAGGCCATATTTTAGGTTAATATTAGTTAAGCTATAACCTTTGGATTTGTCTTCGAGGTCAAGAATTCTTAGAGATGTTTTTTGTGGTTTTAAACCAACCTTTTCACCCACTTGGTCAAAGGTATATTGGCGACCTAACTTGATACGTAGTTACCAATTTTTGACAACGTATTCAACCCCAAGACAATTCAACTTTTGTAGACAGCATTCAACTATCTACAAGTAATTACTAAAATTTGACAAATATTGATAACTTTTTCTTGGGTGGTAGCCCATTTTAACAAAATGCTAGTTGGATTGGGTCTAATCAGTTCCATTTGTTACTCGACAGTAGCCATAGAGCTTTCACCGAATTCAGATGATCCTTATTTTGAATTTTTCAGGCATAACCTGTAGCATTGTTCTCTGTTCACAAATATAGGAAAACTGTTTGACATACTTTGAAACAGTAGACCAGAACTTGTTTATGGCACAATATAAGTTTGTATTGTCTATCATATTTATAGTAGTTTTGCTTCATCCATTGAAAGAATCACCATCTAACAAGATAGACGAGTCAAATCGTCAATAATCTCCTACACTTATGCTTTTACATTATCTCAGAAAGGATAATAAACATTAATTTGCTCTTGAAAAATTCAGTTTATTTGAAAGTGCTGGAAGGGGCACAGCTTACAACGATATTGACCCCGTTGGCAAATTATTCCATAAACACTTCAAAACCTCGCAGTAAACTGAAATTACCTTTAAAACAAATAAGTCATATTTCAAAAGTGAAAATTATTTCTACAAAAAAAAATACAACGCTATTGGGGTGACGTCACCATTTTGACTTGTGGTTCCAGCTAATCCTTTGTTGATTAGTCCGACCGACCGACCGACTTAAAATGGCATGCCCTTGATCTCACTGTCATTGATCGTCAACCTACATAACGTAATGGAAATAAGTCTACCCCTAAATCAACAAAAGGTTAACCCAAAAACTAAAAGAAACATAATCTTAGTAATCTAAGGTGAATAAAAACTTAATCATATTTTAGCAAAATGTTAGTTCTACGTTTTGTTACGTTAAAGAGCGATCTTCAAAATAATTTGATCGAATTTCTTTCATCTTAGCGGAATATGAAAAAAAAACTTTATATATAACTTTTGGCCGCTTGACAAAAAATTAATCAATAAATAATAGTTTAAAAAACTGAAAAACACAATTATATACCTAACCGAATTAAAAAGTGGAAAATAATTTTTAATTACCAAGAGTTTATATTACATTATATTATATATTAGTAGATGGCCGAACAATCAATTATGATTAATGTCCTTAAAATGAAATTATAATAAAATTAGCAGGATAATTCAATTCAGAGTAAAAAGCTTGGGGTGCATTTAACTACATTTTCATAACTCTCCTCTCACAGATAGCAGATGATTGTAACATTTAATACATATATCAAGCACTTTTTACTCTGAATTGACTTATACTGTTAATAACTTAAATTTTATTATCATTTTATTTTGAGGTCATGAATTATGATTGATTGTTCGGCCATCTACTACTGTAAAATAAACTCTTCGTAATTAAAAAATGTTTTAAATTTTTTAGTTCGGTTAGCCATAAAAGCGTATTTTTAGTTTTTTTAAACTATTATTTATTTTTATTTTTTAGTTCGATTTACCAATTAGTTTTTTGTGGACATGTGGTATTGAAATGTATTTCGAATCATTTCGTAATCTAATGATTTCATTTGAAACTTCACTGTTGAATGGGGTTTTTCCTGTTAACTTAGAGCAATCAAGTTCTTCAATCCGAATACCGTCTAAACATTTTACACGACTAGGTGCTACATAAGCTTGTCCAGCAGCAAACAGTCGCGAGCCTAGATAAATGACTGCATGATCGACTGTACAATCTTGCATCTTATGGGCGGTCGAAGCCCAACTCAGGATTAATGCCAACATTCGCAATCAACAAGGTGAGAATGCACTACCTTGAAGAAGTATCTGCCTCCGTTGTGCTGTGCCGAGTGCCCACCAACACAGAGTAAGTCCGAAACTGCACGTATGCGCAGATCGCGCGCTAGCTCTATCTCTCTTACTCCCCTACACAGGATTTATAAAAGAATTTATCAATCCTGGAGGTCCTAATAAGGATAATGTAAAACTATTATCATATTCTTGCATTGTCATCAGTCCTCAAAGATTTCATTACATACATACATACATACAGGCCAAGCTGATAAAAGCGTGTTAAAAAAATACAATCAAATGACAAATCGTGTGTTATGAGACATCACTGAGAAATGCGCAAAATATGCGACGTTTAAATCAACGCCATTGGCATTGTTGTTTTAGATATTTGATTAAAAAAATCCAGACATTTCCATGAATTAAATATCGCCGCTGGAAAGGCAGAGGGGCGTAAGTCGGAAAATGCCCATTTGGAGTTAGCACCACCAGAAAACTCTAAGAGTGGATATCTATACTAGGACGAAGTAGCGTATCGCTCCTCCTTATAGATATGGCAAATCAGTACGTGAACGGATCTCCTATTCTTCTAGTACTAAAAGGATAAAAAGGCGTATATCGCGTCTCCTGTAAACTAGCTGAATTGGAGTTACACCTCTTTCCAGCGACGATATGTGCGGTATTATATATACTAACTATACTATATAATAATCGACATAAAATACAAAAGAAAAATGGTGCATATTTTATATTCTTAAAAGCGAAAAGAATGCGTTGTGTTACCTTTTCTGATAGCTTTTTTGGTTCGACGTTCTTGAACAAGTTTGTGAATACATCCATTTAAGTTCATCTTTAAAGATGTGACCGATGGATGACGGCAAGACATTTACACCTGACAATGACCCGCAGATCGACTCATGTAAATAAAGCAGTTCTAATACATGTTTGCTCATACGATTAAGATGATAGACGGACCCTTACTGCTCGACGTTTTGCGCTATGCACAGGTATGTCGGACCGCACCACTATCACGGTCGAGTGGTTGGAATACTAAGCATTCACAGAGCAAACCACCTCTTGTCTTCTTCTTCGCATGGGATGAGGATCAAAATAAGATTTTCCACCTACTTGTTTGCTTCCCGTTTATGTATCTCCAAGATTAGACCTAAGAACTATTCCGCCTGAGGAGTTGCTAATGAGCTAGAAACAGCGCTGTCTGCAGTTGGTCATAGTTACAGAGACGGAAAGCAAACACGGCCTTTCAGCGGTATCTATTCCTGCAAACGTGCATAGAAAACCAGTGCTGGTTTGCTGTGTGAATGCTTGGTATTCCGATAAGTTACCATTAGACCGAGATAGAGGTGCGATGCGACATATCTGTATATGACGCAGAACTTCGAGCAGTCATGAGCCAGAAGACGTAAGGGTCTCTGACGTCTTTATTGTATGGGATGCGGATAAAAATCAGTTTGGAAAATCATTCGCTAGGTGAGGATTCTCAGATTTCCCAAACACCGATACATAATGTAGTTCTTTTAAAAGTTATAGAATCTCACCTCCACTTTCTGTTTGTTGTTCACTCCCTCATTTCAGAAAATTGTCACCCAGAATAAGCAAGGAAATTAATAAATCTATTTTTGTCCATTGCATAATTATTTACGCAAGATTTCACTTCGTACTCCAAATAGAGTGCGCCACTCTTCTACATTAGAACCTAAAATATTTGCATCATCCTTCCATACACTCAGTATACAGCAGTCGCGGTTTCATATGTTGTTCAAGCGATATTATTAACCTTTATCTAGCCTTTCAACCCTACATTTGTCTGACTATATGTTTTGAATGGGAGTATAAATTGAAACAGTGTTATTTTGGTTAAAAATGTCTGCATTTTTGTAAGATAAAAATTTACTAATAACTTTGGCACCTTACCTTAGTTGAATTTGATTAACGTGCAGTGGACGTCCAATATTATATGTCAAACCTGTAATAGAAACAAATGAAATATGTAAGTATAAATATGTTATATTTTGGCACCTTGATTTACCCAAACTATCTGAACGCTAACAGAAAAATGCCGCCAGGCATATTCAATATTTCCCTCAGCTTTTCAATGTTTCTTTATACAGAGTGCTTCTGCAAGACGTGTGAATATTTCTAGGCTCAAAAGAACATCTAAAAAAACCAAAAACGGTCTCATAAATATGAGTCCAAAGATGCTCTCCTACCGAAATACAGGCTGATGAAATTTTGTTTACCAAATTGAAATGTATCTACGGGTTAGAATAGTGAGTTAAGATCATAGACGTTTCATGAGCACATAATAAGCAATAAAAACACAAAGTTTCCCGGCCCAAACTGAACCAGGGACGTAGAAACTGGAGTACCTGGACGCCTAGTAGGACATATTTTCTACGTCACTGACCTCTTCGGAGAAAAGTGCAGCTTAAAAAATAACATTCAAATTTCATTAAATTTTGTGTCTTAAGGAATGTTTGTCACATCACTCGTTTTAGATATATTAAGGTGTGAATAGTTGAGGTAAAATCCTAAAATATTCTTATGAAAAGATATAGCCTCCCCTATGTGGCATGTGAAGAAAGCTATGGTACCTTATCACAACATTAATTGAATAATATGCGTGTCTTATCCTCAATGAGTAGCGTAGAAGCTTACCATACATTAAACCTTTCCTGTGCACGCGCACTGGTTTTGCCGGCATATTCATATTTGTTTATAGATAGAGAAACTTCAAAACTTAGAAAACGTTTGTTTGAAAAATAAATAAAGCTAATAAGAATTAAACACGACAACAATAAATAGCTCACGTGGCTATTTCTATGAGGACACAACATGGGGAACAACTATTTGCGATTTTAGACAAACAGAAGAATCGAGCACGGGTAATACCAGGAGGAGTATACCATGAAAACCAGTGGCATGCATAATGAATGGTAAACTTATACGCTACTAACTGGAGATAAGACACTCGTATTATTAAATTATTTTTGAAATGAGGTTCCATAGCTTCCTTCACGTGCCGTCAAACTTCACGGTGTTTTTAGAATAGGTGGGGGGCAAACCTTTTTATAAGAATATTTTAGGATTTTACCTCAATCTGAGAAAAAATACTTGAGATACAAAACTTATGGAAAATTTTATAAAATGGACTTCTTTTTTCCGAAAAAGCCAGTGGCGTAGGGCGTGGAACATATTTCCTACTAGAGGTCAAGGTACTCCAGTTTCTACCTCCCTGGTTTAGTATGAACCAGGAATTTCTGTGTGATGATATGCTCTCTTAACGTCTGTACTTCTAAAATTCTAACTGAGTATCTTTACCCTCTCCGTAGATATAATTTTTCAATTTCGTAAATAAAATTGCATCACCCTGTATCTTGTTTATGTATTTCTACTCATGTAAAGGACCTTTTAAAATAAATATTTGCTTGCAGCATCACCTTACTTTTAAAGAAAGAAAAAGAAAATCGTCAAATTTTTGTTTCAGATCAAATATATGTATGTCTAACAGGTGCATGGAACCACTGGAATCAGAAGCTTCTCAATAATAGAATGCCTTTCACTGATACCGAAGACAACATCTACAACCTCCCACCGTCTAAAAATACCAACCTACAATTTTCAACCCTTTCCGCTTTTGTAACCTTATATCAAAGTTCCAACAATATCCGAGGGGTACTCTCAGAGTTTCATAGGGTCCAAGGACATGTTGACAGACACACAATACTTCCTCGAGTGGCACTGGAAGTAAAGTTGATGTTTAAATATGAACTTGTCTCTACAGAACGATATCGACATGACTGGTATTAGCTGTTCATTAAGTGAAAGAAAACATGAAGGCATAGGACTGTTCGGAATAAAGGCACCTCTATTACGTAGAACTACAAAATAAAAGCGGTGGCGATCGTCAAACGCAATTTGACATCCGTGATCTCCTCCATTTCTGCTACATACCAGCTAATCATTCACTTAAAGTAGGTGTATGTGTTGCCTAAGCGCCAGATATGTGCTGTCAGAGAGATGAGTTTTTGTCTTAATGTAACATCTGCTTCAAAAGTGGCACCAGCGGGGACCATTCATAGCTTCTACGGCCTAAGCTGTGAATTCTTTATTATAGCCTAAACGACGGTCGTTGTATCATTCCTCCTTAGCTCGCGTTCACTGCGATTAAGCGTGGCGTGAGCTATCCATCTAGATAGTACTTAGTGCGAATTATGGCAGTTGGGAGCGATTATACCATACAGGCACTGATCTTAGAGTTTTTTGTGTAGTATGAAATACAAATACGCACGTCTACTGATCCGCCATAGACGAATTGCAAATCAAATTCATGTGCATTATTTCAAATGGCCGTCACTTTAGGAATTATATATTGAGAAGTACGTGTACTCACTTTCTCAGAATGATTGACAAACAGATCAGCCACAGATTTCTGTATACAACTGGGTTAGGTTGCAAAAGCTTAGGACAGTATTCTCACCAGAAGCGACTCGACGGAAATCCGACGTTAACCCGACTGCAACTAGAGTTGCGTTGCAAGGCATTCTTCTATCTGTAAGAGAATTGCATCCAATCATTTGCAGTTGCAAGACGGTCCTGCTTCCTCGATTGAAACGAGCAAGATTAGCCAATCTAAACAAAAGAAATATTCCCTGTCACATTCCTCACCCATTATTTTAGTTTTGGTTCTTACCCTTCGAAACACATGATTTTAATATCCAAAAACTATACTAAGTGACATATAAATCCGAACACCCAGTTTAAATGGTTTTATTTTAATAAAAATTAGTGAATGTATTTATCTTACTGTAAATAACAAGTGAACAAATTTTCAGCCTTATCAGTTGGACATTCCGGTTTTTATACTGCTTTTTTTTAATTCACTAACGCTCTAAAAATGAATATTTCAGCCGCAGTAAAGAATCAACGTTGGCGGATTTTGGTTATTGACATCCTTTACGATCGGTTACGATGCCTAGAGTACGGAGACCTGTACGATTTCGTCAACTTAGTGAGTTTGCTGGGGCCGTATAGTGGGACTTCGGGAAGCTGGACTTTCTTTTCGGGCAATTGCAGTTAGAGTGCAAAGAAGTGTAGACACTGTGGTTTGGTGTTGTCAGGCATGGCTTCGAGAAGGCCGTACGCAAAGAGCAAGGGGCACTGGACGCCGCCGTAGAACAACAGACCGTGAAGATCGCCGCCTAAGATTATTGGCCTTAAGGGACCGTTTCTCCACTACCAAGTCCATTGCAAATGAATGGTTTGCAGAACACGGAAGGCCTATTGGCATGCGAAGTGTTTACCGACGAATGAGAAGTTTTGGCTTGTTTTCATACCGGCCACACTGGGTCCTCCCTTTAACTCGAGAACACCGACGTAATCGCCTTGAGTGGTGTAGACAACGGTCACTCTGGGATCAGGAATGGAACAGTATTGTCTTTAGTGACGAGTCTCGATTTTCTTTAGGCATGCACGATGGTCGTGCCAGGGTTAGAAGGCGACGTGGTGAAAGGAGGAATCCACAGTTTTTTGTTGAAAGACATGTTCATCACACTGTTGGAGTTATGGTTTGGGGTGCTATAGCTTATGGTTCCAGGTCACCTTTAATCTTCATCAGAGGTAACATGAACGCGCAGCGTTATATCCACGAAGTTCTAGAACCCCATCTTTTACCGTATCTTGACACCGTGGCAGATCCAACTTTCCAACAAGATAATGCCCGACCACATGTTGCAAGAGTCACAATAGACTTCTTTCAACATAATGATGTCACATTGTTACCATGGCCACCAAGATCTCCCGACTTATCCCCAATTGAGCACGTGTGGGATATGATGGGTAGGAGATTGCTCAATTTGCAACGTCCTCCTCAGACTCTAGAATCACTTCGAGAGGAGTTGGTGTTTGCCTGGAATGAGATACCACAGGAGGACATTGACCACCTGATCAGAAGCATGCGTAGGCGCGTTGGAGAATGCGTAGCACATCAGGGTGCATCCACACATTATTAAAGGTCAAAGGGCTTTAAAGCAGTGCAATCATTTTGAATTTTTTATCATTTACTTATTATGCTTCATTAAGTACTTATACAAAATTTTATTAAAATAAAACCATTTAAACTGGGTGTTCGGATTTATATGTCACTTAGTATAGTTCCATACGCCGACCTGCCTACATTAATCACATGTAAGGTACCTGTGGCAAACAGAGCCCGGCGGCTAAGAAAGCCCATGAGAAATATTTTGAAAGATATGCTTATGCCCTGAAACCTATAAAACTGTTTCCAACTATACGTCCAAGCTCACATCAGCCCCGTCACTGCGTAGATTGATTATCGTCAGCAAAATCAGTAACAATTCGAGCGATTTGCAGTGTACGTGTATGGTTTCTAATATTTTACGAACCTATTTCGTTAATCAAATTTTGCTTGTCTCTAATAAATAGTACATTGTGTTCTGCATTATATAGGCTTGGAATTGCTATAAAAACATTAGCGATAAGGTAAGTGACAGTTGAATATTTTTAATTTGTTCTCATTCAGCAGCATTTCGCTAAACAAGGTCTTCTAATTTTCGGCAAATAAGGCACACGCCTATAGTGGGCCTTATTGAACGACGTTGTAAAACATATTTTTCTTGTTTAGGTTTCCCTGTAAACATGCCATCAAAACAGAGAAAGCGGGCAAACTGGACTACAGAACAACTTCAAGCTGCAATTAACTCCGTCATAGGTGGTGCCTTTCACATGGACAAAAAGGGATGCCGATTTACTATCCGTCATCAACAGCAAGTTATTAGTCAGAAAGGTGCCAGACGCCAGACGTATCCACCTGGTCGCTCCTGAGCATGCCTGTCATACTTTAGGAAATAGTATTCCACCTATGGTCATATTTAAGGGAAAGAGATTAAAAGCTGAATATGAAGAGGATTTACAACAACGTACCTTGGTGAAAATGGCAGCATGACCACTCAGCTTTCCATTGAAATTTCTTAGGCATCTACACTGCTACAAGGGTACAGGTAAAGTTTTACTTGTTTTTTACGGAGCTGCTAGCCACCTGGATATCTCCATAATAGAGGTTGCAGACGAAATGATATAAAGCTGTTCTGTCTGCCTTCCAACACAACACATGAACTACAGCCTTTAGATAAAGCCGTTTGTCGTTCGTTTGAACTTCACTGGGACCAAGAAGTGCTCAGATCTTGGAATGTTAATCCAGATCGCCGCCTAAACAAATATCGCTTTGGCAAAATTTTATCTAAAGTTTAGCCCAGATGCATGACTCCTGAAAAAATTATAAACCGTTTTCGAGCGACAGGATTATATCCACTATATCCTATATAATTCTTGATTCAGCTTTCGCTCCATCGTTAACCAATGAGCGTCCTTACATGGCGAAAACTGAGCAGGATAGCCCCAATAATCGTGATGATATTGAGGTCAATAAAAGTAACGACTCTGAAACACCTAAGAAAACTTATGATTCAATTCGTAGCTACTGCCTACGCCTGCACTTTTTAGACTGAAAGAGAACAAGGCTCCGAAAAGAAAATCCATTAACTACAAAGCCCAGTTAGTAACCAAAAACCAGTTCTCTCCAAGTTCATCTAAATACGAACGCAAACGTAAAATCAGAAAGCAACCAACAGCATCCTCATCGAAGATTCTAATGGAAAATTGATCAGAAAGTAACACGCCAAAAAGTGAATCTTGGTACTGTTGTTTGTTTGTGACAAAAATCAGAACAATTAGATATGCGGTCTTGTGTGATATGTGGCACTTGGAGCAACGAAGTGTGTATCGGTATTACCAGATTACTATACTTGCACAGGCTGTGAATAAGTTTTTTTTTTGGCAAAAGTTAGTTACTTTGGTTTTTTAAAGAATGTGTTTTTCCCGACATTTGTTTATGTTATTTCCAGAAAAACTTATTTTACTTGATGACTCAGTAAGAAAATCTATATTTTTCACGTAAAGTTTTTCGTTGCTACCTATTTCGAGTTATATTCTAGGTGGGCCCTTTTAGCCGATGCCATTTTTTCATGAGACCGGACATTCGGTTAAAAAGGCCCAGTTGCATTTTTTCTAAAGCATAATTCGACCCTTTGTATAAACGTTGAACTGAAGCTGTACCCTTAGTTTCATTTATGACACCACAAACCATAATTAATTTGGTTTTGGTTTGCTCATTTTTGTGTTTTTTTATAAATAAAGTAATGTTTTCCTTAAGTGGGCCTTATTTGCTGCAGGTACCTTATATCTGTAAACAATTAAATATAACCAGACAAACTACCTGACCGGCCTTGGGACATCTACATGGATTGGTAACTTGTAAGTTACAACTATTCCACCAGAATTGCAGACAAACTTGAATAAAAGATCCAACCGTTTGATTTTCATGCAAGATGCCCGGTAGTTGCAAGGGAAGAGTAAATGGCAGAACGAAACAGCTGTTTTGTGTGCGCATGCGTCTGATCAACAATTCTGTTCTGATTTTTCAACTCTTAAACGCTTATATACGTTAAATCGCCTAACCGTGCTTAGAACGATCAATTGTTTTAGCGTTTGGTACCCCTTGTAAACTAGAAAGCGCTTCCATTCATAGATTTATGAGGTAGACCAAACAAATCGGTCCATGCTGTGAGGCATTTATCTCGAGATAAAGGAACATCTTGGCAGGATCACATTTTTTCGAAAAATGTTTCAGTCATGAGTTGTAGGGTGACAGTGATGATGAAGATGGTCCAGACATTTAAGGTTATTTGAAGGTCAAGTTCATACCAAAATAATCTACTTCTTTTTGTTTTTATATTATTATTATCATTAACCAGAAATTATTAATATACTTTTGGTTATTTTGTGAAATCATAAGGAGCAAAATATGTCTAACCTCCTGAGGAATTACTGAGTAACCTTTATTTGCAAAACATATTATCAACTTTTATTTCAATTTTAATTTTCAACATCCTCGCTGTACTGTGCGTGGCCATCTATGAGGCGCTGGTACTATTATTTACAGAGCGGAAGCATTTATATGTGAAACTGTGAGTTTTATGTATGTTATTAACCAAAGTTCGTGTAGGTATCACGATATTTTTAGAAATGACGATAGTTTTCTAGAGTGAAATATCGTCACTTTCCACGCAGTAATATAAAATTATGTTCAAATGAAATACATACACAATAATAAGTAAATTTAAAGGCGTAAAAATAACCTGCAAATATACTAAATGACTTAGAAATTGCAACATCGACTAGAAGTGTAATTTTGAGCATACTTTTACAAGTTTCAGGTCTACTATAATAAAAATGTTCAGTCGGAATTGGTTTTTTCTATTGCATGTTATAAATGAATGACATACGCTATAATATAAAACAAATCTACTATAAAAATTGTTTATAATAATGCTGTATCACCTGTAGATGACACATCCCTAAATAATAATAAAAAAAATCATCAACGTTTGCATGAGGATTAGAGAGTTGAAAAGGTATACTGGGAGTATGAGGATTTTCATCATCGGTCTTACTTACTGGTACCGAGTTTTATGATGCGTTGTCATCCACCATCTCCTTTGACGTGGCTTTTTCTTTTTTTTCAATAACAAATATAAATTATACGCACTCATCAGTACTGTAAAAGCGCTTAGAGCAATTTCGGTTTCTTTTTTAATTCCTTAATAGAATAAATCATTTTCATATTCTGTTGAATATTGCGCCATGAATCGGATACTAAATTTTTATTTTTATGGTCCTTGCGAGAGGCGTTCCATATTATTGGATGCGCCTGGTATAACTCTAAAAATTCTACAACTTTTTCGTTTGTCCACGCGGGTAGCGATGTTGTTGATGACCTATCTCCACATACGCACTCGACGCGTGTTACAACAAGACTGAGCCAGTGAGCCAATATGTGGACGGATTGCCAACGTTGGCGCAGATTCCTTTGATAAAACCGACAATCGACAGCCAACTACCAACGGTCGCTCCAACGTTGGGGCCAACGCTATTTTGTAGATACACGCGAGTGGCGTTGGGGCCAACGTCGGGGCCAACGTGTGGAGCCGGCGATACACTTGAGTATTGTACTATGTATATGTAGGTACTATGATATGTGACATACTAAAGTTTAATCTTTACCATCGGCTTGCCGACTTGTGATGATGACACCCAGTATATGATCGAAATACATGTATTCATGTCCACAAAAAAAGCCATGTATGTATATCGTAGAGAATATAAATTAAATTAGGATTTTGTTGATTCTGCTTTCCACGACAAGAAGCAAACAAAGTAATAAGCAAAAGAAGACAGTTACGGGGGCAGCAAGTAAATTGTCGTCTCGGATACTAACGGGTGATTTTTTAAGAGGTATGGGATTTGATTTTCAAAAAAACACAAAAAATTTGAAAAAACGATTTAATCTTTATTTGAGTCGATAGAACGGTCGATATGATTTAATGTTTAAATATTATTTCATGTAAATGTTGGCCGCGGCTCCGCTTTAGATGGCCCATGCGCAAGGTCCAATTTTGGCACACTCTCTCCAACATATCGGCCGGTATCTCACGAATAAATGCTTCAATATTGGCTTCCAGTACGTCAATCGTTGCTGGTTTATCCCTGTAGACCATTGATTCCCAAAGTGGTCTATATCGACCCCTAGGGGTCTATGACAACCTGCAAGGGGTCTACGTTAGCGAAAAAAAAATTGGGGGTCCATGAAATGAATATGGGGGTCCACGATAGTGGATCTCAACACATACACTGATAGTACCTATTTACTTACATCATACTATCTTATAATATCAAAACATATACATTATTTATAAAAGTACCTATGAAGTAAAAAATGTATTATATAAGTTTATAAAATTGTGTAAGTTGTAAGATGTTGGTATTCGCTTTGGGGTCGCAATACATTTTGAACTTGTAAAAACCTGAGAGTCGTAGTCTCAGAGCTTCGCTACCTTGCACTGACTTGTTCAATTCGTCACTCTATAAATACGAATGTGGGACAAATACGTTTATTCGTTTCCTGAATCTTGAAAAGGAAAGTGCTAAGAAAATATTTTAAAAAATATAAACAGATAGTGTATCACACAAATTATAGTGAGTCAGTGTTATTTTGTTTGAGAGTGTTGGAGAAAAGTAAGTACATTATTTTTTATTAAATTTTAGTTTTGTACTCGTAGTTAGCAAAGATAGATAAATTACGCCAATCATGACTTTAGTTATTAGTAGTTAAATATTCAATCATGCAAAATTACACGATTACCCCTCAATAGTTTCTTTTTGAAAGTTTTAGCAATCGGTAATATAATTACAGTGCAATCTCCGTAATTCGAGCTAATTGTTGCAAGAAGATGTTCGAATTATGGAATGATTTCGGAAAAATCCAAAAATATTTTTAATATCCAGCTGCTGGATTTTCTGTCTTATTTAAATAATTTAATTTTGCCCACAGATGACTGATGCCATGGCCGAATCTAAAAAGAAATGTAGACAGTACAGTGTTGATTATTTGAAATTTGGCTTCATTCCATCATTGCCGGACAAACAATCGCCTATGTGCCTTTTATGCAACAAAGTTTTGGGCAATGACGCTATGAAACCATCTAAACTGCAAGATCATCTGAAAAGATGCCACCCTGATAAGACAGAGAAAGATTTGAGATACTTTCAAACACTCAAAGATAAATTTCAGAAGAGACCTACACTGGACAGAATGTTCGCTTCGACGTCACAAATAAATGATGATGGTTTGCGGGCGTCTTACAGTATCTCGTTACTTATATCAAAATCCGGAAAACCGCATACTATCGGAGAGAAGTTAATTTTGCCAGCCGTTGAAGAGGTTTTAAAAACTGTTTTACACAAACCTGCAACTGATATCATTAAAAGAATTCCCTTAAGCAACAACACGTATTGATGAAATGAGTTCTGATATTGAAAGCTTCTTATGTAATTATTTGCGAACTACCCATTTCTCTATACAACTGGACGAGTCAACTTTACCTGATAATGCAGCATTATTATTGGCATATGTTCGTTTTATTATGAATCAAGAAATCTACGAAGAACTGCTCTTCGCAAGAACTTTGATAACCGACACTAAAGGTGAATCAATATTTCAAGTTTTGAAGGATTACTTCATTGAAAAAGCAATTCCTTTATCAAATATAATATCAGTAGCTACAGATGGAGCAACTGCCATGGTTGGACGTTATCGTGGATTTATAAGCTATTTAAAACAAAATGTGTCAGGGGTGTTAGCAATACATTGCGTCATCCATCGACAACATTTAGTTGCTAAAAATTTGAGTGTTAGATTGTATGAATCACTTCATTTAGTCATTGATGCAGTAAACCGAATCCGAAGCAACGCGTTGAATACGCGGTTATTTGCGCAGTTGTGTGAAGAAAATGACGAACACTTTCATCAATTACTCCTTCACACTGAAGTACGCTGGCTATCGAAAGGCTTATGTTTGACAAGATTTTTTGCACTTTTTGAGACTACTTTAGAATTTCATTTTAAAAGAAAATTTAATGAAGAGGAAAACAGACATCGCCTGTTTAACAGATTTGTTTACAAAATTTAATATGGTTAATTTGCAATTACAAGGCGCCAGTTTAAATTTGATTAAAACAAAGTCCACCTTATCAGCGTTTCTTGCCAGAGTTAAACTAATGAAGCAAAATATTAGACAGGGCGAATTTTCTCAGTTCCCCAATTTGTCACAGACAAGCTGCCAGGAAGACGACGATTCAACTTGCGTTCAACATTGAAATGCCCTCTATTCAGATTTTGAATCTAGGTTTGAAGATATTTTGACTATGGTAATACCACCGTGTATAATTAATCCTATGGTGACACAGAAGAAACGAATGTCATAATACAAGAGGAACTGACTGAACTAAGTACAAACGAAGAACTTAAGGTTCAGTTTAAAAACGGATATCAGCAATTCTGGCTGCAAAACAACATACCCGTTACTTAGTCCGTATTATGGAATATAGCGAGGAAATTTTTAATTTCCTTTTCATCGTCATACCTAGTGGAAAGGGGGTTCAGCGCTGTTACCAATCTCCTAACGAAAAAAGAAACAGACTGGACATCATTAGCCGAGGAGATTTAAGATTAACCCTTACAAAATTGACGCCAAATGTTGATAATTTATTATTAAAGCAACAGGTTCATCCTTCTCACTAAAAATATTGAATTATTACTTATGTTATTTTATTTATAGTTTATTTTACGTTTATTGGTGTCTGACCAATAAGTGCCCTCATTGATTTTTTTAAAGAAAATATTTTTTTTTTAATTATTCTGAAAATTCAAGGATAGGTACACACTAAAATTCGTTAATTTTTTGCCTATTTTTAGATAACTTAAACGTATAAGAAGCGGAATTTAATCAAACTAACAGTGAAATTATTGTATAACATACGTTTATGTTATAATTAATAAACGAACTCGCTTATTGTACTATTTTAAGTAAAAGACTTTTTTTATATTATTTTTAATTTTTTTTATTCTATCCCTCTTATTTTTTTTTTTTTCAATGCGGGCACTTATTCCCAATGCGGGCACTTATTGGTCAGACACCTGTTTATTTAATGTTACGTATATTTTACATAACAGATACAAAATTTTATTTTGAGTAGTTTTAATTTAAATTCAATTAATAAATGTATAAATTAACATGTGTTTTTACTTTAAGTTTTTAACACTAAACTTCACTACAGTTAGAAATTTACAGGAAAACAATATCAGGTAAGTAGGGGGTCTAGCCAACAC